>OY754980.1:11593379-12030879 GCA_963576475.1 Molanna angustata
AAAAATTATCAAAATCTCTTTATAATTACATATTTTGCCCATTTTTTATGAAACATACTTATTTTCATAATGCTTTCATAATTCGGTTAAGAAAGGGTTTGAAATAGTAGACGAGCCAACGTTCAGGCAGGACATCGTCTGTCGGGTCTGCTAGTATATTATTGGTAGAAGCTACACGGGTTTGGGCTTTATCTTAAGAGTGACCAAACCATTTAAGAATATTGATTCTCTTAAAATTTTATTCAACGCATATGTTCGAAGTCACTTGGAATTCGCAACCACTGTATGGAATCCTCATTATAAGTTGCACATAGACAACATAGAAAGAATCCAAAAAAAAAATCATCAAACAACTCGATTTTAGAACTAGACGATTTGGTATCAGTTACGAGGAATCTTTAAAACATCACCAAATGTTACCACTTAACAAAAGAAGGGGTATAACTGATATATGTTTCCTATATAAATTACTCAACAACCAAATAGATAGTCCGTTTCTCTTAGGACAAATCCCATTCAACTGCCCCGCCAGACAAAACCGCCAGAATCTCCTTTTTTACTCTAAATACTCAAGAACAAACTATGCAAATAACACTTTTATTAACCGTTGCTGCAATATGTACAATAACCTTAATCATAAGCCAGATATTTTTAACAATAGCATACAATAATTAAAAAAACAACTATCATCAATATTATAATGAATACTTTATGTACCAAATTGCATAATTTTTGGTATGTCCAATACTATATTAATATGACAACTCACCCTTTCCTCCTCTCCTACCTTTCTTCATGTCCCACCCTCGCTTCATAAAATACACATACACACACATCACAATTGTACACTTACACCACACTTTTGTCTTTGTTATACTGAATTGTCTTTATTATATTAATCTGTGGAACAATGTGATTGGCTTACTTTCTTGATTATTATTTTTTTATTAATGTAAAATATGTAATAGCTGTTTTATTTCCCAAAATAAAATAAATAAATAAATAAAATAAAATATTTAATAGCATTCAATATTTATATTATATATAATTTTATGTATTTGTTGTGCGGCACCGGCTTAGAATAGTGCTTCCAATCTTTTCTATAGTCATCATTTTCGAGTGTACCGTAAGAGCCGACTAATCAAAAATACAACAGGCAAAATAATATCTCACATAGTTCAGCAATGAGGTTCACCACAAATTCTGAACGTTGCCTTTTTAGGTGAGACTAGAATGGTGTATGGGAATACACGATTGTGGAGTGCTTCCTATCATAATGTTACACACACCCGGTCACCTGTCGTTGGTTACCCCACATTTTGGGATATGCCGCGACGGTTTGAATGAATGAATTAATAAATATTCAATATAGCACTAAGGCTGTTATTACAAAAGATTTTATAGGAAATGCTACGTAACCGTATAGTTTTCGGCAAATGACTTAAGAAAACACATGGGCTGCGCAGAGTGCAAATTTGTTTTTGTGTTGCTCGGTTGGTATATGTGCAAACCGCCTCCCTGCACAATAAAAATTCTCAAGTTATCTGCCGGAAAGTATACACGACATTTGTTGCTATGTCTTTTCAGTTCCTCTCTTCTGATATAAATTTTCCTGAATAGACGCCCAATGGATTATTGGATGAATTCCTAATTAAACATCTTAGAAAAATACCTTTGTGAGATGTTGGATGAATAAATAAATAAATTAATTAATATCCAGAAACCCGGGTTTAGTGATAAGCAAATGCAAGACCATGATCGCAGAGGTCTTGATCTTGCACCCCCGGTTTTGGTCTCGGTCTTTCATTCACATATGTGGTCTTGGTTTTGCAAGTCTTTTCATTATTTATTTTTATTATAAATTCAATAATTTGGTACAATGAATGAGATATGAAAATAAAACTTATGGTAGTATTTCGATAGATGATTGCTTACTTTTCAATTTTTAATAATAAAATAGTTTATCAAATTTCGCAAGACTACAAGATTGTTGCTTTAAATCTTGAAAGACTCATGGTCTTGCAAATCCAGGTCATGGTCTTGCACCTACACATGCGGTCTTGGTCTTGCAAGTCTCCCAAGACCATGACCAAGACTGCAAGTCTTGCAAGATTTTTGCTCATTAGTATCAGAATATGGATGTTGTCGTATAAGTGTTATACATATTGCAATAAACCAGGAGTATATAGTATTTTTTTCCCATTATGTTCGTATTTGAATGCAATGTTGTGACAAAATTTCAATGTAATCGATCGACAAATTTTAAATATAATATTTTTTGCCATATCCCTTTCTTCTTTATCTTTAAAATAATATATTTTCTTAGAATTTCATGTACCTATATTAAGAAAATATACTTTATGCGCATTATGAACAAATCGGAACTCCACATTCCTGTATCCTCAAAAAACTGAAGATGTCAATACTAGTTCATTCGTTTTAGGTGATATTCGACTTGAAGTATAGTCAAATAATGATAACACGGTTATTCGAGTATACTGGAAGAATTTTGTAGGTGTACAATTCCCCATATGATGTGTTCTCTGTTTATATGTATTTTGTTCACACTATCTTGTGTGTAACACCTCCCATATTAGGGGGATATCTTTTCAACAGGCAATCAAAACCACGCATGTTTACCCATATCATGAATATAATTATCTTATATAGTTCTATAACATCTTAAGATATTATAGAACTCCATAAGATAATTATATCAATGATATGGGTAAATTGATTCCGCAGATGCCCCCCTAGATCGAACTATTCTACCCCCACCACTACCCGTTCTGCTTATGGGGACTAACAAGAACCCCTGGCAAAACTCTGAAAGAAGCAGAAGAAGTTTATCTGCCTATATTTCCGAAGTTTTTAAAAATATCAAAAAAGCCGAAACACCCCAACTAGATAATTTAATTTTCTATAAAAAAATTGAACATTGTATTTGTACATCTCAAAATTTATTAAACAATTTTTATAAAAATTGAATTTAGTGACGATATCATTTCATACAATTTGTAAGGCAGTAAACACTACACAATATCTCACTCAATAGTTTGATACCTACTTAATCTACAAACATACATCATGATGTATTCATATTCTGGGTAGGAAAAACAGACTGAACTCCATACTATCATATCCTGACATATACACGTAAGTTTCATTCGGAAAACAAAATATCTTAAAATATTTATTAATTTTTGTTTAAGTGTTTATAGTTTGGTACATATTCTTCAATTATGCATACTATCGCCATCGAAAGTTGGATTTCATGTGTTACATGCAACTCTTAGATAAAGAATTAATAAATTCTTTGAATGATGATAATCATCATTATTCTGGTGACCCTAAATATTTAAATTGGTAACTCAGCTAATAATAATTATTATCTGAACTCGTCTACCAAACTGGTAACGAAGTATATTGGTAACTATCTTCAACATACTTCTTATACCATTTTTTCTTGGTTTTAATATAAATATATATTCCCGCTTCGTCTCTATTGAGAAAGTAAATTTGCCAAGAAAAATGTCATTGACTAACGGCAGTGAAAAAACTCAGTTTGTGCCTCTCTCAAAATATCTATTGTCTAATAATTCTTCAACAATATTATTTCTGCGTCCATACATTTCTTTAACTCCTTTTCTCCTTTACCATTTGTTTTGATCAATCTGTTTAACCTGAATATAGATTTCGTAATTTTAATGATGGTTTTACTGTGATGCATTTCATAACAATCGATTATACATTAATATCAAATATATAATTTAATTGAAACCTTTTTATGTGCAAACGATTTAACAAAGTTTTAAATGTGTATTCATAATATACTTTTATTGCAGACACTTGAGTAAAATTGATATTCAACTTAGCGTAAATACCGTATCATGCTTTGTAGTACAGGTAAACAAAAACTTTATAATAGGTGAATAAAAATTAAATTTTCATCAACAGCAAAGTTGGAGGAGAACTTTAATTCTCTAACCGCAGGCGCATTTGGACTCCACACATACTAACGACTATGTCGCGCGACTATACGACGCGATTTTAATGCGAGCGCAGTTTGTATTAAACGTGTAACTCATTATTATTTTTAACACTGTAGGTGATTTGGATAGACAATAGGCTTGTAACAATTATTCAGGATTCATTGTAAACAATAATTTATTTGAGAGTTTAAATTTAAAATCGAGAAAAGATACAAAGTGTATTATACGTCATATTAGAAAGATTTTATTTGTTTTATCACTTGTTTTACAATAAAATTTTTCACTGATAAATTAAGTACTATACGCCAAATTTACGAGTTTTCAGTTAACACTCGAAAAGCAATACAAAAACCATAAACATTATGTGCGTGTTTTTTTTTGATCTTCACCCGTTAAGAGGCTATAGTAGGCTATACATTATATTTTGAAAATAATTTCCCTAATACCCTCAAAAGATACGTCTTTGAAATAAGGAACAGTTTGTATGTACCTACATCTTTAATATATTGCATGATACTGACTGTGTCATACATATCTTTATCCAGTCGAGTCTCATATCAAATCAAGACAGCACAAAATTTATAAAACAATCAGGACTTTTTTACGAAAGAGAAAAAAAAAACAATTACGTAAAGTTTGTCCATAACATATTAATACTACGATATCGAATATTTGATACATTTTAGTTCTCCCATAGTCATATTATATTTGTGTATTAGTATATAATAAAATCAATCTTTTCCCTGTGTATTCTAAACAAGTAAATAAAAAAAAATTGAGGACAATCTTTTTAAAGTTTTTTTCGCATTGAAATGTTAATGACAAGAGAAATTCTTGAAAATACCCCTGGTTTAGTGCAAAAAGCATATTTATGCATTATTATTATAAAATTTTAAATCTATGCAACGTTGTTTACTTTGTATGAAATACACTTAAACGAATTAATCTGGAAACAGTTTAAACTAAAAAATAATAATAATAATAATAATAATAAAATACTTTTATTGTTTTACACAACGTGGCGGACTTATTGCCCGCAGGCAATCTCTACCAGTCAACCACCATGGTAAATACAGCCAGTAACAGGGATAGAAGAATACAAATAGAGAAATAGAAAAAAAAAAATAATAATAATAAATGAATAAAAAAAAATAATTAAATAAATCAATCATAACTTAAAAATACAAAGTCAAATATAAGAAACAAAAAAATAATATATGTATAAATAAGAACAAAAATAAGAATAATAAAAAATACATCAGATAGATACACTATGTTTATTGGATGGAGGATAGGAGAGGAGAAAGGAAGAGGGATAAAGGGAAAAAGACGTGAATTTGTGTTTATGTGGATAGAAAGTGTGACTTCAGACGCTTTTTGAATGCTATTAAATTAGTGGCATCTCTGATACTCTCCGGCAATATATTCCACATCCGAGCTGCATGAACTGTGAACGAGTAAGTATAAGTAGAGGTGTGGTGTATTGGTATTGTAAGTGTACTATTATGTTGGGACCGTAAGTTAAGGCCATGTGAGGATAAGTGGGCGAATTTCTCTTTGAGGTACGTGGGTGTAAGAGGGTTATTAAGGATTTGGTGGAGTAGGGAAAGAACATGTGAATCTCTTCGTTGACGGATCTTTAACCAGTTCAGTCGTTGCCTGCTCTCGGACACGTGGTCGAACTTCCTGAGTCCAAACACGTATCGAATGCAGACATTTTGTAACCGTTCGAGTTTGTTAATTTGTTCTTCAGTTGCATCCAGGTAGGCAACGTCAGCGTAGTCAAGTAATGGTAGCATGAGTTGTTGAGTTAGAGTGATTTTAGTCTTAACTGGTAAATAGTTTTTAAGTCGGTTTAGTCCATGAAAAGTACGAAAGATCCGTTGGCTTACTCCCTTTATATGACCGGACCATGAAAGATTACAATTCATGATCAGACCAAGGTTTCTGACCTCTGGAGAAAATGGTATGATAACGTCGTCAAGGAGCACCTCAGGCATGGGTGAAAACTGTGTGGTTCTGAGAAACAGACGTTGCCCTCCAATTAATATTGAATGTGATTTAGAAGGGTTAATTTGAAGACCGTGTTTTTTTGTCCAATTTAGAATATAATTTAAATCGGCATTCAATTTCGCAACAGCGAGAAGGTAATTATCAGGCTTGAAATGGGAATATAATTGGAGATCGTCTGCGAATATGTGATATTTACATCTGATAGATTGTGCGAGAGGGTTTATGAAAATGGAAAAAAGTAAAGGCGAAAGAATGCCTCCTTGCGGGACACCAGCTATAAGGTCCGTCCAGTTTGATGAGTCGTTGGTAGTCTTGATCTGTTGGGAGCGTCCGCGCAAGTAGCATTCAAACCATTTGAGCGATTGCTGTGAAATATTGATGGAGGACAATCTTGCTAGGAGAACGTCAAAATCAACCGAGTTGAATGCGCTACTGAAATCGAGTAAAGTAAGGATAGTGAGGTTTCTTTCATTCATAGCGTTCCTAATGTCATCAGTGATTTTGACTAGGGCTGTAGTGGTACTGGGCCCGGGCGGAAACCCGACTGTAAAGGATCAAGTAGTCTATTAACTACTAAAAAACGGTTAAGTTGGTTGTATACGACGCGCTCAATGACTTTGGAGAGGACTGGTAGAATAGAAATCGGACGATAATCCTTGAGCGAAGAAGGAGTGCTTACTTTCGGAAGAGGTATTATTGTGGCCATTTTCCATACAGAGGGAAATGTACTGCTGGAAAGGGAAAAGTTAATCAAATGAGTGATAGTAGCAAGAATCCCACCTAGAATACGCTTTATCATGTCAATATATGTGAAGTTAATAAAAAGGGTGTAATTTTAATTGCAAAGATATTTTTTTAAAATCGGAATGATTGTCAATGATAAAAAGTACACGATGCACCGATAAACCTATTTATTTTTGTTTTGAAATTTGTCAATGTTTTCAAAGTCGTGCGTACTTGTGTAGGTGGCATAATTGTCGCATCTAAACCACATCATTTAATTGAACCTGCAAAAGGGGACTTTTAGTTGAAAATTTAATAAGATGAAGTTGTTTATTATTTGTGATAAGTACGACTATTTAATTTCTTGCAAAAGTTTCGCTGAACAAGCAGCAGCGGTAACTACATTTTAGAGTCGAATGATTATCGTTACCGACTTTGGATTACACCAGAAAGGAAATACATGTCGTAGAAAAGGGGCAAAGTTTTCTCAGTTCGAAATAAAGATATAGAAGTTCACAAAAGAGTTTCGAGGAAGCGAGATGTATATATTTTTATAAAGTTAACCGGTAAATAAATAAATTCAAAAGTTTATTTCGAAACTTTGTACCTGGATTGCCCAAATGGAAGGGACATTGAACGGTCAGTAATTTCACAGCATCTAAAGAATTATAAACAAAAGGTTTTTCAATAACAAAAATAAACCTTTTTGATATTCTTCACATGGTGGGAGTTATGGTAAAAGATCTTTTAATAATATTTTTAGGAGCCTTATGAAAATAAAAATGCGTAGTTGTTTTGTTTTGATGTTCAAATAAAATATTATGAAAAGAAGAGGTTTTTATGTACAAAGGGTGAATATTTGCATGTCTACTCTTCTATTTAGGAATTCATATCATAAATATTAAAATTTTATCTTTTATATATATAATATGAAAAGATCAAGGGTTTTCTTTTAACCAGTACACACTGTCAAAAAATATTAACTTCTAGGTTATATCATTTTTATAAAATATCCATGCAAATGCCTTGTGAGTGAAATTTTTCTTTACATATATGTTAGTTTTAGATGTAAATTATTTGTGTACTTATATAATTTGTTAATTGAACTCCATATAAAATTAATCCAACATTATAGTGCCGTTTGATGGTTCGAGACCATTCCATGGACGTAAATTATTACAAATAAAATAATTATTTGTTTAGGTCTTTTGATTTTTTCGATGTGTTTCTTGCAATGCTCATTGATATTATAATTATGCTGTACAATGTTTCAACGTTACAAAGATACAATTTTATAAGTCAGCAATAGTGATGAGCAAAAGTCTTGCTAGTCATGAAGTTATGGTCTTGAACTTGCGAGATTTGTAAGACCAAGACCAAGCGGTCTCACAAAATTGTATAAGCTTATTTATTTTTAATTAAAAAGTAAGCATTTTACTACTCACTATCGACATAATACTATAAACTGGTATTTTATGTCTTATTACTTGTAGTTACTTAATTTTAAAAGATAAATTCAAAATATTTTTTATAAAATTTTCCAATCTGCAAGGCTTGCAATACCACGACTCTATCGAGTATGCAAGACCCACATCTATGAATGTCAATCCAGGACATGGTCTTCTTCTTCTTCATCTTCGTTTAGTAGACCTAGTTGGTCTGTTCTTCAGAAACTATGCCTCCTGGGATGACGAAGTCCAGCTATCCTTCCATCTCTTGGGTGGTCTACCGGGTAGGCGTCGGCCAGAAGGAATTTCATTTGCTGCTATATTTGCCTGGCTACGTAGTTCCTCCAATGCCTTCTTCGGGATCAACTCCATCGAACGATGTCCTCTATTCCACATGTTTTCCTTATTTGAACACTGCGAACACGATCTCGGAGAGTTTTACCAGTGATTGACCTTAGGACCCTGGTCCGGTCTTTGTCATGCAATTGCACATCACTAGTCAGCTATATGAAACAGTTGGTTTTGAGAAGTTGAAAAATCGATGTATATAATGCAAAATGAATGTATAAAAATCTTTATTTGATATCAAATGAAAATTCATCACTGGCTGTGGCCGGTGGCTTGAGATAGCCGGTGTGCAGAATTGGAGAGAAAAGGCCATGGATAGGGTGCAATGGAGACGATTCCTTGAGGAGGCCGAGGCCCATCCTGGGCTGTGGAGCCGCTGATGATGATGATGTGGCCGGTGTAAATAATTATTATTCTTACAATGGCTCATACTAGAAAGACACCCTTACCTTAAAGAATAAGGGGCTGGTAGGTATGTTTTAATAGTAATAATATTCATTTAGAGGTGTCGGCAGACCCCAGGCAAGGTGGTCTGATGACATCCAGAAATGTGCCGGAAGGAGATGGATGCAGTGTGCCCAAGACAGGGAGTTGTGGAGGATCAAGGGGGAGGCCTATGTCCAAGAATGGAAAAAAACAGGCTAAGAAGAAGAAGTATTCATTTGAATGTATGCAGGCGACAGTTAGGTAAGTTCGAAATTGGAATCGGTTTTAATGTCAAGAGTAAGCCAACCAAAGCTAGCACAACCCCACATACTATGATATCATTGACACCATTTTCTCACGTTTGACCCTGAAGTAATTTATAAATTGCTTCATTTGATCTTCAGTAACAACTTAAATGTGACTGATTCGACAAATGTCCTACATTGAAAAATCCGAAAACGTTTTAACAAAAAATAAATGTGAGGTTGATTATACAAAGTTTTTTGCTGTTCATTTTTTAGTAAAAATTACTAAAATATTTTAATATTAATATGGAATTCAACAAAGTTTGCAAAAATAATTTTAATAAATTATTTTCCAATGTTTTGTATTCGTGACCCAGTCTTTTTATAAGATCATCTACATATATGGTTTTGGAATGAACTTTAGCTGTATCTTAAGATCCTCAAGTATTTTATTAAATTTGTTTTGTTAAGGTAATCACAGTTATGTGATTGGAGTACATATTGGGAGCTAGTCTTTGGTCGATTTATAGCCTCAGTTGCACTTAAATGTTGGCATTTGGTTGTAGCACATTAATGACCAGAAGACAAGTATCAAGCAATCTTTAACTGTTTATTTTTCTGATAACTATTTTGATAAGGCTATCACCCCATTCCAGCTTGACATCAACTCCTGGGACACTCTGTATGTGTGTGCGTGCGTACGTGCGTGTGTGCGTGCGTGCGCGTGTGTGTATATATATATATATATATATATATATATATATATATATATATATATATATATATATATATATATATATATATATATATATATATATATATATATATATATATATATATATATATATATATATATATATATATATATATATATATATATATATATATATATATATATATGTTATATTTGATGTTTTCACGGGTGAAATATGTTATAATATTTTTATCTCGGTTTTCCCGTGTCAACGGAAGACAAATGGTCTTAGTCAAGACCTACTGACACGGGAAAACCGAGATAAAAATATTATAACATATATATATATATATATATATATATATATATATATATATATATATATATATATATATATATATATATATATATATATATATATATATATATATATATATATATATATATATATATATATATATATATATATATATATATATATATATATATATATATATATATATATATATATATATATATATATATATATATATATATATATATATATATATATATATATATATATATATATATATATATATATATATAAAACATTTTAGTCATATTTTTTGCACTTGTTCCAATAATATGTACTTGGTCGTAGGTACGTATTAAAGTTAAAATATCCCAGGGGAGTTGGGAGGATGTTATTCCGAGGTCATTAAAGGACTTTTAAGGTAAACCAGGCCATTAAAATCCCAAATGTATAGGATGTTTCTTGAACACGAAATAAAAGGACTAAATTTCAAATATTCACCTCCGCACAAAGATAACTGCCTGGAAAATTGAAAGCAATTTATTTTAAAGCTGAAAAACATGAATACTTACTTGAGGAGAAAAAACTTACTTACACAATCAGTGTAAAGTGAATACTTAGAAAATAACTTTCATACCCACACTAGAGTTTATTTTTTGTATGTTCAATATATTTTTACATACTGGGAATACCCAAAAGGAAAAAACGGCATAGTAATACTGTCATTAAATTGGAAATGAGTGATTTAAAATTTATTCATAGGGTCATGCCATCCCTTACTAGGGCGGCCCCTGTTATTCACTCCATCACTTACACCCATATATTTTTTTTAGTTAACCGTTCATCGTTCATTTTTCAATATGCCCAAACCATCTCGTATGAATGATATTTATTTATTTCTTTATAAACGGCATAAGATGCCTTTTACATACATAGATAAAAACACATATTGATGATAATAATAGATAGAATAAAAAAAAGCTATTAGTATTCCTTTAAAATTCATATAAAAAAATGGCTGATTTCTTCAGGCAGGCTCTATGCTGAGGGGGTTGTCCATCCTTAACACCTGACTTATTTACTTTTATTCCAATATTTCCTTTCTTCTTAATCATTTCTTTTATTTAATCTAAAACTTTACTTCTTACTCTTTTGTAATCATTTTCTTATAACTACTTGAATGTAACATTTGTGCACCTTATATATTTTGTATCCTCTATATGTAAATAATTTGTATACCTTATTGTGTAAAAGTAACAGCCCCAGAACAGGTTTTGCCTAGTGGGGCGTTACTTACTTAACCTAAATATGTAAAAATGTCTTTGTATTAACAATAAATAAATAAATAAATACACTTGGCAAACAAAAAAACATAAACTTAAACAATAAGACAAAAAATAAAAAAAAATAGATGTTAACAAACATAAAAAAAGATATACATAAGGATAAAAAAAAACAAAACAGTAAATTAAAAAAAATAAAAACATTAAATTCAAAAATTAAAAAATCAATAACGTATGCAAACATAAAAAAATGATGAACATATAGACTCAAAATCAACCAAAACATTAAATAAAAAAAAGTATTATTAGTAGAAAAAAAATAGCAATATCATGTAAATTATAAATAAACAAAAAAGATATACAAAAAACAAAAATTTGACAATCGAAAATATACAAATCCGTACTGAAATATCACAGGTTGTTTCTCTCATAATAAAAGGTGCATATCGTCTGTTTTTATTTGTATTTTAATGTTAACAATCTACGGACTAAGGTGATTTTTTACTCCTCACTAACCCAAAGGAATATAGTGGGGAGTTATGTTTTCGCAATTTTAATGTGTATTTTTTTATTGCAGATCATCAACTAGTATCACGCTGAGATTGTATTCTGAAAGTTTCATCACGATGTATCTGTGTGTGTGTGCTGTGTACTATGTACGGCATGTTTATTTTACTTTATCGATTATAGACAAAATTACTCATTAGATTCTTTTAAAATTTTGCAAATATGTATATAAAATACTCGCTTAGACCCCATTAGATTTTGAAGGATATCTATATAGTGCTTCTCAATTTTTTTAACTGTCAAATATTTCAAAGTGGCTTCAAACTCTGGAAACTAAAAATTTGAAATTTTTATTTTCAAATTGGTAAAAAGGCTCATCACTTTCATAAAATGGCATTGAAGAGTATATCAAGTTTTCGTAATGAAATATTTATCCAACTGTCGATTTGTTCAGGAGAACTTTGTTCTCTTAACATATCGACAATGTATCAAGCCAGAATACGCGAGAATTGTATGGAGAGGTCTACTTTTTTCATGGCTTTTCCAACTTTGAAGTCAAAAAACACCAACTTAGAGGCTTCGCAGCATATATGTTCCATACACGGATTTACTCAGAATTCGGAGTAGAACATTTCGTGTGTCTGTGTGTGTGTGTGTCTGTGTGTGTGTCTGTGTGTGTGTCTGTGTGTGTGTCTGTGTGTGTGTCTGTGTGTCTGTGTGTCCGTCCCCCCCTTATAACTTTTGATCCGCTCAATTTACAGAGCCTAAAATTTCAGAATATATAAACAGTTACAGGCCTACAAAACTTTTATACTCGGAATTTTGAATTTTTGTTTCAGTCAGGGGTTATCAACTTTTGAATTTTTATTTTATTTTTCCATATATCTCAGAAACCATAAACGCTAGAACGCTGAAAATTGGTACAAACATAGAAAAATACAAAATCTCAAATTTATTTTTTCAAAAAAATTCCAGGGTTTCTCAAACATTTTTTATTAAGAAAAATATTTTTTTTATGATAAATTTATGAGTTTAACTGCCTATATTTCCAAAACTTTTACAATTATCGAAAAAAGCCGAAACACCCCAACTAGATAATTTAATTTTCTATAAAAAATATTAACATTGTACTACAAGATCTCAATTTTTTTTTAACAATTTTTTTAAAAATTGAATTTAGTGACGACATCGCTTCATACATTTTGTATGGCAGTCGCCTATACACAATATGTAAGAAGACTTAATAGTTTGTTACTTCATCTCCAAACATACATACATACCATCATGCAATTTGCATATTCTGGGTAGGAAAAAGGATCTTCCTCCATACTATCCTATCTTGACATACATACCTACATATGTTGTATAGAAAACAAAATATCTGAAAATATTCAATAATTTGTATCTATGGGTTTATAGTTTGGTACATATTCTTCAACTATACATACTATCGCTATCGACAGTTGGATCTCATGTGTTACATGCAACTAGTTAAAAAATAATTTAACAAACTCATTGCATGAAAATGCTGAATATTTTCCATACAAAATTTGAATACTTTATAGAATGACTTGTAAGTGAGGAGTTTAGCGTTGGCCACAACCCACTCGTTTATCCATGCTATCGCTGATAATTTCCTAAAAAAATACGAAGTCCTATAAAAACTTTAGGCTTCTAGAATTTCTTTTTAATGTCGATAAATCTGATGAATTTATGGAAATGTTTTAATAAAATTATATTGAATACCTAATCCAACTGTCGATTTGTTCAGGAGAACTTTGTTCTCTTAACATATCGACAATGTATCAAGCCAGAATACCCGAGAATTGTATGGAGAGGTCTACTTTTTTCACGGCTTTTCCAACTTTGAAGTCAAAAAACACCAACTTAGAGGCTTCGCAGCATATATGTTCCATACACGGATTTACTCAGAATTCGGAGTAGAACATTTCGTGTGTCTGTGTGTGTGTGTGTGTGTGTGTGTGTGTGTGTGTCTGTGTGTCTGTGTGTCTGTGTGTCTGTGTGTCTGTGTGTCTGTGTGTCCGTCCCCCCCTTATAACTTTTGATTCGCTCAATTTACAGAGCCTAAAATTTCAGAATATATAAACAGTTACAGGCCTACAAAACTTTTATACTCGGAATTTTGAAGTTTTGTTTCAGTCAGGGGTTATCAACTTTTGAATTTTTATTTTATTTTTCCATATATCTCAGAAACCATAAACGCTAGAACGCTGAAAATTGGTACAAACATAGACAAATACAAAATCTCAAATTAATTTTTTTCAAAAAAATTCCAGGGTTTCTCAAACATTTTTTATTAAGAAAAATATTTTTTTTATGATAAATTTATGAGTTTAACTGCCTATATTTCCAAAACTTTTACAATTATCGAAAAAAGCCGAAACACCCCAACTAGATAATTTAATTTTCTATAAAAAATATTAACATTGTAGTAGAAGATCTCAATTTTTTTTTAACAATTTTTTTAAAAATTGAATTTAGTGACGACATCGCTTCATACATTTTGTATGGCAGTCGCCTATACACAATATGTAAGAAGACTTAATAGTTTGATACTTCATCTCCAAACATACATACATACCATCATGCAATTTGCATATTCTGGGTAGGAAAAAGGATCTTCCTCCATACTATCCTATCTTGACATACATACCTACATATGTTGTATAGAAAACAAAATATCTGAAAATATTCAATAATTTGTATCTATGGGTTTATAGTTTGGTACATATTCTTCAACTATACATACTATCGCTATCGACAGTTGGATCTCATGTGTTACATGCAACTAGTATAAAAACAACATTTCTAGAACATGGCGGATTGACGAAGTTTTTAAAGAAAAATGTCTTCTTTTTATTGAGAAATGGTAGGTGTTTTAGTAGGCACTTTTGTGTTTATATTAAGTAATAATATAAATATAAATCGTATTATTTTATTATATTTATATCGACTTGAATCAATAATAAAATTGACGATGTAACCCTCTCCCGTCGAAACATCCACATAAAAATATATTTTATTATTTTACGAAGAATAGGATGAAATCGTTTTACTTTGTGTTCGATAAATTTAATATTTTTGTAGAACAATATTATGGTTGTAATATATTGAAGTTTTTCTTTCATGAAATTGAATACCACGAGAAGGGACGTAGAGATATCTTGGTTTATTATATTGTTTTATTATTTACCAAATTGCATTTTATTATTTATTTATTATTTTATTTTATATTGCTTTTCGGGCAACTAATAGGTACTATGTCAAATATTAATTGAAGACGCACCCAATAACAAATTGCCACATTCTGGAGACTTACGATATTCATCGTCTCACAGATCCAGACTGAAAACACATTTCAAAAACTGTGTCTCCACCGGGAATCGAACCCGGGACCTGTAGCTCAGCAGTCAGATATCAAACCAACTGAGCCATGAAGGCCGAATATGCATTAAATAAATATATATTGCATACAACGGCTACATAATGAAAGGTGACAGTAACGAGTGGGTTGTGGCCAACGCATACTCCTCACCACCACCCACACAGTATTCAAATTGTGTATGGAAAATTTTCAACATTTATTGCATAGACCTAGAGCTGATTAGTTTTCCTTAGACAACTATAGTCAGGTTGCATGCTATGTATGTTCTATTGGGTTGTTGTCTATAGTCAGGTTGCATGCTATGTGTGTTCTATTGGGTTGCTGTCTAGTCAGGTTGGTTGATGTCTATAGTCAGGTTGCATGCTTTTTGTGTTCTATTGGATTGTTGTCTATAGTCAGGTTGCATGCTTTTTGTGTTCTATTGGATTGTTGTCTATAGTCAGGTTGCATGCTATGTGTATTCTATTGGGTTGATGTCTATAGTCAGGTTGCATGCTATGTGTGTTCTATTGGGTTGTTGTCTAAAGTCAGGTTGCATGCTATGTGTGTTCTATTGGGTTGTTGTCTATAGTCAGGTTGCATGCTATGTGTGTTCTATTGGGTTGATGTCTATAATCAGGTTGCATGCTATGTGTGTTCTATTGGGTTGTTGTCTATAGTCAGGTTGCATGCTATGTATGTTCTATTGGGTTGTTGTCTATAGTCAGGTTGCATGCTATGTGTGTTCTATTGGGTTGTTGTCTAAAGTCAGGTTGCATGCTATGTGTGTTCTATTGGGTTGTTGTCTATAGTCAGGTTGCATGCTATGTGTGTTCTATTGGGTTGATGTCTATAATCAGGTTGCATGCTATGTGTGTTCTATTGGGTTGTTGTCTATAGTCAGGTTGCATGCTATGTATGTTCTATTGGGTTGTTGTCTATAGTCAGGTTGCATGCTATGTGTGTTCTATTGGGTTGATGTCTATAGTCAGGTTGCATGCTATGTGTGTTCTATTGGGTTGGTGTCTATAGTCAGGTTGCATGCTATGTGTGTACTATCGTATTTCATATAGTTTTCGTAACAGTACATATTATAGACAACAACATGATTTATTTGTTACTAAACAAGAATATAGCAAACAATAAAGTAAAAATCTTAAACAAAACTGGGTACTAGATGGGTCGATGGCAGAGCGGTTACCGCACTGGATTTGTAATCCAGTTGTCGACCGATTTCGTTCACCAATAACACAAACATTTATGCAGGTAATGTAAGAAGATGTATATGTACTTGTTTTACAAGGAATTATTAAACTTTATTAAACAATATCAGACACAGGATGGTCTGTTTTGACACACACACACACACACACACACACACACACACACACACACACACACACACACACACACACACACACACACACACACACACACACACACACGCGCACAATAAAATAAAATTCAGTAAAATACTTTTATTTAAAGGACGATCATCGCGTTATGACTAAAGCAATCTTTCAGTGTATTGATAATCGATAAATATATTAAGTTTAGAGTATAGCGTTAGTCATAACCTCACAGTTAGGTTTATCTATAATCATTTGGGTAAACGCTTAAAATCACGCCATTCAATAGAAGTGGGATATAAAAATGTATGGAGCATAATGTAGAGGTTATGTATTAGGATCCAATGGTTCATACATTTTCTCTACAGACTTGCTAGCATTTTGTGACGTACTTAAAACTAAAGAGTTTGTAACTTCGATGGTACTTACTCAATCTCTTTTAACGTGTCCATGAAACTAAAATTTTAGTTGCTATATATGTAGATAAATTCATTCGTTATTTGTTCAAGTTCCTATCTAGTCGTTAAACACAATTTATTTTTACCTTTTTGAGAAAACGCATTTTTTAATGTCGACCTTCGTAGCTCACTTAGGCGGATATCTGATTCTAAAACCAAAGGTCCCGAGTTCAATTCACAGATTTTCACTTCTTTTCAGTCTCAATTTGTAAGACCATTAATATCGCTATTTTCCTGATTGTGGCAACTTGTTATTAGGTGCATTTTATATTGATATATGATATATTTAATACACGTGTTGCCTTAGAAACTAGCTTAGCTTTGGCCAACACTCCACTATCTACAATAATAATTAATAATTTAATCGAATATTTTTTAAAAGTTGTATGTACGTTAAAAAAAATTAAACATTATTAAAAAAATTAAACAATAATTATTTTTAATTTTTTTTTATAATTTGTAAAAAAAATAATGTAATAATTACAAACACATTCTTTCAATAAACACTTTAAAAAAGTTTATGAAACTATGTGAAAACGAGTGAGTTGTGGTCAACGCTATACCTCTCAGTACCAAGTCACTCCACAAAGTATTCATTTTTTTTATGGAAGAACTTCCATTAAATGAGTTCGTTAAATTATTTTAGATAAAATAATTTAACTAACGGAAGATAGAAAAATTGATCATTCTTCAGTGCCATTTTATGAAAGTGGTGTACCATTTCGCAACTTGATATATAAAATAAATATTAAATTTTAAATTTCCTGATCTTGGGTCACTTTGAAATATTTTACAGTTAAAAAAATTAAGTAGCACAGATCAGATATCCTTCAAAATCTAATGGGGTCTAAGTGAGTATTAAATAAAAGAATTTGAGTAGAATCTAATGAGTACCCTAGTCTATAATCGATAAAGTAGAATAAACACGCAGTACCTACGTAGCACATAACACATCACACACACGCGCGATGAAATTTCAGAGTACATAGCCAGCATTATACTAGTTACAATTTGCAATAAAAAATAACCTTAAATTGCGAATTCATAAATCCTCACTATATCCCCTTGCGGTAGTGAGGAGTGAAAACGTAAAAGTATATATAAATAATGATAAGCTAAAAAAACTTTATGCCCAATGCAAAACTCCGGACAGTAAATATCAACGCCATATAATGTATTGATATAACATTTTTTGAGCACCTAGGTATTAACAATAAACAAATAAAATACATTTAAGTCCGTATTTAAGGGGGGGACTGCTGCCAACGTACCTATTTTTCAATTTGATATACCATCATTATTTCTTATCAAATCGTTTTGAAAAAATAATTTAGATAGTTTGGGTATTCATAAAGAAAAATACGATGTGACGTTGCATTAATGCATCAGGTTTAGAAAATAAACCTAAAAAACATTTATTTTCCATTCAGCGCCATTGCGAAATATAAGTTTTTTTGGTTTATTAACTTAACCTGATGCATCAATGCAACGTTCCATCGTATTTTTCCAGATATTTTAATCTTATTTAATTTATAAAAAAAATATAATGCTCTATACCTTATAGTTTTTTAGAAATTTAAGATAAATGTCAAAAATTGGAGTATGCTTATTATTTTCCTACAAGAATATATACAGAACATAATTAAAAAATTAAGGTATATTTTTATTTATTAATATCCAAACTAACTAGGTTATTTTTTTCAAAATGATTCGTTTTGTAGTAATGACGCAAATTCAAATTGAAAAAATAGGTACGTTGGCAGCAGTCCCCCCCTTAAGAACAGTTTCAAAACCCATTTAGGTATATTTAAATCGAATCGATGAAATAAATAAAATAACTCTAAATTTCAATTACATGTTAATATTGATATTTATATAATTATCAAGATAAATAAACACATATCGTGATTGTATGTACAAATGTATGTTAATATTCATATGATATTGAAGTAATATTTAACAATATTTATACTTGAGTCGTCTATATCAACTAATGTTAGATATTTAAGCAATAAAGTCACTGATTTGAACCGTTTATGTATGGAACAGCCATCACGGTTTTCATAAAACGACATGAATCATAAAATTTCACATTTTTCATTAGCTTCATATCGAAAAATCATTAACTCTCAGTATACGAATATGCCGTTTCACCGGTTACCTTTTCCCAAGCCAATCTCGACTCTAGTTTTTTATTTAATAAGCGTCATATTCCGAGATCGTTTCAACAGTCTCATCTAATCCTTCCCAATACACGAAGCATTCCCGTAACGAACATAACTCGATTTTTTTCTTGAATATAAATTTTCATTGGGAGCATATAATAATAATGCAAAGCATTTTGTCTTTGAAATCATTAAAAAATAGAATATGGGATTTTTTGAAAAATGTTTATAGTAAATTTGTTGAAAGAAGAAGGTTTAATTTGAAAATGGAAAATATGATTTGGATTTTTATAAATGCTAGAAAATACATTCTTATAAAACATTCAATTTTTAAGTTTTTTTATTTTATTTTATTAGGCAATTCACACAATATTGTATGATTTGTGCCATATTTGTATTCACAGAACACTCAAACTTAAATATAAACAAGACATACGTACACTATGAACAGTATCAAATAAAAGAAAGTCACTTAACACTAAAAATAAACATAAAATATCAAAAAGTACATTACAGAAGGATATTATTTTTAACAATAAATTTTATTAGCTTACGATACACATTATTGTTTTTGAGAGCTAGGAGGTGAGCAACATTAAAAGGTCTAGAGATTTCACTAAATTCGTTGTAAAGATTACCAGAAGACTGGATTGGGCACGAAAAGAACAGATGATCCAACGTTTCTATGTCGGTATTACATTCACATACATCACTATCGACTATTTTAATTTTATTTAAATGACTTGCAATTAGACAGTGACCAATTCTCATGCGACAAATGATTGAAATTTCTTTTTTTGAAAATTTAACATCGTTATACCAAGGTCTTCTTGGAATGATATTGTTTTGAATAGATTTGTAAAATGATCCTTTGGTTTCAGACAGCCAATCAGAGTTCCATTGATTCCATATTGAGTTTGTTAAAGAGCGAATCAGATCAGAATTAGGTAAAGAAAATGATTTTGTTACAACGCCTGAAGAAACTGCAGACTTAGCATCAGTATCGGCAATTTCGGTACCAATAATACCTACATGAGCAGGGATCCAAGCAATCGAAATATTTTTATCATTTTTCAAGGATGATAATAAAGACTTAGTTTATTAATAAAATTACTATTAATCATATTGAATTATGGCTCCTTAATTTTAATTTATATTTTAACTATTCTTATGATTATGTGTTATTAATATTTTTTTCTCCCCTTAATGTTTTTGTATAGTTAATTTCTTAACTATTACATTTCCTTAATGTTATTTTTTATTACTTTTTTAATCTTTTATGGCTTTTTATTTTTATTGTATATTATTTTTTTTATTGTATACTTCGCAAAATTTATTTGTATACATTGTGAATTCTGTTAGGTTGCAGATGAACGTATCCATATCATAGATATGATGGGTGGTGGCAGAGCGGTTAGCGCGCTGGGCTAGCAACCCAGAGGTCGCGAGTTCGAATCCTGCCACGACCGATTTCCATTCACCTATAGTACAAGCATTTATGCTTAGTTACGGGAATGTATAAGGATGTATATGTACTTGTTATACAAGGACATATTCATTCTTTAAAAAAAAAAATATCATATGGAGTTCTATAATATGTTAATATATAATAGAACTCCTTATGATAATTATATCTTTGATATGGGTAATCATAAGGGTTTTGATTTCACCGTCTGACGGGACTTGGCCCCCTGTAATTTTCGAAGCACAATATGTAAAAGCTACATGCATGCTAAGTTTCATGCTGTCTTCCGGATGGGATCATAACAATCATTTTCTTCAGAAAAACGCCGTACTAAAAATCTATATTGCATTATATGTCGAATTTATGATACGATTATGTATGTAGGTATGTGATAATTGTTTTCTAATTTTTTTTCTCTTCAATAACCCAAGGGGATATATTTTTTACTTAAAAAAATGAATATGTCCTTGTTAAACAAGTACATATACATCTTCCTACGTTCCCTAAAATAAGCATATAAATGATTGTGCTATAGGTGAACGAAATCGGTCGAGGCAGGATTCGACCACTGGATTTACTAACATCCAGCCATCGACCGTGTGCTCTGTGCTGTGTGCTATGTGCTGTGTGCTATGTACGGCGTGTTTATTTTACTTTATTGATTATAGACTAAAGTACTCATTCGATTCTTTTCAATTTTTGCAATTTTATATATCTGATACTTTCTTAGACCCCATTAGATTTTGAAGGATATCTGAATAGAGCTTCTCAATTTTTTAACTATCAAATATTTCAAAGTGACCCCAAGCTCGGGAAACTTAAAATATGACATTTTTATTTTCAAATTGGTAAAAAGGCTCATCATTTTCATAAAATGGCATCGAAGAATTATCAAATTTTCGTAATAAAATATTTAAATAAAAAATAATTCAACAAACTCATTTCATGAAAATGCTGAATATTTTCCATACAAAATATGAATACTTTATAGAATGAGTTGTTTGTTAGGAGTTTAGTGGTGGCCACAACCCACTTGTTTTTATTAAAAGTTAATTATTGAAAAAAATATCATGTCCATCCCTACATATTCATATATATAGGTTGTTTTCTTTTTTTTGAAATAAATGCCACTAAAATGAATTTATTAGAAAAGATGTGATAAAAAGTTTGAAATATGACAATATGGTAAAATATAAGCTTGGAAACATATTGGTTGTATGTACGATGTACATATATGTATGTGTAAAATAAACAGAGGATTTTGAGTATACATATAATATATGTGTAGATCATGCTAGTTTATAGAGAGTATATATGTACTTAAGTAGGTATACAAGAGAAATAGGAACTACAGCCTCGCCGATTCATACATAATTCGATGAACAGTACGTGGTTACGGTAAAACGGGGAAATTATTCACTGTTAACATTTTCTATTGACATTGTCCAAGCGGCCGGTAAAACCTGGATGCGAAGGGAACAGAACAAAGACGAGTGGAAGTGTAAGGAAGAGGACTACATACATCAGTGGAGGGACGAGGTCTAGAGAAGAAGAACAATTTTCGTATACAATTTTGAAGTTATTCTTAAATAATTTTTCAGAAATTTAGAAAGAGTAGTGGAGAACTAGAGATATATTATGTAGTGTTAAATAGTGATACAGTAAAATATAAATATAGGTTATATACAAAATTTATACATTTTTCAGACTGATCAAGGAAAAACATCCATTTATGGAGCTGAAAAATAGTGTCACCCAACACCTCTTATTAACGAACTTGACCTCTTAGGCATCACTGAATACAAATTCTTCAAAGGAATTGTGCGGAGTCAATGAAGACGCATACATTGAAAGCAGTTTCACTCAACATTCATGTAGCTAAGAGCAGCGACATTTTCAGTAAATGACTGAACATTACTATTTTTCTTAACGCATTTAGAATGACATTTTATAAATAAATAAATAGATTCTTACACTTTTGTGGCACATTTTTATAACACACAGAATGGACTAAAAGGTCTCAAGGGACAGGAGGGTCTGAATGGTCTGAAGGGTCGGAATGAGAGAATGAACTGGAGGGTCTAAATGGTCTGGGGTGACAGATAGGATTTCGCATTCTCTTACCCTACTCCATTTGTAACGTTTCAGAGCTTGTCTGGAGAGACAGAATGGCCTGGAGGGTTGCTCAAAAGAAATATTAAGATATTATTTTGTTAATCGATGATAATTTTAGTCGATGATTGAATTTCCTATAAAAAACGTAAAACATTACAGCAGTACACCTCAAACTTTTCTTAGCATATTTATTCAAAAATTGAAATAAGTGACGACATTGTTTTATACAATTGTTTTTTTATAAAAAAAAATTAATATGTTCTTGTTAGACAAGTACATAAACATCTTTCTACGTTCCCTAAAATAAGCATAGAAAACAAAATGTCTTAAAATATTCAATAATTTGGAGTTAAGAGTTAATAATTTGGTATCTAAGTTTGGTATTCTTTAACTATCGTCATCGACAGTTGGATCTCATGTACTACATGCAACTAGTTCTTGGTGCTATTGAGTGAAACACAAATATCGGTTATGACAGCAACACAAAAAACTGTGTATCAGTATTCCTTGTGGGGTTTGTGGATGATAGGGATGGGAGGGGGCATTCTCCGGAAACAGGGTAATGCGCTGTGAATAATTAACATAGCCGGATAATGCACCCAAGCACTACATAGTCTGATGTGGCCACTATCACTACCTACCACACCACCCTTACCTATAAACTACAGAACTTACCACACACATCACAGCAGATAATGACAATTCAATAGTAAATTTGTAAAAGTAACATCATTGACAAACGATTGTTTTTTACTTTGTGGTATTTATTTCATTCAATTAATTGGAAATGTAATGATTACACATTTCTTTCACGTATTTTTACACCAATTTCTCAATAGGTACCTACAGTTAGCGGTACATAACTTGAGGAAGTTTTTCATTTTATAAATTTATTTAATTGAAATACAAAACTAGTGAAACGAGTGGATTATGGCAACATTGTACATTGTGTACGCTTTTTTTCTTCTTGTAAAGTTGACAATCTCTAAATGTACTTCTTCATAATTATCATTATTACTATAATAAATACACAAAAGACATAACTGCGTACCTATATATTATATCATCGGAATCGGAATCCAAATCGGATGAATCCAGAAAGCTGCCAAAGAAAGCAATGCGCGAGATACCAGAGGGACGCCAACCACCGGGAAGACCATCAAAGAGATGGAGGGAGAGCTGGACATCCTCGTTCCAGGACCTGTAGAAACAGATCATAGATCTATCAAAAGAGGAAGAAGAAGGAAAAGAATTTTATAAATACAACCAGCTAACAGCGTTTGAGATTTTTTCTGAATTTGAAAGTTTTAAAACGGGGTAAAACACGAAAGTTTATACGTTTATTTTCATATAAATTTTAGGTAGGGTCAAATCGAATTTTCTGATAAATTGAGGACACGTGAATAAGTTCGCTATAAATAATTGCTATCCGGGCGCCATCTTTACAAATTGAAAAGCTTATCAACAAGGGATATTTGAGGACATATCTAAAAATACCTGCTGGCATATCCGGATAATAATAATTGAAAAACAGAAAAAAGGACAAATTCGTTTAAGATAGGATTCTGATAATGTCTCGAAGCAATTGGGACCCGCGATATAAACACGTTGAAATGAAGGAGGAAATTGTATTTTTTTATTTATGGGTGTCCTTTTCTGTATTCTATTTATTTATTACACACGGCTATCCAGCATAGCAACGCAATGATTTCCTAGATACCTATAAAAATATCTTTAGCCTAGATATTAAATTATAATAATAACAATTATTATAATAAAATGCTATTATTGTACACAAAAAGAATTTTAACATAATGAGGTGTATTTATATTACCCAAAGATAATTTACGCCATATATTTTTTTAACATAACGTGGCGGATTTATTGACCGTAGGTAATTTACGCTACAGAATTTTTACATAATGTGGCGGATTTACTGGCTGATTTTACGTGAGTTGTGGTAGTGTTGTATAATATGATGTAATGTGATAAAGTATAACATATTATAATAAAATGTGATACTATATTTTAATTATTTTATTTATTTATTTATAAATACATAATTTAATACATAGTACTATGCTATGTCTATCAAACTTGGAACTCTTGTTTTAAGATGGCGGCCAATATTCTAATACAACCATATATGACACGGAGAAGTATTCGCCTATCTAACGGTAGAAACTATAATTTTAATTTTGTTATATAAATCAAGTATTAATGAATAATTAATAAATAAATGATGTGGCGGATTTATTGTCCGTATGTAATGTAGCCATATCTTTGTTATATGGCATGGAGGATTCATAGCCCGTAGGTAATCTATGCCTTATATGTTTATATGATGTGGCGGGTTTATTGCCCGTAGGTATTCTACGCCATATATTTTTACATGATGTGGCGGGTTTATTGCCCGTAGGTAATCTACGCCATATATTTTTACACGATGTGGCGGATTTGTTGTCCGTAGGTAATCTACGTCATATATTTTTACATGATGTGGAGGATTTGTTGTCCGTAGGTAATCTACGCCATATATTTTTACACGATGTGGAGGATTTGTTGTCCGTAGGTAATCTACGTCATATATTTTTACACGATGTGGCGTATTTTACTTGATGTGGCGGATTAATTTCACCAGCCAACTACCCAAAGATTGATTTTAATGTTTTTAAATAGCTTCAACAAAGTTTTATACTCCGAGGCTGAATTTTTTAATACAAAGATTAAAGTAAAAGTCTTAATGTTAAAATAGTTTCATAAAATTATTCAATAGTTTTTTTTTCAATGTATGAAACTGTCACTTCATGATAGAACTCCATAATCAACTAAAATTATGAACTTTATTAAATATAATATTTTTGTAAAATTTAAAATTTTTAAATTATTAGATATATTTTTTTTAATTAATATTAGCTCAATACTTTTGGTTGTTTCATTGAAATCTAATGCAAAAAATCTTATCATACGACACAATTTTAGTGAGGAGTATAGCGTTGGGTACAACCCACTCGTTTCGCTACGCAAGGGGTTGTAAAATGCTAGATTGAAATAATATAAGTGTTGGGTATGTAGTATGTACATACATGTTAAAATAATTAGAAATGAAGATGTAATTCCATGAATGTATAATTATGATAATATCACTATGTTAAAAGATCTCCTAATGAACATTAATTACTGTCATTGTTATATGAATTTCACATCATGAAAATACGTGACGAATTTTCACACATATACAGGGTGGTCATATTTTCGGCACAATATAATTCTGAAATTTATATTTCTCATGTATTGATTTATTAAATAGCTGTGAGGCACCGGATTAGAATAGTGTTTCCACTCTTTTCTATCACCGTTTTCGGGTGACACCAAAATCGGGTAGTAGAAAATACAACATACAAAATAATATATCCGTGAGGTTCTGAATGTAGTGTTTTTTCAGGTGAGACGAGACTGGTGTATAAGTATACACACACGTGTCGTCCTTCCTTTTGTAAGGTAATGCACAACTCACACCTGTCGCTGGTTATCACACATTAAAGGATATGCCGTGATTGTATGTATTTATGATCGAAGAAATACACAAAGGCGGGTATTCATTAAAGTTAATATGAAAATATTGTAATTATTAGGGGATGGTCGTAAAACACAAATAATTGTTCTATACGAGGGGTTACTCTATTTTGAAAATTTAATGTTAATCAAGTTAGTTTCTAAAAAAAGATTAAAAACCTTATTAATTGAGGTTAAATCTAATACATAAATCATATTGCTTTTACGCTTTTTACAAATAACCCAAGTAATGGGAAATCTCAAGAAAACTCGATTTGTTTTTCGGTAAATAACTTGAAGATTTTCATCGTTGTGGGGTCGGTTTGCACATATTACCAATCAAGCAAAAAACCCTGAGATCTGAACGTGCTGAATGCTTGTGATGACTGGGAGTCCAGTGCAGCTGACAGGAAGGCTTGGAAAGCTATTGTTCAGGAGGCTAAAGCTTTACCGGAGTTGTATGGCCATCGGAATTAAGTAAGTAAGTAAGCAAAAGACCACTCACTCTGCGCAGTCCACGTGATTTCTCAAAAAATAACAGCGAGACAAAAGAAAAACAACTAAAACAAACGAATTGATCACAGAAACAAAGAAAAAGACGATAAAACTAAAGGATCCAGAAGCACTGTCGTTCAAGAATTATTTATAAATTACAGTTTCATTGGAATTTTTAAATAATTAGAGATGATAATACTATATTAATAATCTTCGTACAACCCGGGTCTTTTTAAAATCCAAATTAATAAACTCTTTTCTAGATTGCAAACCCCTCCCAACGCTACGTAGTGCGCTTCTTCGGAAGAGTAAAATGGACCCAAATCTTAAAAGCTGGCGTCCCCTACGTAGACATGTTAAAAAAAAAAATATTAAATGATCGAATAATCATTAATCTAAGTAAACTATTCTAGGTAACTAGCAGAATTTAAACCCTGATGTCTGGATATAATGATCTATAATAATGAATACAAACTGATCTATCTAAAGTAATAAAGCAATCAAAATGTTAGTGTCTGTGTGTGTGTGTGTGTGTGTTTGTCTCACGCCTTCTGAAAAACCAAGAGCATCTAAAAATCTAATTTAAGTGCGAACATGTACCAGTATACCTGATGCAGTGTCACGCTAAAAAGAATGCGATAAAAATGCTGAATTTTAAAAATATTTAAATAATTATTTTTTTCATACAAAATTTTCCAAGTCATATCTGTCAAAAAAGTGTACATTTTGCACGCAAATATCTGTTAGTTTAAAAGTTAGAAGTAGGTATTTACACAAAAAAAATATATTTTGAAGTATAACTTAGCGTTTAAGTGAAAAACATGGTGAATATTTGGTATAATTATAATGTTTAACTTATTTTTAAAGTAAGCCTTTTGTACATAAACGCCGCCATTTTAATATCTTTTCATACAATATTTCATTTTCCCACCGAATGAATATGTTCTTGAAAATAATAAACCTTTGAAATAAATGTAATTATGAAATAATAAAATGAAACACAAGACATTACGGCAAGTTTTAAGACATATATTGTAAAAATGTGTTATTTATTAGTAAAGATATAGGCATAATAAAATTGCATAATTTGTAAATAAAATTTGATTTTTCTGACAATTTTCATTTTTATGGCATCGAACAAACCAATGTAGGTACCTACATATTCAAAAAATGTATCCGAACCATTCGATATTACTTACGTGTTCGAATCGTTTCCATGGCTACAGAAAGAATGTGATATTCAAATAAAATTTGTTAGGAATCGAATTTATTTAGAAGGTTGTTGTAGGTAGGTACCTACCTAATACTATTTACTTACAAATCAACAATAATATACCTATACTGATTTCCTATAGGAAAATTATTTTATTTATTTATTTATCAACCGTTTGTCCGATTATAATGAAACTTTGGTGAATTGTCGAGCGTATGCCCAGGATGGTTTTTGGATTTAAACTTTTTTCTTATTCTTCTTCTTCTTCGTGTATTTGGTCGTTTTACCTATGAAGGGGGAGTATCCTGGGAAAAGAAGGTCCGACTGTCCCTCCATCTCTTCACAGGTCTTCCAGGACGGGTTCTGCATATAAACTTTTTTCTTCTTTTTCTTCAACGTGTACTTGGTCATCTTACCTATGAAGATGAACTATCCTGGGAGATGAAGGTCCAATTTTCCTTCCATCTCTTCGCAGGTTTCTGGATTTAAACTTTTTTCTTCTTCTTCTTCATCGTCTATTTGGTCATTTTACCTTTGAAGGTGGACTAACCTGGGAGAAGAATGTCCAATTTTCCTTCCATCTCTTCGCAGGTATCTGGATTTAAACTTATTTCTTCTTCTTCTTCTTCATCGTGTATTTTTGGTCATTTTACCTATGAAGTTGGAGAATCCTGGGAGAAGAAGGTCCAACTGTCCTTCCATCTCTTCGCAGGTATCTGGGTTTAAACTTTTTTCTTCTTCTGCGTGTATTTAGTCATTTTACCTATTAAGTAGAGCATCCTGGGAAAAGAAGGTTCTTTCATCTCTTCGCGGTTCTTCCAGGATGGTTTCTGGATTAAAACTTTTCTTAACCGACTGATGGGACGGGATGTAATGAAGGGAAGGGAGGCACTAAAGGGCCTGAAGGGACGGGAGGTATAAAACTGCCTGAAGGGACGGAAGGTACTGAAGGGCCTGATGGGAAGGGACGTAATGAGGGATTAAAGGGACGGGAGGTACTGAAGGGCCTGAAGCGGCGGGTCCTGGAGTCTAATTCTTTTTCTTCTTAATTTTATGCAGACCTTTAGGGCAGTTTTTATACAAACTATTTCCTTTTGTCTAATTCATCTTCTTCTTCTTTTATGTATACATTTGGGTCATTTTTTTATAAAAATTATTTCCTTTAGTCTAATTATTATTCTTCTTCATTTAAGTACGTAGACTTTTGGGAGACTTTTAATACAAACTATTTCCAATAGTCTTATTCATTTTCTTTTATGTAGACCTTTTGGTCAGTATTTATACAAACTATTTCCAATAGTCTAAATATTCTTTTTCTTCTTTTTTGTAGACCTTTGGGTGAGCTTTTATACAATCTATTTCCAATAGTCTAATTCTTCTATTAGGTATATGTATTTTTACTTATTTTATGTAGACCATTGGAATAGTTTTTTATACAAACTATTTCTTATAGTCTTATACTTATTTTTCTCTTTTTTATTTAGTCTTTTGGGTTAGTTTTAAGTCTTATAGTCTATTGTGCAGAAATATTATTAACGATATGCACACTTGATGAAAATACATATGAAATGAATGGGATATGGGATGTGACGATATAACCTGCACTAGAATCTTTTCAATACTTTTGTTTAATTAAATTTAAACCATTTATATCATCCTATTTTGAATAATTTTCAACACCTAATATTTAAAGAATGGGGGTAGTGGCCATTACTGAACTCTTCACAACATTTATATTCAAATTAAAAACTATTTACTATAGTTCAAGTCTTCTTCTTCTTCGTTAATGAAGACTTTCAGTCAAATTGAGCAAAAATATAATGCACACTTGATGAAAAAATATAAAAACGAATGGGATGTGACCAATACTAGATCTTTTCAGTACCTACGTTTGTTTAATCAAATTTTAACCACATCCCAGCATCCAAAATTACTAAATTTTCAATAGGTACACATTACAATTTGTTTTCGATGATAATATTTAAAAATGGGGGTTGTGGCCAAACCAATCTCTTTACAACGTTGATAAACAGTCATATTTAAAACCATTACGCATAGTCCATGCGAGCAGAAATTGTATAAATATTATACTTCATTCACACTTTATAGCAATATATAAAAAAGAATGGGTTGTGGCCATCACTTGAACATTTTACAATACTTAAACTCAATCAAATTTCAAACAACTTTTCATAGTCTGATATTGCAAAATAATTGGGTGACAATATTATAAAAACGATTGCTTTTTCTTTCACAATTTTACATTCTTGGCCAACGGCGGGACATAAAAGCTAGTAATGAATATTACATCGCAACATCAAATTCACGACTGATCACAATTCCAAACAATATATTAATCAATCATATAATATGTGCAATAAATGTAGCATATTCTATTTTAGAAAATAATATTTTCGAACGTAGAATGTATTCATTTAAAAATATTTTTTTACGAGCATAAAACGTATTCTATTTTTGTAAATAATATTTTCGAAAATAGAATACACCACCCTGTGAACTTAGTAGTAGAGCGTTCATAATATTATACGTAAAGATCCCGATAGAATAAGTTGTATAAGGATGTAGGTATATATACGCATATCTGGCAACTTCCCAGGCCAGTATCAAATCTAGGCTCGCCGTGAGCTGACGCCGCACGTCGGTACTGTCCGTACGCAGTCGCGCTGCATCCGAGATTCAAACCACATTTTCCGAACAAAGCGGTCTTGTGAAAAGGAACTATGCAAAAATGATAATGTTTTTTCTATGACGAAAAAAATGGATTCGAATCAATCAAAATACGTCAATTGGATTTGTGTCAAACTGATTGTGAGTGCCATGTAGTTTGGATGTGATTTTAATTCATAATTTGTACGTTTATCTGTCAAGACTAGACTTTTTATGACATTATTTTTATCATCGCTTTTTCTGGTTTGTTTTGTGAATGAAAAATATAAATTTTGTGTCATATATTGAATCAAAACGAATCAAAGTGTTCACCTCCGTGATTGTTTGTATTTTTTTACGATTTTTGACAGTTTCATAAATAATATCTAGTTAAGATTTGTGTCAATCCTCTCTCTTGGCGAATATTTTCCCGATGCGAAAAATTGTGAGTATAAGAAAATATTATTACATTATATTTTATGAAGAATTTTATTGCTAGAGGCGTGAGTTGATAACGCAATGGAGGAAAGGGAATTTAATATCGCAAAAAATTGAACAAGCAAACATTTAAAACTGACGTACTTTTATATTATTATATATATTTTTTTGAAAGTATAACTTTGTACGTATGTTTTTGTTTTCATTTTCTTGCCACTTAAGTCTTATACCCGAGAGTTGGATTACATATTATAAACAATTTATAAAACTTTTTATCAAATTTTATAAATATAAACATGAACAGAGAGAATTTATTTAATTTTTGTCAGTTATTTAGTCAAACTTATATAAATTGTATATAAACTTTGTTTTATATATAGTGATGGACCAGTTCAATGTATTACGGAAAATTTTTTAATATAAATATAAGTTAAGGTCCCTCACTGTGAACATATATTTTTTTTTATTATATTGAAAAAAAAAATCCCGTAATACGATCCTATTTAATATTTCAAAATAATAGGGTAAAAACTCAGAATATATATTCTTACTCTTCACACTATGGAATAGTGGAGAGTCATGATTTCACAATTTTTCAGGGTATTTTTTTACATCAATTTCTCAACGGGTATCATGTAGAGAGTGCACACTGTGAGTTTCGTCGTGGTGGTGTTTGTATGTATGGCGTACGCCGTAATAGGTGATCGCCGTACGGATTATCCTTTTTATGTCCTCTCTACAAACCAAACTATAAGTCCGATTGACTTCATATTTACATCATATGTGTAAAGTGCATAGACCTTGGGCTAATTAGTTTTCCATAGACAACTTTTAATTTATTCTTTATGTTTTCATCTGTCGAAATTTTCAAAAAACTTTCACGGTCTGGAATATCGAGGTATTTTTATATTGTTTGAACAGTTTATACAATAAAAATACACTCTTCAAAATGCATTAAAAGATTGTCAAAATTTCAAGAAAAAAATCTATTGTCTGCAATATCAATGTGAAATAAATTTCATATTTGTATGAAAAATGTATATAACAGAAGTAAAATAGCTTCTGTATGGGAAAATTGAGTGATCAACTTCATATTGATATTGTATGTGTCTCTATAGACAAGTGTATTTTTTACTCTCCACTTCTATCTTCCTCGAGGGGTAGGCAGTGAGAACCTAACACCGCATTCTTCTATCTTGACACATATACATCGCCTCATCAACATTGATACACTGTCTCATACATAATATATTGACAGTTATTTCTGTGTTGCAGTTGTATTTTTCTTTGTTATGTTGATTTTTAATTTTCTTCTAGTTTTTCCTGTTTCACTAGAAAAAATAATCAGGGTGGTTCTGCCTGTGTGCATATGTAGTTGCAATAATGTCTATTATTTTAGTGTTAGGACCGGAAAGTCTACATAGATCTGTTCCGTCGGGTGATCTATAGGTTTGTCTAGTATAATCTTTATAATCAGTCTTTGTGTAATTTCAACTGGCAAAAGATTAGTCCTATAAGTAACACCCCATCCCGAAACACTATACATAAGGATAAAGTGAAAAAAATCAAAATATACTTAATTACCTTAATTAGGTATTTTCACACAATATATTTTTGAGATTCCTGAATATGTAAATGGATTTCGTCAAACGGTTTACTATATTTTCAATTTGGCATAGATAATATTTCAAGATACATAATATGTGTATGCTGTATGTACCTATGTTTCCTATTGATGTTTTTGTTTGTTTAGCATATTGGGTATTAGGTGCTGAAACACTTGTTTCGAAAACTAACACATCAAGGTATCGGCGGCCTTGGAATGATCTCAATTATTAAACAGAGTTTCGTGATATCTCATGACTCCCATCATCGAACCTCTTGGTTTAGTTCAGATGGAACCACTCCAGAAGTAATCCCTTTCTACTGGAAAAGGAATCATCGAATTTGGACGACTCAGTAAATAAAATATTATTAATTGCAGACGACTTTGCAAATTGAAGAGTTTGATATTTTTTTCGTGAGTTCCATCATCAGAACTCGATGAAATTAAAAAAGAAATCATCGAAATTTGATACTGTGGTAAAGAATTGCTATCGCTGAAGTGAAAATTGATGGTTTTGATGATTTTCTCATAGATCCCATTAACAGATCTTGACAATATTGAAATGGAATCAATCGAAAGATACCCCCTTTCTTATGAAAAAAGACACATCGAAATTGGTTAACGTTGTAAAAAGAAAACGCTGAACATACATAAAAAAATTCCAGGTCGAATTGATAACCTCTTCCGTTTTTGAAAGTTGCTTATGTAAAACCAATGATTCTACAGCTCATATTGAACCTAGGCCTCAAGCAACTTCCTCCTCCAACCTCTCCTGTCACTTGCTGAGACCCTTCAGTTTGGCACACTCAGAAGCTGGGACGCGTCCCTCGCAATATGTCCTAATCTGATTCGTCTAAATTTATCCGTCTGAAGTATATGAGAAATGTCAAAAAGTTGACTGCATTTATACGGGACTCCATTACGTCACACCGCGCAGATGAAATCCTTTTACACAAGTCTCCCGTTGGTTATAGACGTTTTCGTACTTTGAAACGAATCAGAATAGGACATAATATCTTCTTCCCATCGCAGCCTCGGTCTCCCGACCTTTCCTTGGCCACCTGGGTGCCCCTCCTAGACTCATTTTGGTATCCGCGATGATGGCATTCTTTGAACATGCCCGTTCTATCTCAGCCTGTTTAGTCTTACATGTTTAGAGTGTTTGAAAGTTTCATGATGTGTGTTATATAACTCAACGTTGAATCTATTACTCCATGTTTGTCTATCATTCGCGGGTCCCAGGATTTTACGCAGCACTCGTCTTTCAAAGATGTTCAGCATTTCCGCAGATTTTGCCGTCAGTGTCCAAGCCTCACACCCATATGATACAAAAGACCTGATGACTGTTTTATACAGGGTTATTTTTGACTTTCTATGGACACTTCTATAGACCAGAACACTTGTAATAGAGAGAAGAATGCTTTGTTACCTGTCGCTATTCGCCTTTTTATTTCTTGGGTATCTTAATAATAATAATTAATAAATATGTATTAATTAATAAATATGTATTATTATCTGTTTCCCTTCTTCCTCGTTCCTTGTTATCTCTCCCGTTTTTTCCTTCAATTTTGCTGCAATTAATATATTTTACATAATGCTATTCAAAGGTGAGTCGAGTCAGGTACTCGTTTTTGAAAAATAAAAATGTATTATGGTTTCTTTATTACTTAGTACGTGATAAAAATAAACACTTTATAATAATAATAATAATGAACACTTCCTTGCACCCTGCGCAAGTGGCGAATTTATAGCCGTATGGCAATTTCTACCAACTAACCAGTGTTTCCAGCTCAGAGAAGCAATATTTGCGTGAGAAATAAATTTAAATGAATTTCTCCTCTGCTGGGAATCGAACCCAGGACGCCAGCATACAAGGAGAACGTGTTACCAAATGTTCCAAGGCACAGTTCATTATCTTTATTATCTTTATTGATAGTAGAACCCAGGTATGCAAATTCCTCTTCATTTTCAAAAAAGTATTTCTTGGCCTTGAATGTTAGCGTTTCTAGCATTTCTACGTTGCTTCATTATTTTATTTTTATTTTAATTGATCTGCATACCTGCTTCTGAAAATCTATAATTAGTTCTAAGTATAGTTATCTTCAAGCTAACACATAATGACATGAAACCGACATGAAATTGATTGAATTATCAGTACTGGATTGAATTATCGGCACTTAGCAAAGCACTGAGATTGATTGAATACTCAGCACTTAATGAAGTTAAGCTCAAATTTACAAATCTGTTAATAATATGATGTAGTAGTTGAATATAATATATAAACAATAAATATTGTTCATACCCTGCTTACAAAACCTTTAAAACATATAATATAAGTAGGTACGAATCCTCACGAAACCCTTTGAAAATTATAAAATTGAAATCGTTTTTTTTGCGATTTTTATTCGTTTTTATTTTTTATCCTTATTAGGTGTGACGAAGAGGATACTTCTCGAACGTGTCGTGCATCCTTTTATAAGGTACTGCACACCTGCAAACCTGTCCCTAGTTACCCCACATTCTAGGATTACGCCGTGATGATACATCTATTTATGTAGGTATCTATCTATCAAAATGATTCTATTAGAAATGAATATATGTACATAATATAACCCCATGAATACGTAAAATAAATTCATAATAAATTTCTGTCAATACATAAATTAAACACGAGTGTTATGACGTAGGTAAGTGTACGTTTCGTATTTCTGGAATTTGTAGGAGTTGTGATTCAAATTTATACCACAAGTTATCATGAATCATTCAATTTTCAATAACGCTTTTCATATACATGTTGATATTTCAATATTTACACGTAAGTATAACTGGGTTTTATTATCTCAATTGTAAATGGTTTTCTCCATTGTAAATGGTCTCCATTGTAAATGTAAATTAAATTTACCAATTAAATTTTGAAATAAAACTGAACACATAGTGCCGCGAATAATGTCAAAATATACTTATGCGTTTTGTTTTAAAAACCACTAAATAAACAATTCAATGTTGATATAATTCATCTTTTATCTTCTTCCAAGTTTCCAATTTTTTTTTAAAAGCAACTTTTGAATTGTACAGTGGATATAAATAAACAGTAAAACGAAAAAGAATGTAATAAAAAATTTTTGGTCTACAAAACTTTTAAACTCTAAATTTTCGTTCCAGTCAGAAGTTAGCGTCTTTTTATTTTATTTTATATCTCAAAAACCATAAAAGATACAAAACTGAAAATATGTATAAATATATACAAATACAACAATTCAAATTTATTTTTATGAAACAGTTCCAACTTCTCAAACTTTTTTTATTAAGAAAAACAGTTTTATGACAAAATTTATGTGTTTAACTGCCGATATTACAATTTTTTTTTTTGAAAATATCGTATTCAAAATGTATTAAATAATACGTATATTTAGAGATTGTCAACCTTTCAAGAAGAAAAAAGCGTACACTGCACATTATGTGGACAGTTATTCAGTGTTGTCATAACCCACTAGTTTTGTATTTAAATAAATAAATGATCGACGTGGAGAGAGTAATATACAAAATTTAGTGGGTCAATTGTGCACGCCGTTAACAAAAAAGAGTTTTGCACAACACTACAACCTACACCTGCAATGGGGTGGTGTGGTTCAATCAACTCGAAACAGATTTGATATTTGCAACTGAATTTAATAATTTCAAAAAGAAAAAAAAAACAGTCTTGACTGATTTGTAAATAATGATATTCACATCATTTTATATAGCGATAATTCTGTAGATATACATTTTTATTTCTTTGTTTTTAAATGTCTGCTTTATACACGAGTGCTTACATTCTTGTAAAGCGAAATATGATATTTTTTTGAATGTATGTTGTATTCTTCTTCTTCTTCTTTGCCTCTTCCCAGTTCATCTGGGGGGCAAGTCTGGTCCGACCGGCGTAATCAAAACCTTAGTGATTACCCATATATATCATCGATATAATTATTATATGGAGTTCTACAATATCTTTAGATGTCGTAGAACTTCATATGATAATTATATCCATGATATAGGTAATCGTGAGGGTTTTGATTTCGCCGGTCGGACCAGACTTTCCCTCTTGGGGTCAGCCCTTCTGGTACGCAATCGTCAGACCTTTCGATCTTGAGTCATCTCTTTGGTTATTTGTTCCTCGCTCAGCTCCCTCTCAATATTTGTACATATGGATGTGTTCTATTATATGAATAAAATAAAAAATATATAAAAAATGACCAAACCCACAATATTGATTTGGTCCTGTATTTGCTCATCACTAGTGACTCTCTGATCTACCTGCCTACCCCATATTGTATAAACGTGAAAATACGTACGTAGCAGCTATATTTTTGTGAATATAATGTTTATCCGATATGTGATATTGGAAGATTGTAATTATCACAAGTTTGTAAACAATGGAACTGTATACCTAGTAGGACCCTATGTAATAACGAAATACCATTCCCACATAATTCAAACTGAACATTTATGTCGAATTCGTGATCGAGATTATTATGGGCGCACAATGGGCCTGCGTTTGGTCTTTTGAGAGCTGAGCTTATCGGGTTATAAAACTTGTACCGAGGCATTCGAGTCACGGCGATCGAGCTAAAAATGAGCGGGTTTGTAACACACACCTAATTTTATTACTCTCATTAACCGTTAACGTTTGCAAGACATGGAAGGACGTTGTTAACAGAATGAAAACTATTAGGCTGAGGTGGATAGGCCGCATTGAAAACATGGTAATAAAAAAAAAACCGACGAAAAAGATGTTGGTAAACGCTGACTAAATAACACTCTGATTAACCTTTGAAATGGGCAAGGCATGGAAAGTAGTTGATAACAGAATATATACTTATAGTTAATCGATGAAATGCACACTGAGTAAATTATTTACTAATAAAATATTTATTCTTGATTTTAACACCCTTTTCTTTAATTTTACATGTCTGTCTGTACTGGCATGTTGCAATAGATTTTTAACCGACCATGAGCTCTGAAACTTCCAGAATTTGTGTACTTCCGATGAATATGCACGTTAAGTCATGTTTAGAAATGTATATTTATATGATATTTTTTTTGACAAACTTATTAACATCTCAATTGATACGAAGTTGGAATATTAAACTTAACTTTGTCCAATACTGGACTCAGCCTCTTCTTGAGTCCAGTATTGGACAAAGGCCTTCCGCTTGGACTTCCACTCGTCTCTATCCTGTGCCATTCTGGACCTGCCACTTTTTTTGTCATCGGACCATCTGGTCTGAGGCCTTCCCACGCTTCTGCTTCCTGTTCTTGGCCTCCAGTCCATCACAACTTTTGTCCATCGGTCGTCCGACATCCGAGATATATGACCCGCCCAACTCCACTTTAGCTCCGCTATTCTTTTGGTCACATCCGCTACTTCTGTGTTCTTCCTAATTCATTCATTAGTTCTGTGGTTCCTTAGCGAGATATTCAACATGGAATATTATAGAAGAACTAAAGGCACATACAGGGCTTACGACCTGTCATCGGCTGGTTTACGTGAACGTTCACCAATTATGTCTTCTTATTGAGTTCCCTTATCTATGGAATTTTTGAAAGTTCTATATAGGTATTTGAATAATTATTAACAGATCACCCGAAAATAGAACATTATTACTATTGTCATCTATGAAGTAACTAATAAACCATTATGGTAACGCCATCTATTGAGAAATTGGTTTATTTGTTAACAATGAAAGCAACAGTCCTAATAAATGAGGTGACAGTGTTCTCGCACATATGTCACCTTTGAACTGCGCCAGATATATTATTTCACTTATTTTGGCTTGTTAATCTACTTGTACCAATGTAGGTATAAATAATCGTACCTATACGATGTATATTTATATGATTTTAACTGTTTTTACATTGAAAACATGTAAAATATTATTGCTGTATCTAAACCAATAAAATTAAAAGTTTATTAACGTTCAGCCGGAAACGTATTTTTACGTATACAATTTTGTTCAATTTTATCAAAATACCACATGAATCAAGTTGAAAACAAAAGATGGATTAACATGCATTGATTCGGGAATACACAAATTATGAAATTTCAGAGCTCTTACTTGTCGGCAAGTTAGTCAATATCGATTTCAGAATTCCAGTATTGACAAACACGTGAAGTTAATGTAAACGGTGTAGTAAAAAGTTGAATATCGTATTTTTTGCTTGTTAAATATTTTAAATACTTTAATTCCTTGGTCCTAAACATCTTATTTTCTTAAAAACATTCTCATTAAAAACATAACTAGATGATATACTTAATAAATACATCACTCTGTTATTTAGGATCCAATATAATCGGCAATGTTTTTTACTCACCACTAACCCAAGGGGATATAAGTGGGGAGTTATGATTTCGCAATTTGTAAAGCTATTTTTTTATTGCAGTTTATCACTAGTATCATGCTGAGATTGTATTATGAAAGTTTCATCACAATGTATCTGTGTGTGTGCTATGTTCTGTGTGCTATGTGCTGTGTGCTATGTGTTGTGTGCTGTGTGCTATGTAGGTACGGCGTGTTTATTTTACGTACTTTATCGATTATAGACTAAAGTACTCATTCGATTATTTTCAAATTTTGCAAATTTATATATCCAATACTCACTTTGACCACATTAGATTTTGAAGGATATCTGAATGATGCTTCTCAATTTTTTTTATCTATCAAATATTTCAAAGTGACTACAAGCTCAGGAAACTTAAAGTTTGAAATTTTTATTTTCAAATTCTTCATAGAAATGTTGAAAATTTTCCATACAAAATTTGAATACTTGGTAGTGAGGAGTATAATGTTGACCACAACCCACTCGTTTATTCTAGATTCGTGACTTGGATGTGTCCAGCGCTCTATTCTATTAGGTCGATAGTATTTTGTTTTATTTGTTTACATTGTATGTATGGACGACCTTCTGAATGTATCAGTCAACAATGGCGTTGAATATTCATTAAATACATGTCTGAATATTCATATTCTCACCAATAATAAACTGGACAATTTACATGTGGTATTTAGCGCACGGGCCACGTTGAGTATATTGACAATATGGCGACGGCCTCAGGCGCTGTTGCTATTTTTTTTATTTATTTAAGAAAAATGGGCAACGTACAATAATATTTTTTTATACAAATATAATAAATAAGAATAACAACATAAGTAATAAATTGTTACTTAATCAGCCCACCTTTGATTTCATGTTGCATGTACTCATTGTGTTGGTAACAAAACAATTGATTATTCCTGTCTAATGTGGCTCCTGATAAGGGTCCGTGGACATAAAGAATATGTCCACGGACCTAATCCTTTCCAAATTATTATATGTGGTAAGGCATCGGTACAATGGCGATTTCTGAGCGGCATTTGTGTATTTTTTTTGTCTAATAAGAACGTTGAGGTGTGCCTTGTTCATCTGTTTGGTATGTTGAAGATATTAATTTTCAGAAGGTCTGTACAGTCAATATTGGAGTTTATTATGTCATATTATTTTTTTATTTAATTTAGTATCACGCCGGACAAAAATTATGACATAATTGACCGTAGTGTTGGGCTGAATTGGACATTGGAATAACATCTGTCAAAGTGCGCACTGTTAATCTTTTCACGCCTTATTTTTATTACAATTACCATCATTATTATATGTAAACAAGAAAAATATTAATGTTTATCTATTGTAATGATTAAATAGTTGTATATTTTAATTTTCTTTTTGTGATGAGAGACATTACAATCTGGATATAACAAAAACAAAATACAAGTGTTATAGCTCATATGTATAAACGAAAACATAAAAGTTATATATCATTTGATGTGCAGTTGAAGTGAGAAAATTCTTAGTGTCCAATATCTGTATGATTGTTCTTCAAAATGAGCGATGACAAAGTGAGAAAGAATTGCCCGTGTGGGTCATGTGGAAATGTTGTTAGCCCTACCAAGAAACTCAAATGTGGTAGGTGCTATAACAGTTATCACTTCCGCTGTGTCAAGATGACCAAGACTAACTATAATAAGATGTCATGCTTAACGCGCTCTACATGGAGATGCGACCAGTGTGCGTTGCATGACCCGCGCAGCAGCCCGTTGCAATCTGTGATGGGTCCCCTGGACGTCCCTGTAACCCCGCCAGCTAGGTCGGACTCAGAGGGTGCTCCCCTTCAGGATTGGGTGGTGGAGATGGAGGCTAGGATCATGGCTCGGGTGGAATCTGAAATGGGCGAATTAAGGAAGACCATAGAGGCTCTTGTTAGGTCTAACGAGGAGAAGGACGAGATCATCAAGGGGCTAAGGTCTGGTGTAGACATGGCTGCCAATTTGGAGAAAATGGAAAAACAACTGCCGACCTTGGAGAACAAGTGCGAAAGACAGGAAAAAGCGTCACTAGGGTCATCCCTAGTTTTAAGAGGTGTTCCTGTGGTACCAGGTGAAGGCATCACGGAATTGAAGGGACTGGTGCACAACCTATGCACCGTCATAGGTTCGGATACAGGACTGAAAGATGTCAAAGATATCAAGAGACACACTAGTAAAGGAGAATCACCGGGTGTGGTGCAGGTCACATTCTTTGGTGGAATGGCCAGGGAGGAGTTATTAACAAGTATGAAAAAATATAATCGTTCTCAGGCTCCTGAAAAGAAACTTAACTCATCATTACTGGGCATGTCTGGACCTGTCCGACCCATCTTTGTTTCGGAGTGCCTGACTCCTAAATCTAGATACCTCTTCAACCTCGCAAGAGTCAAGAAGAGAGAATTAAGCTACAAATACTTATGGACAAAGAACGGGACAATATTTATTAAGAAGACAGATGAAGATAGGCCTATATTGCTGCACAGTATTTCTGTGATAGAGGGGCTAAAGTGATTTATCTCAATGTTAATTTAGTGTGGGTGTAATAAGGAATATATTATATGAGATCACCCTATTAAGAAATTTAGAGGTAAATTTTGTTTCATTTATACTTTTTTGTTTTTATTTGTAAGACTTTTCTCTCGCAAACTTTGATTATTATTATTATAATTATTATTTATATATAATACACATGTTCTTAACTTTCCTAATCTCATATTTTAAAGGTTTCTCATTGATAATTTGTTTTAATAATATTTCATATATACCATTCATACATATGTAATACTGACTTCCACTTATACTTTTTATCCCTAGGATTCTCTCACAAACTAGCGATTAATAATGGATTATATTATGTTTCTTTTTTGTTTAATTTGCCTTATCTCATTTTATAATGTATTATATGCTTTAAGCCCAAAGTCGAAATATTAAAGAAGTCTTCACCCCATTGGAAACTGCTGCATGTGAAGTGGGCTTGAAAATAAATGAGAGCAAAACAAAATATATGGCCCAAAGTCGAAACCCATCTCAAAGAAGAAGAGGTAGCGTAAAGCTGGCAGACGACCATTCATTTGAAACAGTTGACCAATTTACGTATCTGGGATCTCTCCTTACGGAAAATAATGAAGAGGAAGTAGAAATCAAAAAAAGAATATCAGCAGGCAATAAAACTTATTTCTCCTTATTGCCAGTGTTCAGGTCTCGCAATGTCCACAGGAAAACTAAATTGACATTATATAAAACAATCATTAGGACTGTGTTGACTTACGGATGCGAGGCTCTGACACTGACCGTGAAATCCGCTGAAGCATTAGATGTTTTCGAAAGGAGAGTCCTACGCCGAATATGTGGTCCTGTGAAGGAAGGAGATGAATGGCGCATAAAGAAAAATGAAGAACTGTACAAAATCTATGAAGCACCAAAGATCTCAACCCATATAAGACTGCTTAGGTTGAGATGGGCTGGCCATGTACAGAGAATGCCAAACACGCGACTACCCAAAAAAATCATGTTTGGTCACCCGGGAGGTAAACGGAAGATGGGGAGACCAAGACTGAGATGGGAGGACGACATACGGAGAGATGCAGAAAAGCTCCTGCAGGTCCCTAACTGGAGAACGGCGGCTGAGGATAGAAGAGGTTGGAGGCGCGTGTTGAAGGAGGCCAAGGCTCGATTTGGGCTGTAGCGCCATCGAAGAAGAAGAAGATTATATGCTTTAATACCTATTTTATTGGAAAGTTTTAATTAATAATTTATCTTTTATTAATATATGTAACATTCAACATGTAATTTACTCTTATTTCACTTATATTTTTATCTTTATAAGAATTTTCTTTCACACACTCATGATTATAATAAATGTATTTTTTTTTAATTATCGTTATCACATCATCTTGTAAAAAATTTCATTAATGCCTCATATATCGCTCGTTTGGGGGAACAATGACATATTTAAAAAAAAGTGATTTTGAAATAAACGCGTTTAAAAATTTCAAATATGATTCATACAAATCATAATTAATTTGTCGGTATTGACTTATAAATAACTTGTAGTGATATTATATTCTTCTATTAAACATGTATTCATTTTATTTGAAATGGTATTAGTTAAAATGCCGTCGGAAACAACCAAAGTACCTAGTACATGTGATGTTTTTGTTGAATGTAATTTTTGTTTTTTTTTTTTTAATATTTTTAAGACTTCTCTCTCACAAGTTGAAGATCATGTTCAATTATAAATTTATGTTTTTTAATTTACTCAACTTCTTCTTTTTCTATTTTTTTTCTATTTTCTGTTTTTCTTTTATGAATATCTGGTCCTGTACTTGCTTTTTTTATTTATATTGTTTTCGTGTGCCTTCGGTATTGTTTATTATTTGGTTGCTGTGTATTTTTGTTGTTGGTTGCGTTGCGGTGCTTCACTCCATTGACTTTGTGCATATTGTATTGTTTATGTGTATGTATTTGAGAGTAATTCTTGTGTTGAGCAATTATTGTGGTGAAATATTTTCATTGATTTTTTTTTTTTTTTTTGAGTAAATTTAATTTAAATAATAATCCAGAATGAGTCGATTCAGGAATAAAAAAAGGAGCTTATCTATAGGCTTACTAAATGCTCAATCTCTAGGCACAGGGTTCGATGATCTGTGTGTTTATATGGATGAACATGAAATTGATGTGCTTGCCCTGAACGAGACGTGGATTGATGAGGTCAGAGGTGCAACGGATAGGGCTATACCAGGTTACACTTTATATTTGGCACCACGACCAAGTCGAGGTGGAGGTGTAGGTTTCTATGTTCGTCGCGGACTTTCTTGTACGATTTTATCATACGAAAACAAATATTTAGAACAAATGTGGATAAAAATCAAGGCTCCAAACATCAGTATTATATTGGGTACATTATATAGACCGCATAGTAAGGGCGTAGGTGAATCAATCGAATGTATTAGTGATAATATATCTAACTTCATTTTTCATTGTGATAATATCTTTGTACTAGGTGATCTTAATATTGATATTACGGACACTGAAGAAACTAATGCAAGAAAACTTTTGGAATCATTTAATATTTTTAATATGACTTCAGTTATTCATGAATCCACAAGAGTAACAAATACTTCATCAAAGATCATAGATTTGGTATTCACTAATGCAAAAGTTACAAATCTCAGCGTGCATCATTGCAAGGATATGAGTGATCATGGTTTAATTGTATGCGATTTAAAATTTCCCAAACCCAGAAGAGTAACTAAAACAATAACATTTAGAAATATCAAAGATGTTGATGTAGATAATCTCAGTGCCGAAATAAATAATGGTCCGTTAGAAGACATACGATCAATGAATAGTGTAGATGATATGGTTAAAAATTTCAATTCATATGTTATAGATTTATTTGACACCTTTGCACCAATACAGACCAAAATAATAAGAGATAGACACAAACCCTGGATAACCGATACAATAAAATATATGATGCGGGTTAGAGATCGCGCCCATAGCCGATATCTGAAAACCAAAGCAGAAATTCATTACACATATTATAAACAACTTCGAAATTTGGTAAACTCCTCTATAAAAAGAGAAAAATCGGCTTTTTTTGCATATAATGTCAATTGCAATATTCACAACTCAAAAAAACTTTGGAAATCTCTGTCAAACAGCCTTGAATTAAAGGAAAAACAACCCGATATACCAACTGAATTAAATGATCCAGACAAAATTAATAATCATTTTATAAACATAAATCAAAATATATCACATAATGAGGACTTACTTAATCATTATAATATGAACAAGTATATAACCTCACAGTCTTTTAAGCTCCAAACTGTAGACGAAGCTGCTATAAGTAGACACATACAAACTATTAAATCATATGCTATCGGGTGTGATGGTATTAGTATTAATATGATAAATCTCATTCTACCGTATACGATTAGTACTATTACAACTATAATTAATAAATCATTGACATCTGGTACGGTACCAGAGATCTGGAAAAATGCACTTGTTAAGCCACTGCCCAAAAAGACACCTATTTCGAGCTTAAATGACCTTAGACCAATTAGTATATTGCCCACTCTCTCTAAATTACTTGAGAAAATCGTGTTTGATCAAACAGTAAAATATGCGGAAAAATGTAAAATTATACCCCCTCATCAGTCCGGCTTTCGTAAGGGTTACAGCACAACTTCAGCGTTACAATGCATTACCGATAACTTACACACTTCATGTGACAAGGGCAAAGTATCAATATTGGTTCTTCTTGATTTCTCCAAAGCATTTGACATGATAAGTATTCCATTGCTCTTATCGAAATTGCGGTTCTATGGATTTGACGATGGAACTATCAGATGGTTCCAAAGTTATTTCAGAGGCAGAACGCAGCGTCTAGTCTGCAGTGAAGTCGGTGGGTCTTTGAAATACTCTACTGCTGTTAAGCTGACTCGCGGTGTTCCACAAGGGTCCATACTTGGGCCATTGTTGTTTGCTTTATACACAGCTGATATGATGAATGTTCTTAATTACTGCAAATCACATATGTACGCAGATGACTCACAAGTTTATTTGTCTTTTGAAAAACATAACGTACAATCGGCCGTGGGCATGATAAATAGTGATTTAAATAAAATTCATTCTTGGGCACAAGCCCATGCACTACTTCTCAACCCCCGAAAGACTGTAGCCCTGGTTGTGGGCCCAAAACAAAAAATTACTGCTGTGGAAAGCAGCGGCTTTGGGGTTGCCATTGATTCCACTGACATTCCATTTGTAAGCGTTGCACGTAATCTCGGTATAGTGATGGACCAAGGGATGAAATTTGAAGAGCACGTAAAAAAAAAGATGCAATGGGGCTATTCAAGGCTACGCCTTTTATATAAAATACGGGAATATGTTTCGGTCAATGTTCGCAAACTGCTGACAGATAGTCTTGTTTTATCCATATTAGACTATGGGGATGCGGTGTATGGTCCTTCTTTGTTAAAAAATACACAAAAGCAAGTGCAACGTATTCAAAATGCGTGTGCACGTTTTTGTTACAAAATACCTAGGCGAGCACATGTTTCTCCATACCTTAAGCAGCACGGGATACTGAATATGTTTAACAGAAGGAAGTTTCATCATCTGTGTCAAATATTCAGAATCATTAAAAGTAAGACACCTTCCTATCTGTATGACAGATTACAGTGGTCCCGTGATATTCATATGCATGCTACGCGACAAAGAGACTATCTACTTATTCTCCCCAGACATCGAACCACTGCCTTTGAAGGGAGTTATACATACACATCAACCAAATATTGGAATGAATTGCCGCAGCACATTCGTACGGCAGCCTCACTGCAGAGCTTTAAAAAGCATTGCAGTGAATGGCTGTTAAGTACACAAAATTAAATGTAATAATGCCAAAGTAAGTACCTATGTACAACAAAATTAACTATCCTAATAATGCTTTCTTTGTTTATTTATTTTTATTTGTATATATAATATATATGTTTTTTCCTTTTGTTTTTTTTATCTTTCTCAATTATTTTTTTTTTTTTCTTTTCTTCATGTATAAATGTTTTCGTATATAATTTTATGTTATTTTATTTTTTATTTATTATCTGTATGTATAAAATATATATTTTGTGATCGTCCAAGGCATTGCTGAAAATCAGCTGCACTGTGGGTCTCCACGGGTGTACAGCTGAGCAATAGCCTATTTGTTGTAAAATAGTTCAAAATGTATATAATTTCTTGTTATTTTTAATGCAACAAATAAATTTATTATTATTATTATTATTATTATTATGTGTCAAGACAGAAAACAGAGCGATGGATAGCCAAGTCCTGGTGGTCTAACATATGAGCGGTGGGTCGTCTCCAGTGAAGATGGTCAGATTACCTCATCCCCATCGTAGAAGAAGGGATCATGCTGAAATTCAGCTGCTGGGGGCTTGTCCTTGTCCTGTAACTTGGCTGAGCATGGTCCTTTTGAGTTTCGAAAGATGTTTTTTTGTCAATGTATACTAAAATTGGAACTACTTTTCTTTTATGTTCTTGTTTTATGTATGTAAACTGCTTTTTGTTTCAATGGATGTTTTTATTTTATTATTATTATTTTTTTATTTATAATTATGCTGATGCCGCTGTGATACAGATGGTAAGCCGTTTAGCTTCTGTCCGGGCGTCCTGGGTTCGATTCCCAGCAGAGGAGAAATTTATTTATATTCATTTATGTCTCACGCAAATATTGGTTCTCTGGGCTGGAAACACTGGTTAGTCGGACGACTAACAATTGCCATTATTGTAATAAGGCAATAAACTGACCACTTGCGCAGGGTGCGAGGAAGTGTTTATTATTATTATTATTTCGTTCAGCATTGGATGGAAAGCTAAGAAAGAAAAAGATAGGTACTCAATACCCCCTATTCAGTAATTATTGTAACTAAAATAGGAACGTTCTAAAATTGTAGATTTACGGTCTTATTTCAGCATTATAAAATATCAACTTGGACTAAATGGAATAGGAACGTATCTATTTTGGTCGGAACGATCTTAAAAAGTTACTGAATCAGACGTTTTATGAATAATTATGAAAATTATGAAATTTTCATCATTTTCATAATTATTCAAAATACGTCTAATTCAGTATTTTTTTAAGAACATTCCGGCAAATATAGGTACGTTTCTATACCATTTAGTCAAATTTGATATTTTATAACGCTAAAATAACACCGTAAATCTAAAATCTACAATTTAAGATGGCTCCTATTTTAGTTATAATAGTTACTGAATAGGGGGTAATATTAATTTAATTACGTATAGTTTTATTTGATTGAAATCGAATATTTTGTATCTCTTTACAAATAAATAATAGGTAGGTACATCAGGGCATATCCAAAAATGTGGGGTAACCAGCAACAGGAGTGCGGGTGTATTTACATTATAAATGAAAGCTCAATACATTCTTGCATCTCCACACACCAGTCTCGTGTAGCCTATATTTAAGTCACACAAAAAAAAATATTAAGGTTAGATGTTACATTTTCGATATTATCTGCATACACATAAAGGTACTTTTTTGTCAAATTATTGAGAGTGCAATATTTTTAGTGGGCATGAATATCTGCTGCCCGGTCCTGAAGTTTTGATATATACACATAACAGAAATGTAGCATTGCTAATTTATTTGAAGAAATATTGATTTTTCGCCATAAGTAATTGTCTTTTTATTGTATTTTTTCTTGCGGAAATCGTATTACGCCATTAGTCTTCAGCATTCTAGGTAATAAAAATTTGTGTAGTATTTCACAATTTATAGCGATATAAATGACAGTCTTTTATTATTAAATATATATTTTTTTTCACATCCTCTTGCGTATAATTAATTATTTTTTTTATTGAAGCAAACCGTCTCAAAGGCAAGTATCATTTTATGCTAACAAGCATTTTATTGGTTTGAGAAAAAAATAGATTTTGATTTTAGAATTTGTCTAGGAAGTATAGAGAAGATTACGACATGATTCAATCATTATTTTTGGTCAATTATTGTTATATCATTGACTTGGGATTTATTTATGATACATGATTTGTTGTTAAGACGAGACAGGTCTCTGTAAATTTATTAGTTTTACCATGGCATAACCTGTGATAAGATTTTATGGCATCAACAGTTTTTTTTCCTCTCTGCAAGTACATTTATAAACATTTTTAATAAATTTTTAAGTAAGAACTATATTTCTATGTTTATCACCTGATAAGGACTTATCATCCGAAACGATCGTCCTTTAAATGACAAATCTTATGAAACAAAACTATCCATGTTAATCCAATATCATGTATATAATTATTATCATATGGAGTTATAAGATATTATAGAACTCCATAAGATAATAGATATCCATGATATGGATAAACATGGATGGTTTTGATTCCGCTGGATGACCAGACTTGCCACACAGATTTTTTTTTTGTAAATATTACCTGGGGGGCAAACTCTAATATAGTTATTTGTTTTTTTTTAATGAATATATCCTTGTAAAAAATACATACTATATACTTGTTACAAGGACATATTCATTCTTTATTTATTTTATTATATTTTTATAAAGGACAGTACACAGTACATGCATACAATTATTAAAAGGAAATAAGCAAAAATACAAATAAGACATGTACATCTTACGTACTATACCTAATATGAAAAGAGGACAATAATAAAGTGTGAATTAGTGCGGGTACGCGCAAGAGAAAGTGTAACAATATGTATGTGTGTGAAAGAGATATCTAGAAAAAGTGTGAGTGTGTGGGTGGGTGTGGATGTGTGTACGTTTGGGTGGGTAGGTGTGTATGTGTGTGCGTGTGTGTGTATTCTTAAAAAAAACACAACTATTTAGGGTTTAATATGTTTTTGTAATAAAAATAACATTATATTACTCGATATCGGGTGGAACGCAAAAAAAAATAATAAAAAAAATACAAATATATTCTCAGACATTCCCATAATTAAATATTATTATTATAGGAAAACGAAATCGGTCGTAATTATTATTGTTATATAAGTAATAAATCTAAACAAGTACATAGGTACCTACATATACATCCTCATACATTCCCTACACAAAGCATAAATGCTTGAACTATAGGTGAATGAAATCGGTCGTAATTATTATTGTTTTATAGGTAATAAATCTAAACAAGTAGGTACATATACATCCGCACACATTCTATAAACTAAGCATAAATGCTTGAACTATAGATGAATGAAATCGGTCTTAATTATTATTGTTTTATAGGTAAGAAATCTAAACAGCTTAATAGTTTACCTATAGTATTATTCGGAATAAGCTTTTCAAGATGATTTTTTATAAAATCAAGCTTCGCCGAGCCAGACAATGACATAGACAAGTCTCTCAGGAGTTTCAGAAAGGCCTAAAAAAGGCAGAGGACAGAAGTGTTTGGAAGAGTTTTGTTGGAAAGGCGTCAATGGCTTTACAAGATGGACACTACCTTCAGGAATGAAGAACACAACCAAGGAAAATAAGTCAATAAACAAAAAAAGATCGTACCTTTATGGTCATGATTTTTTCGTCAAGAGTTTATAGTTGCGTAACGTCTTTAAAAACAATTTCCAATACGACATCGGACTGATAACGTTCTAGGATTAGCATAATCACACACACACACGCTTGATCATGGGCGTAGATAGCTAGAACGATTGGGACCTCATGCAAAAATCATAAAGGACCCTCTAGCGTATTTTTTGTGTCCCATGATATTAATTAATTTTAACAATATTATGGCGCACAATAGAATAATAATATAACTTATAAATAAACAAATCGCGTAAAAAATGCGTATCGAATAATTAAAATAATTAATTTTTATTGCTTCGATAAAGACACAGTATTAAATTGTGTTTTCAGTCTGGATTTATGAGACGATAAATATCATTAGAATGTGACAACTTATTATTGGGTGCGTGTTCAATTGATATTTGACATAGTACTTACCTAGCTGTAATTTACTTGAGAAGTAATACATATTAAATAAACTAGTTGCATGTAACACATGAGATCCAACTGTCGATGGCGATAGTATGTGTATAGTGTAAGATTGCGTAAATATCCATGTGTGTTATAAATGAAAATTAATAATAGTACCAAAGATAAATTTTGGGCTCTGTGCATCAAGCGGATTAAAATTTATAAAGAACAGACACACACACACACACACACACACACAGTTCATCCATATACAATACATATATGCTACAAAGCCTCTAAGTTGGTATTTTTTTACTACAAAGTTGAAAAACCATGAAAAATGTAGACCAGGGGGGTGGAATCAAAACCACCCATTATTACCCATATTATGTATATATAAATCTTATGGAGTTCCATAATGTCTTATTATAGAACTCCATATGATAATTATATCCATGATATGGGTAAACATGGATGGTTTTGATTCCGCCGGTTAACCAGCCGGTTGCCGCTTGAGGTGACCACGGTTGTCACTAAACGGCGCATTATAAATTGTCCTTATTATTATTATTATTATTAACTCTCTGGCCATAAAAAATCTGGCGGGTCTTTGTCGATCTTTTTAGAGAAATAAATTCTTTCAATCTAATCGACAGTTGGATAAATCAACGATAAGTTTTGTTGTTTTGAAAATTTATTTGAATTGTGTATGTTCTACGATTGTGTGTTTAGAAATTTGGGTCCCTTGTCAAAGTGGGTCATCATCCTTCGCATGACACTACTGTTAGATAGCTACGCCACTGTATTTGATACATAGGTCTTTTTTTTCTAGTCGAGAATATCCATTGCATTAAGTCATTGAATTATTTATCGTGCTGCATATGAGTATTTAAAATACAAGGTCTTTATTTGGTCTCACAAGGTCGTATTGATACCATGATATTTTAATATACCCACACATGCTTCTTGGGAAGGGTCCAAAGCTATGTTGGAAACCGCGTGTTGGAAATTAGTAGAAATATAGACAAATACAAAATCTCCATTTTGCTTTTTAAGTTCCAGAGATTCTTAATTAGTTCCAGTGATTCTCAAACATTTTTTATGATAAATTTATGTGTTTAACTGCCAATATTTCCAAAGTTTTTAAAAATATCGCCCAATTATACATACTATCGCCATCAACAGTTGGATCTCATCTGTTACACGCGACTAGTAATACTTTTTCTGTAACATGTTTTTAACAATGCATATGAATTTTATTCTTAAAGACTAATATAATACCTACATTATGATTTACTTATTCAAAATATGTTGTAGACACATGTTATTGGAGCATTGGAACTACATACTAAGCTGATTCTAACTGTCTATATGTTTTATGTGTATTCCTATGATCTGTTGGTGTAGTAAACACCTGTTATTGAGAATTGAAACTACTAGGTATGCTGATTCTAACTGTCTATAATATGTTTTATGTGTATTCCTATGTTCTGTTGGTGTAGTAAACACCAGTTATTGGAGCATTGGAACTACATACTAAGCTGATTCTAACTGTCTATATGTTTTATGTGTATTCCTATGTTCTGCATGTTGGTGTAGTAAACACCAGTTATTGGAGCATTGGAACTACATACTAAGCTGATTCTAACTCTCTATATGTTTTATGTGTATTCCTATGTTCTGTTGGTGTAGTAAACACCTGTTATTGAGCATTGAAACTACTAGGTATGCTGATTCTAACTGTCTATAATATGTTTTATGTGTATTCCTATGTTCTGCATGTTGGTGTAGTAAACACCAGTTATTGGAGCATTGGAACTACATACTAAGCTGATTCTAACTGTCTATATGTTTTATGTGTATTCCTATGTTCTGCATGTTGGTGTAGTAAACACCAGTTATTGGAGCATTGGAACTACATACTAAGCTGATTCTAACTGTCTATATGTTTTATGTGTATTCCTATGTTCTGTTGGTGTAGTAAACACCTGTTATTGAGCATTGAAACTACTAGGTATGCTGATTCTAACTGTCTATAATATGTTTTATGTGTATTCCTATGTTCTGCATGTTGGTGTAGTAAACACCAGTTATTGGAGCATTGGAACTACATACTAAGCTGATTCTAACTGTCTATATGTTTTATGTGTATTCCTATGTTCTGCATGTTGGTGTAGTAAACACCAGTTATTGGAGCATTGGAACTACATACTAAGCTGATTCTAACTGTCTATATGTTTTATGTGTATTCCTATGTTCTGTTGGTGTAGTAAACACCAGTTATTGGAGCATTGGAACTACATACTAAGCTGATTCTAACTGTCTATATGTTTTATGTGTATTCCTATGTTCTGCATGTTGGTGTAGTAAACACCAGTTATTGGAGCATTGGAACTACATACTAAGCTGATTCTAACTGTCTATATGTTTTATGTGTATTCCTATGTTCTGTTGGTGTAGTAAACACCTGTTATTGAGCATTGAAACTACTAGGTATGCTGATTCTAACTGTCTATAATATGTTTTATGTGTATTCCTATGTTCTGTTGGTGTAGTAAACACCAGTTATTGGAGCATTGGAACTACATACTAAGCTGATTCTAACTGTCTATATGTTTTATGTGTATTCCTATGATCTGTTGGTGTAGTAAACACCTGTTATTGAGAATTGAAACTACTAGGTATGCTGATTCTAACTGTCTATAATATGTTTTATGTGTATTCCTATGTTCTGTTGGTGTAGTAAACACCAGTTATTGGAGCATTGGAACTACATACTAAGCTGATTCTAACTGTCTATATGTTTTATGTGTATTCCTATGTTCTGCATGTTGGTGTAGTAAACACCAGTTATTGGAGCATTGGAACTACATACTAAGCTGATTCTAACTGTCTATATGTTTTATGTGTATTCCTATGTTCTGTTGGTGTAGTAAACACCTGTTATTGAGCATTGAAACTACTAGGTATGCTGATTCTAACTGTCTATAATATGTTTTATGTGTATTCCTATGTTCTGCATGTTGGTGTAGTAAACACCAGTTATTGGAGCATTGGAACTACATACTAAGCTGATTCTAACTGTCTATATGTTTTATGTGTATTCCTATGTTCTGTTGGTGTAGTAAACACCTGTTATTGAGCATTGAAACTACTAGGTATGCTGATTCTAACTGTCTATAATATGTTTTATGTGTATTCCTATGTTCTGCATGTTGGTGTAGTAAACACCAGTTATTGGAGCATTGGAACTACATACTAAGCTGATTCTAACTGTCTATATGTTTTATGTGTATTCCTATGTTCTGCATGTTGGTGTAGTAAACACCAGTTATTGGAGCATTGGAACTACATACTAAGCTGATTCTAACTCTCTATATGTTTTATGTGTATTCCTATGTTCTGTTGGTGTAGTAAACACCTGTTATTGAGCATTGAAACTACTAGGTATGCTGATTCTAACTGTCTATAATATGTTTTATGTGTATTCCTATGTTCTGCATGTTGGTGTAGTAAACACCAGTTATTGGAGCATTGGAACTACATACTAAGCTGATTCTAACTGTCTATATGTTTTATGTGTATTCCTATGTTCTGCATGTTGGTGTAGTAAACACCAGTTATTGGAGCATTGGAACTACATACTAAGCTGATTCTAACTGTCTATATGTTTTATGTGTATTCCTATGTTCTGTTGGTGTAGTAAACACCTGTTATTGAGCATTGAAACTACTAGGTATGCTGATTCTAACTGTCTATAATATGTTTTATGTGTATTCCTATGTTCTGTTGGTGTAGAAAACACCTGTTATTGAGCATTGAAACTACTAGGTATGCTGATTCTAACTGTCTATAATATGTTTTATGTGTATTACTATGTTCTGTTGGTGTAGTAAACACCAGTTATTGGAGCATCGGAACTACATACTAAGCTGATTCTAACTTTCTATATGTTTTATGTGTATTCCTATGTTTTTTTAATAAATAAAAGGGATAGATGGCGGGACCAATGAGGCAGGCGGGACAGATATTAAAATATTGTATACATTTACGTGGCACTTTAACGCATGTCGGGTAGGTACTAGTAAATTACGAGTTGTTTAGCTATATGTATATGTAGGTATCCAATAAACAGATGATTGTACGCGTTGTTCATGATTAAAATAAATAACATTGTAAATCAAACTTGTTACATATATTTTTATTATTTGATTACTTATTCAATGGTGCCGCCATTACGTATAATGTACGAAGATAAATAATGAATAATTAATATTGAAGAAGAAGAGGAGGAACGTGAAAACATACACGCACACGCATACAAACACACACTCACATTGAACTTACAGCATTTATGATACGAACCAATTTGCATATAAAATTTACGACTTGTATGTAGTATTTTCGTGTGGGTTTAGCATCAGTGTGCTTTTATTTTATTTTTCACTACAAGCGACGCTCATACATTTCTGTAAGACACGGTTTTGCAATCATAAGAGTTTACGCTCTCACCGAATAATACATAGTAATGAAGATTTATATATTTATATTCAAACTTTCTGTGCACAATAAAATTAAATAAAATGAAATTTCCACATTAATATTATTCATTCTTTAAAAACAGGAAGCACGTTTTGTCCGGTGAAACTCTTTTCAACTGGTAGTAGTAGTAACACTAATTTAGATGTAAAAACATGTATAACGAGTCGGTTGTGGCCAACGCTAAACTCCTCACTAACAATTCAATTTCTATTCAAATTTTGTATAGAAAATATTCAGATTTTTCATGAAATGAGTTTGTTACATTATGTTTTATTTAAATATTTTCCAACTGTCGATTTGTTCAGGAGAACTTTGTTCTCTTAACATATCGACAATGTATCAAGCCAGGATACGCGAGAATTGTATGCAGAGGTCTACTTTTTTCACGGCTTTTCCAACTTTTTCAAAAAACACCAACTTAGAGACTTCGCAGCATATATTTTCCATACACGGATTTACTCAGAATTCGGAGTAGAACATTTCGTGTGTCTGTGTGTGTGTGTGTGTGAGAGGGTGTGTGTGTCTGTGTGTGTGTGTGTGTGTGTGTGTGTGAGTGTGTGTGTGTGTGTGTGAGGGTGTGTGTGTGTCTGTGTGTGTGTCTGTGTGTGTGTGAGGGTGTGTCTGTGTGTGTGTGTCTGTGTGTGTGTGTGTCCCTTATAACTTTTGATTCGCTCAATTTACAGAGCCCAAAATTTCAGAATATATAAACAGTTATAGGCCAACAAAACTTTTATACGAATTTTGAATTTTTGTTTCAGTCAGTGGTTATCAACTTTTGAATTTTTACTTTATTTTTCCATATATCTCAGAAACCATAAAGGCTAGAATGCTGAAAATTGGTACAAATATAGAGAAATACAAAATTCAAATTAGTTTTTTCAAAAAAATTCCAGGGTTTCTCAAACATTTTTTACTAGGAAAAATATTTTTTTTATGATATATTTATGAGTTTAACTGCCTATATTTCCAAATTTTTTTAAAAATATCGAATAAAACCGAAACACCCCAATTAGATAATTTAATTTTCTATAAAAAATATGTATTAGCACATCTTAAACTTTTTTTAACAATTTTTATAAAAATTGATTTTAGTGACGACATTGCTTCATACAATTTGTATGGCAGTCGCCTATACACAATATGTAAGAAGATTTAATAGTTTGATAGGTACTTAATCTCCAAACATACATACAGAACCATCATGCTGTTTTCATATTCCGGGTAGGAAAACAGGACTGACCTTCATTCTGTCCTATCTTGACATACATACCAACATGTGTTAAAATTTTCAATAATTTGGATTTATGGGTTTGTGGCGGGCGAAGCCAACTGGCCTTTTCCCCCACCAGGCGACCCGAACGGTCGAGCCCTGCTAACCGCGGTCCGAGCAGCGGGCGGTTATCTACTGCCGACTCCCGTCCAGTGAAGCTGTTGCACCTCGTCGTCTCAATTTTCGTTCGCGAATTTTCGTAGTCATAATTAATCGTAATCAATCTTTAAATACCATTGTAAATTGAAATAAGTTTTTATATTAATATACTGTCTTGTAAGTACTCATCTTTCATTATATTGAAATACCCACTGCTCTCATTATATCTGTTTAATGTTGTGCATTTCTATGCTATACGATTACTGCCGGTAACGTATAGTATATTGGGGGACGATTTGTCCATATTACACGTGTGGATAAATCGTGAAAAAGGTACACGTCGATTGGTTCAATCCCAAATCCAAACGTGAGTAAGGTTCATTCGTCCGGCGGTTCGATTCTGCCCAAACGAATAAAGTGGAACAGGGCTTCAAACCCTCAGTGTCTTTCCACGAGAACCATACCTCCAAGGCCTCCCAAATAAGGTAAGCAATACTATATAGCCACTAGCACCTTTAGCCCCCCATAGGTTTATAGTTTGATTCTTATTCTTCAACTATACATACTATCGCTATCAACAGTTGGATCTCATGTGTTGCATGCAACTAGTATTATGAAAACTTGATATATCTTCAATAATGCCATTCTATGAAGGTTATATGTCTTTTTACCATTTTGAAAATAAAAATATCAAATTTTAAGTTTCCTGAGTATGGAGTCACTTTGAAATATTTGACAGTTAAAAAAAATGAGAAGCATATACAAATTTGCAAATTTTGAATAGAATCCAATGAGTTCTTTAGTCTACAATCGATAAAGTAAAATAAACACGCCGTACATAGCACACAGCACACACACAGATACATTGTGATGAAATTTTTAGAATACAATCTCAGCATGATACTAGTTGATAATCTGCAATAAGAAATAGCATTAAAAATTGCCAAATCATAACTCCCCACTATATCCCCTTGGGTTAGTGAGGAGTAAAATTAATACATCTGGTTCAAAAAAAATAAAACTATTGCAAACAAACAATTATAGTAAGAGTACGACACTAAATTAAATAAATATCATGTAAAACTATGGAGAAAATTAAAAGTTTTTAATGATATCTTCAATATGGATCTAAGACAGAGAATGACAAAATGTTATATGTGGTCTGTGTTGTTATATGGTGTGAGACTTGGACGCTGAAGGTGAACACCATGAATAGGTTGGAAGGTTTTGAGATGTGGTTCCATCGCAGAATGCTCAATATCCCTTGGACTGATCTGGTTACAAATTGAAGTCTTAAGTCGAGCCAGGACAACTAGGCAACTCCTGTCTACCATAAAGGTCCGCAAGATCGCGTATCTGAGCCATATAATGAGGGGAGAAAAATACCACTTGCTCCAATTATTACTGGAACCTGTAGGGGAAGTAGACAGCAAGGAGACAGATGTCCTGGCTACGTAATATCAGGGATTGGGCGGGCAGCACAGGACAGAGAGGGATTCACCTGAGTGATTGCCAACGTCGGGGGTTCTTGAAAGGGCACCAGAAGAATAATAATTATGTTTTCAGCACCTGATCTACGAAATGTGACAAGACTTGTGGTTTCTTTCATGTTTTGTGGCAAACTACTTATTATACATTTTGAGACCTTCATGATATAAAATCCTGACATCTTTTCGTAAGGTAAGTGTGATAATTGACATTAAATCAATTTTTTTTTATATATTTTAAGCATATTATTTCTCAGTTGATAAATTACAGTTAATGTGTTGTTTATAATATATTGCTTTACTGTCATTGTTTTTAGTTTATTTATCATTTACTTTATTCTTATTTAATTATTTAACTTTCTGTACATAATTTAAACAAATATATTGTACACTGGCGGTCTTATTGCCATTAGGCAATTTCTTCCAACCAACCAGATTACAAAGTATGATAAAAATGTGTATGTACAACAACAAAAGAATAAAAGCATAAAAAAGAGTGATAATATTTATAACACAAAGATACAATTAAAACATAAATGAAAATACTTCACAAAAAACGGATTGGGTTCTTGTATTATTGCATTTTAAAATTGATAAAGTACTTATTACGGTTTTTGCTTATTATGTTTTCATAGAGTATCTTGTGAAACGCGTACATTATTTTTTTTAATTGCTGTTGATTTCGACATTTTTTTTTGTCAAAATTAAAATAAATAATTATTATAATATATACTTTTACGTAAGAAATTTACGTTTCAAATTTTGTTTTACGTTTACTAAGAAAGTTTTCCGTATATAACTTAAAAATTTTCGCTGTGGAGGGGGGCGGTTTGGACATTAGATATACATAGGTATCAACTAAGTAAAAAAGGAAAACAAATATGCGCACTGCGCAGCCCATGTGATTTCCCAAGTAATTTGCCGAAAACTATAGTAAATTATAACACATCGTTATTTTGGTATAACTCTTTTCATATTAGCAACAACATACACTTTGTTCAAATAGTAAGAATTTTTACACATATATAGGTATATATTTGTATCTCTGACCTATTACATACTTTTAGCACACACCTTATAATATAAACAAGTCTTTGTAGTAAATACCTTGATTCTTGCTACATGCTTAACAGGTCTAAACACATGTTCAAATACTACGCTCTAACACTCAGGCGTCGACTGTCCTACTACGCATTTTTTCGCATACTTTAGAAACTGATATGCTATCGAAAAATGCGCCTTAAAAACGTGGCGGACAAGACTCATTTTTCGACTGAGATGGTCGGATTACATATGAAACTATTGCATCTTTGTTTGCAAGCAATTTAGATACACGATCTTTCTATTATCATTATTAATTTATACATGCGCTGCACGACAGTGTCGTCTCCTCGTCTGATTGGTTCATTGTTTACCATAGTCATCGCACAAACGATTGACATTTATCAATCAAATAAGAATTTATTGAATTTATAATACTAAAAATGACGTGATATATTTAAACGCATTGCAATAATTCATTTGAAATTTTAACTGTAATTTATGTTATTGATAAATAAATTGGGTTTTTGTTTTATATTTTGACGTTCCCTAATGCTTGTGTAATAGGTAAACGAAATCGGTCAATCAGGATTACCACTTGTGACCACTGGACTACTTATTTATGATTATTTGATAATTAGATGGATTTTTATTGTTTTACTATTTGTAGGTACGCATTTTAAAATTATATTTAGCACATAAATATCGTACATTGGCGTTTTTCTTGCCATTTATTATTTTTTTCCAACCAACCAGGTAACAAAGTATAGGTACGTTTGTAAATAAGCAAAAAAATGACAAAAAGAAGAAAAATCAGGAAAAAACAATAATAATTAAATGTTAAAGGTAAATTTATTTTTGCCATATTAAGATGCACTGATGTATCTTAGATGAATTACGGTTTTCAATTGATTGTTTTGTGAAACACAATTATCCTAATATTTGAATAATTCTTATTATTTTTTACTTTTTAAACGTTGAAATTCCGAATCAAAAAAATACTACTGGAAAATTATATATCAACTAAAAAAGTACCTTCTTACAGGTAGATATGTGAAAATGAATTGGAACCAATTAAGACTAGGGACAATCCCGTCGCATAATGCATGTCCGGTATTTTAGGTAATGCGTATATTCGCGATGATCTAAGAATATTGGGCAAAACCACAAAGCATTATGTATATAGAGTAGGTAAATACATTGGTAGGTAGGTATTTAAATAACTAATGCGCAGTGTGACAGAACGAGTTTACAACAACTATACACAGGTAAATGAGAGAGTACCTTAACTTTGTTGACATTGTAATACTACATACGGAGCGTGGGGGGACTTTAGCAATGTTCTAGCAATATTTAAAAATTATTTTATTTATTATTTTTTTTAATTGGATGTTCATTCATTCATTCATTCATACCATCACGGCATATCCCAAAATGTGGGGTAACCAGCGAAAGGTGTGCGGGTGTGCATTGCCTTAAAAAAGGGAGCACAACACATATGTGTATACCTACACACCAGTCTCGTCTCACCTAAAATAATTAATTAATTGGATGTTATTTATTTATTTTTATTTGTTGGTAAATTCACAGAATATATTACTTTATTTGATTTTTATTTATCAAGGAAACACACAGTTTTATAAATATATTGTAATGGTACAAAAAAAATCAAATAAATCAGCAATGTTTCCATAAATGGTTAACATAAGATGCTTTATAAAAAAAAACATTTATAACAAGAGGAAGAATAAACCAGATTGAAATAAAACATAAAAAAACAAAATAAAAAATTAAATAACCAGTTAATCAGTCAAAAAAAAAAACAGTTAATACGTACTCACATATACGTTAGAAAGTTTTCTTTTCACACAACATTTAAAGTTTTCTTTTAAAAGATGCAAAATCGTTATTTAGTATATCGATTTCAGACTTATCGACAGAATTATACAATTTACTATTTTACTATTTTTATAATAGTTCGTCTTACATACAGGAAAAGCAAATAATTCATTCGATCTAGTACTGCGTAAATGGCAACGAAAGGCAATTTTCTCCACCAGATATGAAGAATCCACAATGCAATGCATTACATAACATTTAGCACATAAACCTTTAAGTAATAAATGCATTCCAATGACGATTTTTCACTTGAAATATAACATCCTTTGTGCTTGGTACTAAAAGTATTGAGACATAAAGAAAACTATAGTGATCGAGGAAATAACAACTAATTAACCAAATAATCAAGTAAGCGAGATGAAAAATAAATGAAATTATTATATAGAAGACAAATCATGATAAATTGAATAATTATATTAAATTGATGAAATAAGATGCATATTTTTTCTTTTAATAATTGTATGAATGTACTGTGTGCTGTCCTTTTTAAAATAAAATAAATAAATGAATACTTGGTCATATTTTAAGCCCTTAATTTTCTTCGATGATATAAGGTTACAGAATAATTCTTGTAGAAGGTGTAGTGGGACAGTAAAGAGATCCAAAGGTCAATACAAAAGCGCACGGTCTACTCGTTCTCTCGGGAAATAGACTTTAGATAATGTTTATAGCCTTAATAAATATAATATGTTCTGTAGTATATTGATAAAATTGACACTTCGTTTATTCCATATATTAAATGTATTGCACGCGTGTTGATAGTCAAACCAATTATAATTTTTAAAATAATTCCGTAAATCAGATAGAACATTTTAAATTACTCATGACTTGAGACTGTTATAGTTTGAATGGAATATGGTACCGTGTACTTGTTATTCAATGATTTGAAGGTTGACTAAGACAACTGTTCATACTGTGTTTGTTATATTTGTGTAGTGTAAATGTTTCTTTCATTTCCACTATAGAGGCCGTTATTGCGGATCCTTCAAACCCCCGTGAAATAGAGATGATTTCTCAAAATATCAAATATACTTAAAAGTTATCTGGAAGAGAATAATAATTACTTTTTGAAGCCTAGTTTTCGATTTCCCTCCCAAGTCAGTTTGAGAGGGTGTCTGCTACCAGCTTACCTATTTTCAATTTGATATTCCATCATTACTACTGATCGAATCATTTTGAAAAAAATAACATAGATAGTTTGAATATTAATGAAGAAACATATGAGGTAATATTTTACTTATGATCTGTATATATTCTTGTAGAAAAAAATACCCCGATATTAGAGGCAAAAAACACCAACTTAGAGGCTTCGCATCAGCATATATATTCTATATACCTATGTAAATATAGATTTACTCAGAATCCGGAGTAGAACATTTAGTGTGTCTATATGTGTCTCCCTTTATAATTTTTGATTCACCCAATGCACAGAGCCTAAAATTTCAGAATATACCTAAACATAGGTATAGGCCTACAAAACTTGAATAATCAGAATTTTAAACTTTTGTTTCAGTCTATTTTTGAATTTTTTCTTAAAAACCATAAAAGCTAGAATGCTAAAATTGGTATTTATATAGACAAAATTCAAAGTCTCAAATTTGTTTATTTAAAAAAGTTCCAGATATTCTCAAAAAAAATTTACCAGGAAAAACATTTTTTATGATAAATTTGTGTTTAACTGCCTATATTTCCAAAGTTTTTAAGTTTATTGATAAAAGCCGAAACACCCCAACTAGACAATTTAATTTACTATAAAAAATATGAACATTGTAAAAGTACATCTCTAAATTTTATCACAATTTTTATAAAAACTGAATTTAGTGACGACAGTATACACTACCTACTTAATCTACAAACATACATCATGATGTTTTCATATTCTGGGTAGGAAAAACAGACTGGCCTCCATACTATCCTATCCTGAAATACATACCTACATTATTTATATTAAGTATCTTAAAATATTTATTGGTACGTATTCTTCAATTATACATACTATCGCCATCGACAGTTTGATCTCATGTGTTACAAGCAACTAGTTATAAAAAAGGTTTATCATTGATAACAGAAAAAAAGTCTATTTTCGACCCCGAAACTAATTGACGCATATTTTCTTTGACAAGTGAAAATATTCATATCCCAAAAATCTATTTTTACGACCTCGTTTTTTCGACTCCGCTTGAAATGTACTTTGACTCCACGACTACGACTTGATTCCACAACTCTGACTCGGCAGTCCCGACAACCACCATACCTAGTTACAATAAAATGAGTACCTATCCATTTTGATATACCTAAAATACGTGAATCAGTATATAGGCAACTACATAATATGATGTAGGTTAGTAAAGGATGTGGTGAGTTTATGATGTAAGGACTGGTGGAGGTTATGGCGGAGGCGTATTTGTGGAGATATATATTCCTGATAATATAATCAAAATAAATTGTGTAATGAAGCACTCGTGTTATGGCATATTGTATACCTATACGTATTATTACGTTGTGATATGATATTTTGTATTTTGTATATTCAGCCTAAGTACTTACAAGAGCATATAATATATACACAGGTAGGTACCTTTCTATAATATAATATTATATTTAGTACCTTCGTATATAATTCAGTAGCGGGATTTCTTATAGAAGCCGAAAATCTTTGCTTGCTTATGAATATTATGTTAAGAAATTCAAGACCTAATATTTTTTTTGTTTTTTATTTAAACCATACTACAATATTAGAAAATTGAACCGTTTGTGGATACGATGCTTGACAGGGCTACAAATCTAAATATTATTTTGGCATGTGATTTTAAAATATTGCCATGGACACTCAAAGGAATAACGATGCTAAAAAAACATTAAATTTTCGACATTTCCCAATTTTCTTTCAGGGTTTGCCTACTCTGAAGGTTCTAGGCTCGCCCCCGATATATTTTCATTATTAAGATCTCGATGCGAATATGAGAAAATTACATATAATATGTGAAAATGCGATCGGTGCAAATATATTTGATCGAATAGATAAATTTTAAGATAAAATACTATTGAGTGATGTGATAATACCTATTACTCCTCCGTGCGCTCAGATTGTTTGAAAAGGAGTACGAAGTTATATTGTATTAGGAGTAGGTACGTATCAATATGTTGATTTTGTGATGTTTTTTTGAGTGTAGACAGTCTCATTGAAATGTTTGTTAAATGTATCTGATATCCAACTGGATCTGACTACAACTTAGTTCTTGACTGTCCTTATGTAAAATTATCGTCCTCGACACAGGACAGCCCTAGGGAGGTTGATTATTGTATAATATCATGTGCTGTTTATAAACTAATTGATTCAATAAATAAATAAATTTTCTCAACTTATTATTATTTTAATTGTTGATCTTTAATTTATATAGTTTATGTATATTTAAAAAAGACTATTATAATTGCAAGAGGCTTCGAGCCGTATAGACAAATAAATAAAACTTGCAATACAAAGATTATCCTGTTCTTGCATTTTCTCATCACTACTACATACGGCAGATAAGTGAATTAAATTTGGCATTTGAGACATAATCATTATTCGTATTAAGAAACATCTACGAATTATTATTAAGATCGCGTGTACAGAGCTTTCACCTGTGTAAACACCTTCCTACGCAGCAATATAATGTATGTAGGTATTTTTCCCATAACACGTGAGAAAGCCAATGTACCTTCGAATTTTACTTTTGAGTACATTAGGTACATACTTACATAGCAGACTATATAAATATCATGGTTGTTTAGCAGACGTTACACTTGGTATATAATATTAAGATTCACGTGTAGTAGGCATTAAAAAAAAACATTTTCAGCCCTTGACATATCTACATCCTCTTTTAGTAGGTTTTGGAAACCTGCGATAATATATAGGTACGCCATGATGGCATGAATGAATGAATGTAATATGTCACTGATTTGTTGTGATTATTGTCGTGTTTCTTAGTGAATGAATCTTCTTCTTCTTCGTTTAGTAGACCTGTTGGTTGATGAAGTCCAACTATCCTTCCATCTCTTGGGTGGTCTTCCAGGTAGGCGGCGACCAGAGGGGATTTCATTTTCTGCTATATACGTAAATCTATCACTGTCCATTCTGGCTACGTGGTCCCTCCAATGTATTCTTCTGGATCTACTCCACCTAACGATGTCTTATTTCAACATTGCGAACACGATCTCGGAGAGTTTTTACAGTGATTGATCTTATTATAGAACCTTCATTTCCGTTGTCATTAGGAGTCCCTTGGTTCGTACAGTGTCTGCTCGCGTTTCCACAGCATACGTCATGATCGGTCACACGCATGTCTTTTATGTGTATTCTGAACTTGCCGTCAATACGCATGTGTTAATTTTTACAGACCATATTTTTAAGACATCCAGATACTTCATTGACTTTTTCGCGGACATCAGGTTACTATGACTTCAGAATTCTATCATATATCATCAACAGTTAGCTTACACCTTGAAGGTTGTTTGGATATAGTACTTTTACGTAGTACTTTTTGTTTTACTGACTGATATAAGTAGCCATGCTTTTGAATACATTTATTAATTTCCTGTGATGAATTGGAAATACCTGATTATTAACTTTTATCATACTTTTGGAATATTTTTTTTCTGTGCAAAAGTAAAAAAGCTTATTTATTTTATGATTTGATTATCTCTTCCTTAACACAGGAGTCCATGTCCATTTATCGTTTCATTCTATCTGTGTATACAAAAAATTACATCGTCAACGTGTCAGGCATCTAGGCCGCTCCGTGTCAAACCCGCTTTAGTTATATCCCTTTTTTCTTAGACAAAATTCAATATTCAGCCCAAGTAACTGATTTTTGATGTCGGTATAATAAAACGTTATTATCTTATAGATTTAATGAATCTTTGTTAGCGTTATTTTTATTAAGAAGATTTTCTGATTCGATTTTTGATGTAAACATCATAGTGAGTATACCTAATATTGATAAAACTGAGAAGTGATGAGCAAACATAATGCAAGGAAGTCGAAATTTGGGTGTTTGTATAGATAAAACAAATTTTGAATCACCATTCCAACTTAGTGACAAAAAATAAAAATGTCAAAAGAGTTAGTTATCTGTGTGTTTGTTCCGTCGTATCTCTGGCTCGGGAGGTTCCCATTCTGACAATAATGTTGATCATACATTTTATTTATCGGGAAATCATAATATAAGTTGGATAATTACTTTAATTGTTTACGACACGAAGTTAAGCAACGCTGGCAGTCATTAAAACTTTGTTTCAGTTATAGATTTTCGCATAAAATTATTCTCGTAGACTTTACAATGCTGCGGTGTGAATACGGGGTTAAAACACGTTATTATGTATACAGTAAAAAGTTAGTTTCAGTTTTAGATAACATTTTAATAGTTTCAGTTTCATTATAATACTAATCAGTAAATACTCTTATTAATATCTTAATACCTACATATTATTATCCGGTAATTTTCCCCGAAAGGTATGTAGAAAAATATTTAAGGAGCCTGTATCAGTTGTTTTGTTATTTGATTGATTATTTTTACAATATTTTTGAAATATTTTAGTATTGTTTATTGTTATAAGGCGCTCTCATCCTAACTTGGTTCAACCTAAGTGGCATGAAGCCAGTAAGTAAATTATGTAAGTAAGCCAGTAAGTAAATAAGAACGAGTTGATTTCAATTTTTGTTTGGCGGTGTTTAATGCTTAAAAAAACCTGGCACCACAATAGCCAGATCTGTGCCATAGAAAAGAGGTATCTGGGAGGCATTTCACATTCAGGTCTTTAGGATTACGTCTTGCTGATTATTCTTATATAGTTATATTGTACATAGCTTATTTACTTGACGTTCAATAGTTGTTAAAGCTTCTTATACATCGCCCTTGTTCAGGAAATCATTCCAGTGGTATTCAGAGAATTAATTAATTGAGATTCATTGTTCGTCGATAAATTTTCCATCTTAATTATAAACTAGTTTCGCCCAGCATTGTAGCGAACTACCATTAAGTTGGTAACTCGTTGAGTTTTCTGTGTTTATGGAATATTGCACAACGGCAACAATTGAATTTATTTAGCAAGAAACGGCAAATAACTTTGTCGTTTTGATCATAACCCTCTGTCATGTCGTGTCCTGGAGAGCTGATGGTCGCAGACTCGTGCCATGCCCGCTGTTTTACGCCTGGACGTATATGTAAATTTCGAGTTTCTGGCACGACAATTTGCTGCGAACATAAGGCATTTGGTGACAGGCATATGCGGACATAGTACTTTTAATAATATTAATTTTTACCAGAGTATGTTCAATGATATCTCTAAAGAGTTATTATATCTATTTATGTGATGCATCATTAATACAAAACAATTTTTCGTATGTGTATTTTTTATTCAATAATCGTAAGATGGGTGGTGGTGCAAGTAGCGAAAAAAAAAACAATTTTTTGTCATAGCATATTTTCTGGTTGTCTGAAAGAAATTGTTAATTTATCTTTCTTATTTTGATGATGTGCTTTGACGATGTGAAACGCGTCAATAATTAAAGTGAACAATATCAAGTAGGTACCTACTTATATTTTAATTACATACCAATTATCATAGGTAGCCCCAAACATTGTGCTAAATTGGCAAATGGTACATTTCCTCTCCCCTCACTGAATGGCACAGATATACCTCTATCTAAAACTGTGAAAAATCTTGGAATTTTGTTCAACCAGCATTTATCTTGGACTGAACAAGTCAATGAGGTTAGCCGCAAGGTTTTTCGTAGTATCCACTCTCTGAAAAGACTTCGAAAATTCCTTCCAACCAATATTAAAATAAAACTTGCGCAAACTCTACTTCTCCCTATTCTTGAATATTCAGACATTTGCTACTTAGATCTCAATCAAGAACATCTTAACAAACTAGATCGTCTACAAAATGTCTGCATACGATTCATATTTAACCTCCGTAAGTACGATCATATATCGCATCTTCGCAAACAACTCAAATGGCTTCCCATCCATCTGCGCCGAGATCAGCACACCCTCTGCCTCCTGTTTAATGTATTAAACAATCCGAATGCCCCCACATATCTGAAAGAAAGATTTCAACCGCTGGCCTCTCATGGACTCCCACTTCGGTCTAGAGAAGAAAGAACCCTTGCCATCCCACCTCACGTTACAGAATACTATTCATCTTCCTTCACTATTCATGCTGCCCGGCTGTGGAACAATTTAGCATTTGATATTAGAACTGCCACATCACTTCACTCTTCCTCTCAATTCCATAACGAACATATATCCCAATTTCACTTTCCATCCCTTTTGATCGCTCCTCATCCTCTCCCTTTCCTTTCTGATTTTCCTCTCCTTTCTGAATTTGTGTAATTTCTCACTTTTTGTTTTGCTGTCTTATACTGGTTGTGTTATTATGTATATGCCGAAACTATGTTATGTACTTTTAATCTCAGATGGTTGACTGGAAGAAATTGCCTCCAGGCAATAAGTCCGCCATTTGTACTATGTAATTTTATGTATGTACAAAGAAGTGTTATATAAATAAATAAATAAATAAATGTAAGTAGATATGAAGTTCTATAAATAATTGTTAAACGATTAACTATATTATCTCTTAATGTCTGATGATTTATATAAAAAAATAAAATACTATAATCAAATATGCTAAGTTAAAACTTGCGCTCATCTTCAGCCTATTTATTTAACCAATGAGCCAAGCCCCTCTGGATTCGTTCGTTTTAACAGATAAACAGCAAATACAGAGGGCACCGAATGAGCCGTAATTATCAAAATAACAAAGTGAATAAATGTTTAAATCGACCGATTTCGTTCACGTAAGCACAAGCATTTATTTGCTTTTTTTAGGGAACGTAGGAAGATGTATATGTACTTGTTTAACAAGGACATATTCATTTTAATTAAAAAAAAATATATAAAAAATTGTCGGCCTTCATGGCTCAGTTGGTTGTGTCTCTGACTGCTGATCCAATGGTCCCGGGTTCGATTCCCGGTGGAGACACAGTTTTTATTTGTATTTTCAGTCTGGATCTGTGAGACGATTAATATCGTAAGTCTCCAGAATGTGGCAACTTGTTATTGGGTGCGTGTTAAGTTAATATTTGACATAGTACCTACCTGTTATATTTGCCCGAGAAGCAAAAAAAAAAGATAAAGAATTACTATCGCTGAAGAGAAAATTTCAGTTTTTGATGATTTCCTCATAAATCCCATCGTCAGATCTTAACAAAATAAAAATAAAACCAATCGGATGATATCTTCTTTCTAATGAAAAAAGAATTATCGAAATCGGACAACGTAGTAAAAAGTTATCGCTGAACATACACAAAAAAAAATTCACGTCGAATTGATAACCTCTCCGTTTTTGGAAGATGGTTAAAAAACAATTATTTAAAATATTTACGTCACATTGGTCACAGACACAGTTCATTTTTACACCTCACTAACGTTATAACGCCTTAAAAATTGCGAAATCATAACGAGTTATGATTTCGCAATTTTTAAGGCTATTTTTTTTTGCAGATTATCAACTAGTAGTCGGCCTTCGTGGCTCAGTTGGTTAGATATCTGACTGCTGAGCCAAAGGTCCCGGGTTCGATTCCCGGTGGAGACACAGTTTTTAATTGTGTTTTCAGTCTGGATCTGTGAGACGATTAATATCGTAAGTCTCCAGAATGTGGCAACTTGTTATTGGGTGCGTGTTAAATTAATATTTGACATAGTACCTGTTAGTTGCCCGAGAAGCAATATTTAATAAATAAATAAACTAGTATCATGCTGAGATTGTATTCTGAAAGTTTCATCACAATGTATCTGTGTGTGTGTGTGTGTTATGTGCTGTGTGCAGTGTGCTATGCACGGCGCGCGGCTTGTTCATTTTACTTTATCGATTATAGACTAAAGTACTCATTCGATTCTATTCAAATTTTGCAAATATGTATATCTAATACTCTATTAGATCCCATTAGATTTTGAACGATATATGAATAGTGCTTCTCATTTTTTTAACTGTCAAATATTTCAAAGTGACCCCAAGCTCAGGAAAATTAAAATTTAAAATTTTTATTTTAAAATTCGTAAAAAGGCACATCACTTTCATAAAATGGCATCGAAGAGTTATCAAGTTTTTATAATATAATATTTAAATAAAAAATAATTTAACAAACTCATTTCATGAAAATGCTGAAAATTTTCTATACAATATTTGAATACTTTATAGAATGACTTGTTAGTGAGGAGTTTAGCGTTGGCCACAACCCACTCGTTTTTCTTTGTTAACGATCTCGTGTGGCTTACCACGAAAATGATGTAGGTACAATGTACATCCATAATCACACACCATACAATTACTATTAAAAGAAACGAACTTTCATATTTTTAACCGCACAAAGGTTTCGCAAATGAATTTAAATTAAACCCTTTTCATGTTATTCTGCGATGCATTGTTGTTGTATTCAGGCGTAAAACACAATAATATTTGTGTTGTGCTTTATCAACTGGAGTGGCCATGTCGTGAACTTTATAGCTCGTAAAGCATAATTTCTTTCACCACAAACACGATGAATTATACATATTTATATTATTATGTGTAGAGTGTGTAATATGGAGCATATTTGGCTACTTTGTAATTTTGCGAAACAATTAAGTGGGCTGGTTTTGAGTGGATCGTAAACCGAGCCATCTCCGCCTTTTGTGTGACTGGCAAAAATTCAGTTATATTTTTTTTTCGCTAATAATTTTCTCTGCCTGCAAAAGTTCCAATATGACCAAAGTTGTATTGGCGAAGCGTTGTAATTTTATTCTTGGTCAAACACGATAATATGTTATGTCGACGGAGAAATGTGTGTGTTTTGGACGAGGTTATTGGACGAGTATCTTTGATCAGAAGTATTCAATCCTTTTAAAGATCATGGCCACTATTATGTAGAACCTTTTTAGACTTCTACGTGTTGAATTTTATCAATCCTCAATGGTAAGATTTTATAATATTGGGGTTGTAGTGGAGTGTGGAGATGATGGATAACTCTGTCTTCTTCAATATACATATTATGACGTTATTTTACTAAATAGACGTCAATGCCTTCACTTGTCGGATTTGTAGTGTGTGGAACGAACTTCTACGAATCTCGGTGGGCGAGTTTGGAACGCACCCTATGTGTCGCATAGACAATTCTGACCAGCGTTGCCAATTTGTGGGGAATTCCCCAAATTGCGGGGAATCTCAACTCGATCGGGGATTTTGTGGGGATTGGCTTTTTGTGGGGAAAATGTGGGGAATCTAGCATTTTACCATTTATCGATAGGTGATACATCGAAAGTTTGATGGTTAGTGACTAAAACGTCTATTAATTTGCAAAACGATGAAAATGTACACTGTTCTATTACAGATTTCTTTAAAAAGTGCCAAGATTTTTATAATGAATTAACATCGGACATTGTAAAGAAATTTGATTTTATAAATCCTTTTTATTTCTATTATATCTTTTATGAATCCTTCAAAAGCTCAACAAATCTAAGTTAAATCATTGAAGCCTGTGCTGAAAGGATTTTCAGTGCTTGAAAACTCTGTGCAAATACAAAAATTAATAACGAATGGCGAGTTCACGCTATGCTGGATTTAAATCTACATGGTCTTGATGGATATGATGACGCGGAGATTAATTGGGGTAAAGTGTCAAGTGTTTAAAGTGTATATATTATTGTTTTTTTTATGAAACCTAGAATTTTTCTTGAGATTATAATTATGTGGGGAATTTGTGGGGAATCAGGACTTTGATCTTCCCCAATTCGGGGAAATTTATCTAGATTTTGGGGGAATTTGGTTAATTGACATTGGCACGCTGATTCTGACGTCTACCGTTTCCTTCTTTCCAATATGGAGGCACGTCGTATGAACATGTTAAACCTGCGGCGAGAATTATTTAAATCAAGAAAAAAATAATAAGACACCTGGGAGGCGGTCTGACTCGTGGAGAAGTTCGGGAAGGTAAGTTTCACACACCGCTATATAATGTTGGTATATTTTTGGTAAAAATTGGCATGATTAGTCTCTAACTACAGCTGAATGTTAACAGGAGAGCACGCCATCAAACAAGCCTCTCCTTTCTGAATTACCGCCTCCTTTATTCCTGTATTTATGTATGTTAGGTATGCCTTTGATGTCTATAATTAGGATTTGTGTCTTGTTGTTTCAATCCACGTCATGCTCGTGACGTGGATATTTTTGTCAATTTTAACAACCATTGGATGCTGGACCATGCTTTGAAAAATGATGTATGATGCTGGCCGATGTCACACACCACGTGTGACAACCATGCAATCAGCCAAATGATGCTCTGGATTTTATACTGATGATGATTACATGCTGTACTATGAAATATTTACTTTACACCTGCTACTATTGGAAATCTACAACCTCTCTGCGATGCTTGAACTTTTTCATGGAACAAAACTTAAATATTCGTCATAATATTCTATGTATGTTACTTATAACATCTTATCCAATCTGTATTCAAATGAAATATTTTAATATTACTGATAGCTTCAATAGGTATATATGTACATAACGTCCAGCATGGGATGGAAATCAAGTTTTGTATTTGAATTTCAAATGGTCTTTTTCTTCATGTCAACCTTCTCACAACACAAATACAGTACTTTTCCTCACCAAATTTTAAAGTTTTATTGATATTAAATTTTTGCCTTTAGATGTAGAAAACATTATGGCTTCACTCCCTGAGGTGAATTAAAAAATTCAAACTGTGAGTCGCATGACTACCACAGGGTTAACTGGTGGATGGTAGGATGGTGTGAAATTTTTTTTGTAGCTTCACATAAGCTCATGCACCCCCTACCATCGCATATAGAATTATAATTACAATGATATACGATAAAATGGATAATATACAATATATGTGAACTCGTTGATAGCCGTAAGAACGAAGATGGCTGTCGCCAAACATACCTTTCCTATATAGTCCCAGTCACTCATGCTGTCTCGCTTGCACTCACACTTTCACATATTTCACAGATTTGAACTGTTGTTGAACATCGTTTTACAAGCTGCATGATGTGTCCCTCGGGTATAACACGTCTCAGCTATTGAAGTCTTCCAATTTTTTTTTCAGTAAATTGAATGTTAACATGTTTTAAAAGCACTTCTCGTAGGTTAGATAATGTTTTTCGGTTATAATTTGACTAATATTCGTAAATTTATTTATTTACTTATTTCAGATTTGATACACGGTTAATACGTAATACACATAAACATAATATCATTCATAACAAATCAACCTTACACACAAAAATGCCACAAGGCACAGCGTGTTTGTGGGTATTACCTATACCAGGGGTGGCGAACCTAGGGCACGCGTGCCCGAGGTGGCACGTTTGATAATTTGGATGGCACGCGAAGGCTTTCTAAGTTAATTTTTTTTTTAATTTTTATGTTTAAAATATTAAATTTTTATTAAATAATCCGTGAATTATTAATTAAAGAATTGACCAGAAATAAAAATTAAAAAAAATTAATTAATCTTTAAATTTTTATTAAATAATCCGTGAATTATTACCTAATTAAAGAATTGATCAGTTTAGTATCATCAGCCACAACAACAAAAAGAATCGATATTTGCAATGCAGTTGTAAAAGCACTCACTGAAAGAGAAATAGATCTTTCCAAAGTTGTATCAGTAACGACAGAAGGTGCTCGCCGTATGACTGGAGAGGAAAATGGTTTTATTAGTTTATTTACTGAACGTATTGGACATTCCGTTCTGGGCTTTGATTGCATTATACACCAGCAAGTTTTATGCTCAATGCACGGATTTCAGTCATCGGAAGATGTTATGATTGTTGTAACAAAATTGGTCAGTTTAATATCTGCACGCGGATTAAACAAAAGGAAATTTTTAGAATTATTAAATGAGGTAAACTCAGTATATAAAGGTTTACTTATGTACAGCAATGTGCGATGGTTAAGTCGTGGAAAAGTTCCTCAAAGATTTGTCGAGTGTTTGGATGAAGTTAAGCTTTTTTTAATTAATGAGAATCTCATTGAAAAATATAACGAGTTACTAGACGTCGAATGGCTTTCAAAATTAATGTTTTTTACTGATTTGTGCTTACTTTTAAATAAATTAAATATTAAACTGCAAGGTGTTAACAAAACAATTATTGTTATGTTTGATTTAATCAAAGCATTTTAAGCAAAATTACAAATTTTCGATCGTGACGTTGTATCTAACACCTTCAAATATTTCCCAAATAAAGAAAAAAAAATTGCAGAAGAAAAGTCAGATCAAATCAAATTAACAAAAGAATTTTCTGTAGTTATTCAATCAATAATTAACGAGTTTTATTCAAGATTTAAACAATTCAGGACGTTTGAAAAGACTTCAAAATTTATTTTATATCAAGACACACTATCAGCAGATGACTTTAATTTGGAGATTTTCGAATGGTTAAATCTAGAAGACATTAAAATGCAATTTATCGAATTCCAATTGAGTTCGATATGGAAACAAAAATTTGTTGATTTGAGAAATGATTTGGAAATAATTGAAAGTGATCGATTAACGAACATAATTAATAAAAATGCAGAAGAAGAAATGATGAGAACTTGGAACGCCATTCCAGAAGTCTTTAGCGATAAAAAAACTAGCGAGAGCAATATTATCAATTTTCTCATCTATGCTTGTGAGTAATTATTTTCAGAAACGAATTTCATAAAATGTAATATACAAGGAATAGAATGACTGATGAATCCAATTGGTCGTGTGTATTACTAAAAGTGACGAAACATGAACCAGATATTAAGAAATTGTCATCGAATGTACAACAGAATCTCATTGATAAATGTGTACTTTTAGTGATTTTATTTTTAAGAAAATCTATTGTAATTTTAAAGCTTGTTAGTAAAATTCAGAAAAAAAAACTCATTTTTTATTTTTTCTATTTTGTTTATTTTCTTACTGCTTAGGCACGCCAGACAATCGAGAAATAATATTTGAGGATTTTTGGCACGCGGACCCAAAAAGGTTCTCCACCCCTGACCTATACCAATTAGAATACAGACAAAAATGATTTGTTAATAACATTCGATAATTAATAATATAAAAAGAAAATAAAGCTAAGTGCTAAGGCAAGACATAAGTAGAAAAAAATAAAGAAAATAACTTTTATACATAAAACATACATAAACATAGATCGATAGGTTGGTAAAATTAATAGTATACGAAAAAAATAGCGCGATAAAGTGAACGATAACGCCGAATTTTCTCACGGGCGACATGGTGAGTGTAAGCGTTTCTGCTACGTATGTTAGTACTGGCAGTACACATTGGTCGTACATTTATCGAGCCCGTCAAACTTATCGAGCCTTTTCGCTGTTGAGGGAGGCGGTTTGCACATATTCATACCGACCAAGCAAAAAGACACAAATTTCGAATCTGCGCATCCTCGTGACGGGCTCTAGTTGTTTTCCGACGATACTATACGACGCTTTGTTACTCTACATTGGAATTAATTCTGATAGAATGCATTCTTTATATCGATGCTTTGAACTTATTATATGAAACATCGATTTATCTTCTTCTTCTTTTTATTCTTTCCCCTTAGCGCTTGTGTGCCGTTTCTATCGGGGTACGCTTTGACCATGATCCTGGAATTGGCGAGTCTGGTTATTACATTGAAGCGAATGACATCTGACCTTCGTAACCCTTAGAAAGGGGAACCAGACAAATTGGATAATGGCTACACATAGCTAGTGATATAGATCCGCACACAGATTTTTTGAAAATCCTGAGGTGCGTGCCCCGCCCGGATTCGAACCGTCGACCTCACGCATGTGAGGCGACTACCTTACCGCTGAGCTATCACCGCTCACAATGAAACATCGATTTATATAAGACCCTTCGAAATATTTTGGACAGATCAACTATGAAAACTGTGTATTATTCCCTCACACAATCAGTTTTATCATATGGAATTATAGGATGGGGAGGATGCGTTAAATCAATCATGGATCCGCTTAAAAAGGCACAAAAATGTTTACTGCGTATTATAAACAAAAGAGCGAGATCATTTCCTTCAGATGATTTGTTCAAAATGTTTGACGTACTTGACCCGAGACAGCTGTACCTCAAAACTGCACTTGTACATTTCCATAAAAACATAACCTTACACAACAGATCCCAACAAACACGAACCACTAGACATGCAAATAACATTAACTATACTGTACCAATTATGAAGACCTCATTTGGACAAAGACAGTTTAATTTTATTGCCCCACGTATATTTAATATACTAGACAATGACATAAAGAAAACACCACATCACAATTCCTTTAAAATTCATATAAAAAATGGCTGATTTCTTCAGGCAGGCTCTACGCAGAGGGGATTGTCCATCCTTAACATCTGACTTATTTACTTTTATTCCTATATTTCTTTTCTTCTTAATTTACTTCTTACTCTTTTGTAAACATTTTCTTATAACTACTTGAATGTAACATTTGTGCACCTTATATATTTTGTATCCTCTATATGTAAATAATTTGTATGCCATATTGTGTAAAAGTAACAGCCCCAGAACAGGTTTTGCCTAGTGGGGCGTTACTTACTTAACCTAAATATGTAAAAATGTCTGTGTATTAACAATAAATAAATAAATAAAATAATTCTACATTTTGATAATTGTGGAACATCAGAGATTGTATGTATGTATTTATATTTTATTTAGATGTAAAATTAGATGCATTTTCTTACATCTAGTATAATCAATAAGCTTATTAACAATTTGAAAAAAGTTTTCACAGTATGAAATATATAAAAACAACAAAAAACAAAATATTCAAATTTACACAAAGATACAAAGGAAGCACACAATATCTTAAAAGAACTTATGTATACACACTTCTGAAAACAAACAGCTACTGAAAAACAAAAAAAAGTGCGGGAGGAGATCGAGGTCATTCCCTGAGACTTTCACTGTAAAAAATCTCCATAATAATGAACCACACTAAAATGAAACGAGTTCATCAGTGAGTCTGAACGTTGAAAGAAATTGGCCTATTTAAGTAACAAATTTGCTGTATTTAGTTCACGAATCGTAGATTTGATAGTCCTACCGCTTCTGTGGACTATGGTCATGTCAGATACATACATAGGTAGTATGTACATAGGTAGTATGTTGTATAATATGTTTGGACATAGCAAATTTTATGACCAACTTTATAACTTCACGGTCATAAACACGCCCTCGTCTCTTATACCAATTTGGTATTCCCATTGACCAAAGACGAAACCATATTATACGAGGACATAATTTTGAGGCGAATGACATTTTGCTATACCAGATTTCTAGGTTTATACTCAGATAACTAAAACAATATGTACATACATTTCATGGTGTCTTTTTCTGATTCTTTGTAAAGAATCTATTTTCATTTCCAAATATACTCTTTTTACTCTCCACACTATGGAATAGTGGAGAGTCATGATTTCACAATTTTTAAGCGTATTATTTTACATCGATTTCTCAACGGGTATCATATAGATATAGAGAGTGCACACTTTGAATTTCGTTGTGATGTGTTTGTATGTATGGCGTATGTCGTACAGCGTTCGGCGTACGGAATTTTTTTTTTGTGTCCTCTCTACAGCCCAAACTAAAAAAATAAAAGTGTATAGACCCAGTGCCGATTTAGTTTTCCATAGATATCCGATAATTTCTTCTCTATGATTTCATCTGTCCAAATTTTCAAAATGCTCTCACGGTCTGGAAAATCGAGGTATTTTTATATTGTTTGAACAGTGTATACAATATAAATACACTTTTTATAATGAATTCAAGGATTGTCAAAATTTAAAGAAAAAATCTATGGTATGCCATATCAATGTGAAATAAATTTCATATTTGTGTGAAAAATTTATATGTATAACAGAAGAAAAATAGCTTCTGTAATGGAAAATTGTGTGATTAACTTCATATTGATATTGTATGTGTCTCTATAGACAAGTGTATTTTTTACTCTCCACTTCCTCAATCTATATATATCTTCCTCAAGGGGTAGGCAGTGAGAACCGAACACCGCATACTTCTATCTTGACACATACATCGCCTCATCAACATTGATACACTGTCTCATACATGCTCATCTTGCTAGTAATGCAATTTTACTTAAAATATCTCAACAGGTATCACGTAGAAAATACATATAATGAGTTTCGTGACAATAATTTTGTGTGTATGGTGTATTTTGAAAACTTTTGTCCTCTGGGAATCTTATTATTGTTTAAGAATCTAATAGAAATTTACTTCATAAAAATGCATTTAGAGATTGTCAACATTTCAAGAAGAAAAAATGAACGCTTACTATGGTGTGAAGAGTTAAGTGTTGGCCTCAACCCACTCGTTTTAAATTTTATTTTATTGAATTTATAATACATACTGATATCAAAAAAATACAGAAAACGATGCAAAATAAGAAACAAAACATATTTCCCTTTACCAGAGTGCAAGCACTCGTGTTCAAAGGAAACATTTAAATACAAAAGACACAAAATATTACCCAACTGTCGATTTGTTCAAGAGAACTTTGTTCTCTTAACATATCGACAATGTTTCAAGCCAGGATACGCGAGAATTGTATTCAGCGTCTACTTTTTTCACGGCTTTTCCAACTTTCAAGTCAAAAAACACCAACTTAGAGGCTTCGCAGCATATACGTTAGAAAACTTAATAGTTTGATACTTAAATCTCCAAACATACATACATACATTGCATGTAACACATTAGATCAATTTTGGATCTCATGTGTTACATGCAACAAGTTTGTATTTATGGGTTTATAGTTTGGTACTTATTCTTCAACTATACATACTATAGCTATAGACAGTTGGATCTCATGTGTTACATGCAACTAGTATATATACATAATTATTATCCAACTGTCGATTTGTCCGAGAGAACTTTGTTCTCTTAACATATCGACAATGTTTCATGCCAGGATACGCGAGAATTGTATGCAGGGTCTACTTTTTTTCACGGCTTTTCCAAATTTGAAGTAAAAAAAACACCAACTTAGAGGCCTCGCAGCATATATGTTCCATCTACGGATTTACTCAGAATTCGGATACAATTGCATACAATTCCTTCATACACGCGTTTTGGATTTTAACTGCCTCTTCCTTCAAAAGAATTTCATTCTCTTGAACGAATCGACAGTTGGATTATCTTATATTTTTAATACAAGGCAGACAGGGTTTCCCAGGAGGAGTTGAACATTAGTTTTAACTTGATAGAAACGATGTACACTAAGTACTTAGTACTGCAGCCATACCCTGAAGATAATGCATTTCATCATCATGAGTGTATGGCTAATTTTTCAGGATACTCATCAGGTCATCCTTTCAATATGCAAACCATTTTGAGTAGATCATTTTTTTATTATTTTATTTATGTATTCTTTACAGTTGTTTTATTTTTTTTATTTCCGACCGACACCCGCTTCACTGGGAACATACCCGTGTCTGAGCGAGTATCAGAATGACATTTTATAATCAGATTGTCTTATCAAAATTGTGCCCTAAAAATAACTCATACATTAAGTTATTCCTAATGAAATTCGAGTTGCAAATTAACAGCAATAAAACAAAAACACAACACTTGTCACTATGTCACTGGCATTCCCTTTGAATTTCTGAAAAATTCCTTATTCTACAATACATTCCGTTGCGTGTTCCTCTAATTGATCTTATTTATTCACTATTCGTTATTAAGTACTTGTGGATAATTTACGTAGTAGAATTCCATTTTAAATTATATTAAAATAAAACGATTTGTTTTAGATTCTACGTGTATTTATAAGTTCGTCGATAGCTATTTCGCCTTGCTAGGGCATCTTCAAGACTATGACGGCGTGGAGTTTCTGTCGGGTTATATAGGTAGAGGGTTGAGCTTACAATTTTTTTGATTGGTCAGTATCTATAAACAGAGTATTAAACAATGGCAGTGGGTGGAGACTATAGTTAGACTTGACAATTGACTGACCAATCCCTAAATATGTTTGTATACAGGTAGTTATATTTGTTTATTGATATAGTTCTAAGAATTTTATTTTATTAGTGGGTTATTTTCTAGGTATAATGTTTGTTTATTTGTGGATATTACAATATAATATGTATTTTGCGGTACAGCTAGATAGAGGTAGTTATATTGTTTTATTGATGTATTTCTTATGTATTTATTTATTTGTATAATGGCTATTCTTTTGATGTTAAAATATTTGAATTTTGAGAGGTTCCAGGGAAGAAGTGTGGTGAAGGTTGGATATGTAGATTATTTTGGTGACGTCTCGGTGGCAGGATTATGGATCTGAAACAATGAATTATTTTGGCAGAATCAAATCTATAGATTGTTAATTTCTAGATGGGATGACTTCAATTAGTGGAGATTTGTAGATATTAATTTGTTCATTGATTATGTTATAATTTTTATTATGTTTTGAAATTTCTAACTGTTCAAGAATATTCAGTCTTAAGCCCTTTTTTGAAAAGTGTAGTGGTAGTGGTTTATTGTTTGAGTCGATTTTGTGGTTGTTTTCAATTAGGTGTTTAGCAAATTGCGAATCGGTTTTGTTATTATGCCATGACTTTTTGTGTTCGTTGAACCTTTCTTCTATACTTCTACCAGTTTGGCCTATGTAAATGGCATCACAGTCATCGCAGGTTATTTTGTACACACCGCTTTTTTTTAATGTTATCGATTTTGTCTTTAGAATTTTTTATTGTCATTCCGATATTATTGTTAGTTCTGTAGGTTACGTTAATTCCATAGTTTCTAAGTTTTTTCCCTAGTTTTAATGAAATATTGCCTGCGTAGTGGATACATTTAAAATTGGTTTTAGAGGGTTGATGTTTTGGATAAAATTGTAGTAGTGTGTGCTTGTTCATTTGTTTATTAAATAGGTTTTTAATGATATTTTTTGAAAAACCATTGTTTATTCCGATTGTCTCTATTGTTTTGTATTCTGTATCAAACTTGTGTTTATCAAGTGGGATGTTAATTAACCTATATAGCATTGAGTTATATGCAGCGAGCTTGTGAGACCATGGGTGTAAAGATTTTTCGTGTATAGTGGTATCTGTGTATGTGGGTTTTCGGTATATGTCAAAAGAGTGTCTATTATTGGTTCTTTGTATGCATAGGTCTAGGAAGTTGATTTTGCAGTCCTTTTCTGTTTCTAGTGTAAATGAAATATTTGTATGTAGTGAGTTAGCTAAGTTAAGGAATTGGTCTAATTGTCGGTTTGTTCCGTTGAAACCGATAAGTATATCGTCTACATACCGATAGTAATATATAATACATTTTTTTGAAATTGAATTTTTTAGTAGTTTATTCTCTATATGGTCCATAAAGAAAATAACCCACTAATAAAATAAAATTCTTAGAACTATATCAATAAACAAATATAACTACCTGTATACAAACATATTTAGGGATTGGTCAGTCAATTGTCAAGTCTAACTATAGTCTCCACCCACTGCCATTGTTTAATACTCTGTTTATAGATACTGACCAATCAAAAAAATTGTAAGCTCAACCCTCTACCTATATAACCCGACAGAAACTCCACGCCGTCATAGTCTTGAAGATGCCCTAGCAAGGCGAAATAGCTATCGACGAACTTATAAATACACGTAGAATCTAAAACAAATCGTTTTATTTTAATATAACTATTCGTTATATTACTATGCAACCTCTGCCATGTCCATGTAGCACTTGCATATATCAAAGTTGGCATTATTTCCGTTGCATTAATTATTTCAAAAACAATTGGCTTCATTAAGAATGAATTTGATTCATATATAAATATTCATCTTTTTTTTTGTCCCTGTACAGGACTATTTGTGTCAAAGCTGTTGATCAATATGTATATGCGCTCTAAACTGTGCAGCACAACGTGTCAACTGCGATTTTTTTCAGCTGTGAGAACAACTACAACTGTACAACTGTAGTACAACTCTAGTGAGTGTGAAAAATAATTAGATATTGTGGGGGATTACAGTATCACTATATTTTGCTGTATGAACTTGTGTAGCAGTTTATGAATTTCCGTTCATCCTAACGATAGAAGACAATGGATCGATAATGGGAATTGGAACTTTTCCTTGATAGAGAATCGGACATCATCCAATGCTCGATAAATGTCAAATGCGTCTCTTATTGGACAGGAAAAGAAAACATGGTTCTCAGACTCCTCGTTCAAGCCGCATTCGCAGTAAGGTGAGGGGGATATTCATCTTGTCATTCATTATATAAGACAAAAATAAACAACAAAATGGCATTACTTCAAATACATAAGGATATCAACAACAATATATACACAGATAATGCACCATAGAAGGACTAACGACAGGTCTATTTCGAACAACTACAGCACAGCTTCATTATATTATGTGTATAAAGGCATCAAATTATTTAACAACCAATGAATGTCAGAACAGAAACAAATGACGAAGTATTTTATAGAAAACTAAAAACAATTTGAAACACTTTCCCTAATATTCCATTCCATTCTCTGAAATTGTTGTTTGTGGTTCATCTTTATTTTTTTTTCTTTATTTTTATTTTGTTTTTTTTTTCTTGATATTGATTTTGGTATTGAAAAATTCATTTAAAATTTATATTATTTGTTTTATAAATTCGTTGTGAATTATTTATATTATGTAGCAAAGAGATTTTTCCTAAACACAAGCTTATAGCTCAAATTACGAAAGGAAATATTCATTATTTTGATACATAAAAATATTGAATGTTATTCTAAAATCTATCACGTCAGGGTCACCAACGTGTGGGGTTACGAGTTTATGCGACCAGCCATCGGCTGTCATCGGCGCAAGCGCATAAAGTGATCACGTAAACCAGCCGATGACAGGTCACAAGCCCTGTAGGTGCCTGAGTTCCTAGTTCTTCTATAATTATTTATTTATTTATTTATGATCATATAAACATATACATTATTTTAATATAAGATAGCCGCCTCACTAGAATTAATCTGTGTGAAGCAGCCACCTGTACATTTGTGAAATTATTACATTACAGTAAAAAACAAAAGAATAAGAAATCTATAAAAATAAACATTAGGAATACTTACATAATTTTAAATTAAATAATACAGTTTTAAAAGTGAAATAAATAAAAATAAACACAATATAAACAGACAACAAAAAATAATTAGTTAAGTTCCAAACTTCGTCTCTATTGAGATATTATTGTCAGTAAAAATACTCTTATTTAGTTTCATAGTATTACAATAAATAATAAAATGAATTCATGTAGTCAAAGGACCACACGTGGAGTAAAGTAGGTACATACACGATATTGCAATTACTTTTAAAAGGAAAAGCACAGGGACGCCAATGAGGAATAGCTCGTTTCCACTTGTAGTGTGTCGAGACCCAATTTTTAATCGGATGTCGTGCCTCTGTCCCCACTTGTGGGGTATCGACACGATTTTTATAATATTAAAGTTTTGTCCCAAAGGACAACCCTTTCGTGAACTTATGGGATCAAATCTTCCGAATGTATCACTTTTTTATTAATAATCATATCTATATGTAAAATAACAAACTTACAAATGATAACAAACATAAGACAGCACGCACGCTAACGCGATGTGACTACGAATGGTTGAGAAAAGCTGGAAGGGAAGGGACAAAAATGTGAATAGCGTTATACAAACTTTTGCGAGTGAGATCCGACACGATTTTCTATCGGGCATGCGGAGCTGGCCTAACACTCGACAATTCGTGTCGGGACAATAAAAAATCGTTGTCGGATAGATGTGAGTAGCTTCATACAAAATGTATTGCCACTAGATAAATCGATATTTTGTCGTGCTCGACATCGCAAGTGAATTTTATTGTTTAAAAATATAACCTATAGTAAGCAGACACAAAAAACCAATGCTATAATTATTATTAATTTCTCACGCTAATATTGCTTCTCTGGGCTGGAAACACTGGTTAGTTGGAAGAAATTGCTATATGGCAATAAACTCGCCACGTGCGCAGGGTGCAAGTAAGTGTTTATTATTATTATTATAATTGAAAAACTTGGGACCATATTGAATTCCCGCAGTTGAAATGATTTTGATTTGTAACACAAGATTTTTATATAATTATTTTAACATTTTTATTAATCGCATCGTGTTTTTTTAGTGTGAATGCTTTTAGAAATAGTGCCATGAAATAAAAATTTCAAATTTTGTATTTCAAGAATGCGAAAAGTTATGGATAATATTAATTTTAATGTTTCAATACGAACAAACAAACATGTTGAAGATTGTTTCCTAGCATAGATTGTAAACATCGAAAATATGATATACATACCAAACAATAAACGTAACAAATTTGATTGTCCCATAAATGATATTGATTCTATCAAAGGAATAAAATGTGTTTACAATAATATTACATCGAGTTAGTATGTGATATTTGCTAATACTGTCAGTCACGTCTGACTAGAAAATTTCACAAAATATTCAGCTGAAATAAAAAAAGCTGAAAATGTTCAGACGAATTTTTAAAGCGGAAATACGATATGGCTAAAGTAGATTTGAAGTAATAATATATTGTCGAAAAGTAAAATATTCCAACTGTCGATTTGTTCAGGAGAACTTTGTTCTCTTAACATATCGACAATGTATCAAGCCAGAATACGCGAGAATTGTATGGAGAGGTCTACTTTTTTCACGGCTTTTCCATCTTTGAAGTCAAAAAACACCAACTTAGAGGCATCGCAGCATATATGTTCCATACACGGATTTACTCAGAATTCGGAGTAGAACATTTCGTGTGTATGTGTGTGTGTGTGTGTGTGTCTGTGTGTGTGTCTGTGTGTGTGTCTGTGTGTGTGTCCGTCCCCCCCTTATAACTTTTGATCCGCTCAATTTACAAAGCCCAAAATTTCAGAATATATAAACAGTTATAGGCCTACAAAACTTTTATACTCAGGTTATCAACTTTTGAATTTTTAATTTATTTTTCCATATATCTCAGAAACCATAAAAGCTAAAACGCTGAAAATTGGTATAAGCATATAAAAATACAAAATCTCAAATTAGTTTATTCAAAAAAATTCCAGGGTTTCTCAAACATTTTTTATTAAGAAAAATATTTTTTGTATGATAAATTTATGGGTAAAACTGCTTATATTTTAATTTTTTTTTTAAATATCGAAAAAAGCCGAAACACCCCAACTAGATAATTTAATTTTCTATAAAAAATATTAACATGGTATTAGCACATCTCAAACTTTTTTTAACAATTTTTATAAAAATGGAATGTAGTGACGACATTGCTTCATACAATTTGTAGGGCAGTCGCCTATACACAATATGTAAGAAGACTTAATAGTTTGATAGGTACTTAATCTCCAAACATACATACAGAACCATCATGCTGTTTTCATATTCCGGGTAGGAAAAGAGGACTGACCTCCATACTGTCCTATATTGACATACATACCAACATGTGTTAAAATTTTCAATAATTTGGATTTATGGGTTTATAGTTTGATTTTTATTCTTCAACTATACATATTATCGCTATCGACAGTTGGATCTCATGTGTTACATGCAACTAGTTGTAAATATACTGACAACTTTTGTATTATATTTTATTGATTGAATGCGAACGTTCGGGATATTTGGGATTTTCATTTGATGTAATATAATACTAGTATGTTATTTCAAATATTCTGTATATTTACTGGTTGCTTGTGACACATGAGATCCAACTGTCGATGGCGATAGTATGCATAATTGAAGAATACATACTAAACTATAAACACTTAAACACAAATTAATCCAACTGTCGATTTGTTCAGGAGAACTTTGTTCTCTTAACATATCGACAATGTATCAAGCCAGAATACGCGAGAATTGTATGGAGAGGTCTACTTTTTTCACGGCTTTTCCAACTTTGAAGTCAAAAAACACCAACTTAGAGGCTTCGCAGCATATATGTTCCATACACGGATTTACTCAGAATTCGGAGTAGAACATTTCGTGTGTCTGTGTGTCTGTGTGTGTGTCTGTGTGTGTGTCCGTCCCCCCCTTATAACTTTTGGTCCGCTCAATTTACAGAGCCCAAAATTTCAGAATATATAAACAGTTATAAGCCTACAAAACTTTTATACTCAGAATTTTGAATTTTTGTTTCAGTCAGGGGTTATCAACTTTTGAATTTTTAATTTATTTTTCCATATATCTCAGAAACCATAAAAGCTAGAACGCTGAAAATTGGTATAGACACAGAAAAATACAAAATCTCAAATCGATTTTTTCAAAAAAATTCCAGGGTTTCTCAAACGTTTTTTATTAAGAAAAATATTTTTTTTATGATAAATTTATGAGTTTAACTGCCTATATTTCCAAATATTTTAAAAATATCGAAAAAAGCCGAAACACCCCAACTAGATAATTTAATTTTCTATAAAAAATGTAAAAGATGTAGCACATCTCAAACTTTTTTTAACAATTTTTATAAAAATTGAATTTTGTGACGACATTTCTTCATACAATTTGTATGGCAATCGCCTACACACAATATCTAAGAAAACTTAATTATTTGATACTAATCTCCAAACATACATACATACCATCATGCTGTTTTCATATTCTGCGTAGGATCAAAGGACTGACCTCCATACTATCCTATCTTGACATACATACATAGGTACAAGTGTTGTATAGAAAATCAAATATCTTAAAATATTAAATAATTTGTGTTTATGGGATTATAGTTTGGTACTTATTCTTCAACTATACATACTATCGCTATCGACAGTTGGATCTCATGTGTTACATGCAACTAGTAAATATTTTAAGATATTTTGTTTTCTATATAATACATGTAGGTATGTAAAATGTATGTATGTCAGGAAAGGATGGTATAGAGGTCACTTTGTTTTTCCTCCCCAGAATATGAAAACAGGATGATGTATGTATGTTTGTAGATTAAGTAGTTATTAAACTATTGAGCGAGATATTGTGTAGTGTTTACTACCTTACACATTGTATGAAACGATGTCGTCACTAAATTCAATTTTTGTAAAAATTGTTAAAAAAAATTTGAAATATACGTACATAATGTTCAAATTTTTTATAGAAAATTAAATTATCTAGTTGGGGTGTTTCGGCTTTTTTCAATATTTTTAAAACCTTTGGAAATATAGGCAGCAGTTAAACACAAATTTATTATAAAAAAATGTTTTTCTTAATAATAACATTTTGAGGAACTCTGGAAATTTTGTGAAAAAACAATTTGAGATTTTTTATTTTTCTATATTTATACCAATTTATAGGCTTCTAGCTTAAGTAGTTTTTGAGATATATGGAAAAATAAAGTAAAAAATCCAAAGTTGATAAAAAAAATTGCCGGCTGAAAAAAAAAATTAAAATTCTGAGTAATTTTTTTTTAGTAATTTTGAGTATCAACTTTCTATATAATCTGAAATTTTAGGCTCTGTGCATTGAGCAGATCAGAAGTATTAAGGGGGGAACGGACACTCAGACACACTAAATGTTCTACTCTGAATTCTGATTAAATCCATGTATGGAACATATATGCTGCGAAGCCTCTAATTTAGTGTTTTTTGACTTCAAAGATGGAAACACCGTGGAAAATGTAGACCCTGCATATCTTGGCTTGATACTTTGTCAATATGTTAAAAGAAATAAATTCCCTTGAATTAATCGACAATTGGATTAGATGGGTGGTGGATGGGATATATTTTGATGGGTGGTAGCCGAGCGTTTAGTGCGCTGGGTTTGTTATCCAGTGGTTTGGAGTTCGAATCCTGCCACGACCGATTTCGTTCACCTATAGCACAGGCATTTACGTTTAATTTAGGGAATGTATGAGGATGTATATGTACTTACGTAATTATCTCTTACGTAATAACAAATTAATTCCCTCGGACACCAGTGTAGAGTTCTCGTCAGACTGTTGACACTGAGAACTCAGTGCATTTTCATAGGATATGCTAAGAAGTATGATCAGCGTTATAACAAAGCTGACATGAGGACGAATCGGACAAGTGAAAATTAAAAGGATAAACTTTTGAAACTGCTGTGTCCATTAAAGCGTGGTCCAATTATAATCCGGAATAATCCACGAAGAGGAAATTCGAGTCCTCACATCGGGAAGAAATAAAAATGTCAGTCTGCCCACGGAAGAAGACGATCAGTTATCTATAAATATCTCTCAAAGATAAGTTTTGATTTCCAGAACTGAACTTTGAATTCGTTTGATAATAACTGTTACTAAGCGATCTAAAGCATTGTTTCTAAACAATTTTAATTTATTTAAACCAATTTGTTTTAACCGTCGATGGCAGAGCGGTTAGCGCGCTCCGCAGGTAATGCAGTGGTCGCGAGTTCGAATCATGCCCCGACCGATTTCGTTCACCTATAGCACAAGCATTTATGCTTATTTTAGTAAACGTAGGAAGATGTTTATGTGTTTGTTTAACAAGGACATATTAATTAAAAAAAAAACATTTTAAAGTAAACTTGGACTGTACAGAGGACAGAAAAATCATACGTCATATACAAAAAAACATAATGACGAAGCTCAAAATATGTATGTACTCTCCACGAGATACTTGTTGAATGATTAGTGCAAAATATATGCTTGAAAATTGCGAAATCTCAATTCCCCGTTATTCCATAGTAGTTGAGATTAAAAACCCAATTAATTTGAACTTGGACACTAAAGGCTATTTTCGACAAAAGGCTGCATTATTTGACAGAAAACTTGCTTTTTATATCTTGAAACCTCTTCTACATACACATAATTGGCTGAAATAAATTGCCGTTTCGCAATAAGCCCACCAGTGTACAAATAAATAAATTAATAAAAACATGAATATTTACGCAACTGTGGTCACCAATCTTCAGCTTTCTTCCCACGTTTATTCCCTGTGTATTTCGTTAAATCTGTTTTTATTTGAAACATATATTAAAAAACAACAAAGTTATACAAAATGTTATTTCGCCATTGTTGTTTGAGACGCTTTTATTTTCGCTGTGGTAAATTTGTCTTTTTTGCTGCGCCATTTAACGTCTCACTTTAAATAGGGTTGTCATTTTTATTTTTGGGAATATTTTGCAACATGCGATTCAAAATAAACCCGAATAATTTTTGAACGGCAAAAATATTGACTTACCACTCTTTTTACGTTACAAAACATAATATTTTAATCGCATATCTTATCAAGACTATGCCTGTTTTAACGTTTGTGATTGTACAGAATTTGCGAAACTTTATTAAATTACATTCATTCTAGCTACACCAAATACTAGTTGTAAGTACTCTATTCAGTAACGATAATATCACAAAATCAAAATTATATCTTCATACAAAGTACATAAAGTCTGATCACTCACTCAAAACCTAGAACATTCTTCAAGAAAATATTACTATACAAAATTTGCAATACATAACTTGATCTATTCCCCTGATATACTCAAAACTGTATCACTCCATGTACCGAATAGACATACCCGCTCACAAAATTTATTCCACATACCAGTATGCCACACTAATTACAGATACTTTTCACCCATGTTTAGAATTCAGCGAGAATATAATACACATTTCAAACATACAGATATTTTTCATGACACTTTACAACATTACCAAAAACAGATAAAGATATTCTTAAACTCTAATACACAATCCAACAATCCCCTCCTCATTCACTAAATATCCCTCCTCCTCATCATGAAACATACTCATTTACTGTATTTGTGCATATCTTTGTTATTTTTTTATCTATCTTTTTAAATTTTATTTTATCTTGTATTTTCTTATGAATTTTTCAACTGTGTAAAAAAAAATACTGTATAATCAATAATTTAAATTGAAGAAAGCACCTTTGGCTCAACTTCTATACAATAAATGTAAAAAATAAAAGTAAATAAATAAATTATAGCTGTAGCTTTCTAAGAGAAAATAAATAAATAAATTTTTTAACAGATTTTTAATTATCTCAATAGAGACGAAGTTGGAATATTTATTGTAAGAGAACCGGGAAATCAAGGCACCTACAGGGCTTACGACCTGTCATCGGCTGGTTTACGTGATCACTTTATGCGCTTGCGCAACGTTCACCAATTATGCCTTTTTAATGAGATCCCTATCAATTCAATTTTGAAAGTTCTATATATTGTAATACTGAAATTCTTTTCGCTTGAAAATAAGGAATTTTTACTACAGCCATCTATGGGTGAAATTATGAACAACAATCTTATTATTTTTTTTTTATTATTTTTTTTGATGTAACGCCATCTATTGAGAGAATTGGTTTTTTTTGTAAATAATGAAAGCTACAATTCTTATATCTGAGGTGACAATGTCTTCGTCTCTATTGAGATAATTAAAAATCTGTTAAAAAATATCTTTGAAATCAGGGAAAAATATCAGGGAAAAAAATCCAATGTTTGCGCATATGCAATAATAAAAATATTCGATTAAATAAATAAATGGTTATAGTGAATTATTAATATATCTGAGACTTACTTCGGGTTAGTTGGAAGAAGTTGTCTAATGGAAATAAACCCGCCTTTGTGCTCTTATAATTATTAGTAAATATGTTGATTTGAGAAGTAACTAAATAAATACTAAGTGTTGTTTAAAATTGTAGATAATTTAGAACAAGATTTTCAGGAATTATAATTACCTTTGACTAGAACAGCAATGGCTCAACATCAATTTGCTTTTAGAGCACCGACAGCATTCAATCGGCTTCCGTTGGAACTTAAGGTAATAGAAAATAAAAATAAATTTTATTGTTTTTTTATTTATTTATTTAAACAGTAACAATGCAAGTTAAAAAAAGAAAGAAAAGAAACTAAAAAACCAACAAAACATAATACATAGTAACTTTCTCCTCTCTTTTTTATTCATCATAACCTCACCTAAACGGCTACGCCTGTCTTAAGGTGAGGCTATTTAGAGAATACAATAATATACATGCATATATACACATACATATATGCACATACATACGCACACATAAAAACAATACCACCATAAACATCAACCACATGATCAACAATAAAAATTAAAAAAAAAACAATAATAATATGAAAAAAATACAATAATACACTTCCATAAAAATAACATGTAAATTTAAAAAGGAGATTACAGAACATCTTTTAAACAAAATCATAAATATAAACTTATTACTGGCATGAGTTTCTGTAACCTGGCGTGTGATGGAGGGCATACTGAGATTAAAGCAAGTGAAATAACGGAATTTTTTCTGTTTGATTTTGGGAGTTAAATATTTATATTATATTTTTTTTATGACATTTATGTTATGTTTATATCATATATTATGTGATGCTTATATTATCTATATTATATTACATTTACGTTATATCTGAATTACACTTACGATTTTATGCTACATTTTATAAAAAAATATTCAATATATAAAATAGCCGTCATGACACAGGCCTTGCCTAGTTTGACGGTGATTAAAACAATACCAACACAGCTAACTACACTCATCACTATATTATGTACAGGCCTTGCCTAGTTTGACGGTGATTAAAACAATACCAACACAGCTAACTACACTCATCACTATATTATGTACAGGCCTTGCCTAGTTTGACGGTGATTAAAACAATACCAACACTGCTAACTACACTCATCACTATATTATGTACAGGCCTTGCCTAGTTTGACGGTGATTAAAACAATACCAACACTGCTAACTACACTCATCACTATATTATGTACAGGCCTTGCCTAGTTTGACGGTGATTAAAACAATACCAACACTGCTAACTACACTCATCACTATATTATGTACAGGCCTTGCCTAGTTTGACGGTGATTAAAACAATACCAACACTGCTAACTACACTCATCACTATATTATGTACAGGCCTTGCCTAGTTTGACGGTGATTAAAACAATACCAACACTGCTAACTACACTCATCACTATATTATGTACAGGCCTTGCCTAGTTTGACGGTGATTAAAACAATACCAACACTGCTAACTACACTCATCACTATATTATGTACAGGCCTTGCCTAGTTTGACGGTGATTAAAACAATACCAACACTGCTAACTACACTCATCACTATATTATATACAGGCCTTGCCTAGTTTGACGGTGATTAAAACAATACCAACACTGCTAACTACACTCATCACTATATTATGTACAGGCCTTGCCTAGTTTGACGGTGATTAAAACAATACCAACACTGCTAACTACACTCATCACTATATTATATACAGGCCTTGCCTAGTTTGACGGTGATTAAAACAATACCAACACTGCTAACTACACTCATCACTATATTATGTACAGGCCTTGCCTAGTTTGACGGTGATTAAAACAATACCAACACTGCTAACTACACTCATCACTATATTATATACAGGCCTTGCCTAGTTTGACGGTGATTAAAACAATACCAACACTGCTAACTACACTCATCACTATATTATGTACAGGCCTTGCCTAGTTTGACGGTGATTAAAACAATACCAACACTGCTAACTACACTCATCACTATATTATATACAGGCCTTGCCTAGTTTGACGGTGATTAAAACAATACCAACACTGCTAACTACACTCATCACTATATTATGTACAGGCCTTGCCTAGTTTGACGGTGATTAAAACAATACCAACACTGCTAACTACACTCATCACTATATTATATACAGGCCTTGCCTAGTTTGACGGTGATTAAAACAATACCAACACTGCTAACTACACTCATCACTATATTATGTACAGGCCTTGCCTAGTTTGACGGTGATTAAAACAATACCAACACTGCTAACTACACTCATCACTATATTATATACAGGCCTTGCCTAGTTTGACGGTGATTAAAACAATACCAACACTGCTAACTACACTCATCACTATATTATATACAGGCCTTGCCTAGTTTGACGGTGATTAAAACAATACCAACACTGCTAACTACACTCATCACTATATTATATACAGGCCTTGCCTAGTTTGACGGTGATTAAAACAATACCAACACTGCTAACTACACTCATCACTATATTATGTATTTTTTACAAAACGAAATAAAAGTGTAAGCCATGTAAGAGAAAGCATGAACAAAATAAATAAATACAAAAATCAACGAAGATATCGTCATTCTATAATAGCGTAATCGATCAATGGATAATAAAAATGTTTTCTCGGTGAAAAAAATAAAAAAAGAGTAATTTGACAACCCTATTTGACATGCGTGTAAGTGAAAAAATGTTGGTACCATGTTGTTTGTGAAGAAATTGTTTAATTTAGTAACCCATTCAACAGTCTCGTCTTAAAGCAGTGTTGGAGAGTCTGTCAATAATTGAAACCATCGGCTTCATCGGTTTATGTGCAAGATGGCGACAAATGGTAATGTGACAGTTTTATTGTTGAATATCATCATCATGTGAGAATAAAGAATGAAGTCATCATTTTTTTATTGTGTCTACGGCTGTTGTGGCGTTGGAACGGTACGGTGTGGGGCCCACACCACCTTAAAAAAACATGGCCATATTTTTTTGAAAAGTAACCAAGGTATATTTTCAATGAGATATCAGTATGATGTTCAGTAAATCCATAGTGGATCTTCCCAAATTTTCCAAGCATAATATAATTATACAATGTGAAAATCCTGTCCTCTTTTTCCTAGTATTGAGCCGACTTCATCTCTGGATTTTGATTTATCTATTTATTAATATTTCTTTCTGATGTGCTCTTTATTTGAAGCGAAATCTACTTTATTTATAGGCAGATAAATCCATTTCAAATGGAAATTCGAAATGGGTATTTTAAATGTTTTCTTTTCACTCATTTCCATTTTCAATTGAAATACTTTTCTCAATGCATTTTTCATTTTAAATGCAATTTTGCAACAAATTTCTTATTATCTCAATTTCATCAATTTTCCTAGACACTCATCATCAGCAATGGCGCTACAGCCCGGTGTGGGCCTTGGCCTCCTCAAGAAACTGCCTCCATTCCGCCCTGTCGGCAGCAAGTCTCCTCCAATTCGTCTGTCCGATAGCTCTTATATCGCCCTCGATGTCGTCCAGCCATCTCATCCTAGGTCTCCCTCTGCTTCTTCTTCCTTCAGGACAGGTGTCCAATACTTTCTTTGGGACCCGGCTATCCTCCATTCTACAAACGTGTCCGAGCCAACGTAAACGTTGTATTTTGATGTATTGGACAACGTTAGGTTCGCCATACATTATTTCTAGCTCATGGTTAAACCGGATCCTCCTTCACAGGTAGGGCCAAATATTTTGCGAAGTATTTTCCTTTCGAACACCAACAATGCATTTTCGTCCTTCTTGGACACTCTTAAGAATAAATTTACCAAGAAATTAAATTAATAAATAAATAAGAATATGCGTAAATTTATAAATAACAAAATTGTTAAAAAAATAATAGAAGTCTGTAATATTTTTACTCTTTCGATGATCGACATGAGATTTTGTATTTTTAATGCATTTTGTAAATAGGTATTTTAAATTGGGGATACTTTTGTAAAAACCATTTAACATTTTCATTTTCATATGGGAAATTTTTGACCCTTTTCCATTTTGCATGTCAAATGGTTTTGGGTACCCATTTTGCACATCTCTGCTTATAGCATAGTAAAGGAAGCAAGAACAAAATATTATATTTTTATAAAAAAAAGTTCAAAGCAATTAAATGTTTAGGAGAGGGATAAGAAATATGAATTAGGTGTTACATACATTCCATGACGGCACAGTGTGGAATAACCAGCGACAGTTGTGCAGGTATACATTACCTTATAAAAATAAACACTACACATGCGTGTATACTCATAGACCAGTCTCGTCTCACCTTAGAAGGCAACATCCAGAATGGGTGGTTAACCTTATTGGTGAACTATGTGAGATGTTACTGTTGCCTGTTGTACTTTCGATTACCCGACTCTTACGAGACACCCGAAAACGATGATACTAGAAAAGAGTGGAAGCACCATTCTAAGCCGGTGCTTCAATAAGGAAAAGAAATTTGAATAAGATGTTTATTGAAAAGTAACATTAATGTTCAACAACTTGATCTTATGCTTCAATTTATTTTTTAACTTTACACGCCATTTTATTTTCATCAAATACCAAAATCATTCAGTAACACTGATGGATGGCAGGATGGGTGGATGGCAGAGCGGTAAGCGCGCTGGGTTAGTAATCCAGTGGTCGCGAGTTCGAATCCTGCCTCGACCGATCTCGTTCACCTATAGGACAAGCATTTATGCTTAGTTTAGGGAACGTAGGAAGATGTATATGTACTTGTTTAACAAGGACATATTCATTTAAAAAAAAAAAAAACATTCATTGCAGGCTTCCTCTGCACTAAAATAATTATTCTACTCATTCTACTGCTATTGATTGCACCAATTAATAATCAAACATAGAAATTTCAAGAAATGTTCTGTATACCTGATGCGTAGAAACAATGATATGTTAATGGATACAGTATGACGTATGTACATATGTATGTTCAGTAATATTTGGAGTTAGGTGATTGACTCATGATTGAGTGATACATAAACAAGTCCAATGATGGCTCTTTAATTAATATTGAATGTTAGCAAAAGTTTTGTGATGGGTGTATTGATATTTTTCATTGGCTTCAAAGCGGAAATGATATTTTTATTAACATTTAAATTATTGCTATTTAAATTATTGCATCTTCTTGCTATTAATTATTATTATTTTTTTTAAATTGTTGATTAAATGGTTTATGTAAAGGATTCAAATACTCGTAAATAAACGAGGTAATTTATTTTTAGTGGTATAATATCTTAAATTGATCCAAAATAGTTCCAAAAAGCCCAGTTACAAGGTTTGATATAAACCACGACTATAACTACATATTTGTTAGAATTTTTTTCCTTTTAATAGTTTTTCTTTTTAAGATTGAATATGTCCTTGAAACAAGCACAGATACATCATCATAACATTCTCTTAACTAAGCAAAAATACTTGTACTATAGGTGAACGAAATCGGTCGTGGCAGGATTCGAGCTCGCGACCACTGGATTACTAACCGCTCTGCCACCATCCATCGCTCGTTCGCATGCAACGTCTAAGTTACGAGTATCCCTCAAGTATAGACTTTCTTAATGGTAGGTGTTGGCTTTTGAGGCAGGATTCGAACTCGCGATCACTCACCCAGCGCGCTAACCGCTCTCCCACCACCCATCTGATATTAAATTAAGATACACACACTTTTCCCCCATGCAAGTGGTGAGTGTATTGCCAAAAGGCAATTTCTTCCAACTGAACAGTGATATAAAAAGCCTTGTGGCATTTGAAATGCGGATCCACCGCAGAATGTTGAGAATATTATGATGAACTGACAAGATCAGTAACACTGAGGTACTATGTAGAACCAACACAATAAGTTATACATTTTGCATAACACCAGGAGTTTACAATCATTTTCCTTCGAGGGACCAAGATATGTAAAATATATAAGTTAGTTGTTTTTTAATAATTAAATATAAAAGGCATTATATTATAACGTAATATATAAGATTTATTTAAATGCTAATACGACATTCTTTATAGTTTTGTAAGTAATACAGCTGACTACTAGGCGAATGAGCCCGGTATCGAATACTGGTAGACTCTAGATTGTAGTGTATTTTATGTCTAAATTTATGAGATAAACAAACAAACATTCTCTTAAGTGTGACAACTTGTCATTGAGTGAGTTCTTAATTGGTTTATCGTTGATGATGTCGAAATATAAAGTTCGACATGAAACTCCTGAAAAGTAAATTGTTTAACGTGTAAGTATAAAGTGTAATATCAGGAGTAAAGGTGGTTTACATCTGAATTTCTTATTGAAACGTGAAGAAGAATACAGATATGAAAATTTCTTGAAAAAACCCAATAGTCACAGATAGAGAGGAATCCTTATGCGATAGTTGAAATGAAACATTCAATTATATTAATTTAAAATTAAAGATTTTTTTTAAAGGTAACCAAAAACCAATCAACACATTGTTTCTTAGACAAAAATATTAATTTACCATGCTGCCATTAAAAAGTTGATTATTTTGACTTATATTTATCGTCCCATAGATCCAGACTGAAAACACAATTAAGAACTGTGTCTCTACTGAAATTCGAACCCGGGACCTTTCGCTCAGGAGCCAGACGTATGACCAACCGAGCCACGAAGACTGACATAAAAATAATACCTTTATTTATTTATTTATTTAAGATTTGGTACACGGTTAACATACAATATACATAAACATAATATCAATCACAATAAATCAACTGTGCACACAAAAATCCCACAAGGCATAGCCTGTCTGTGGGTATACCAATTAAAAAAATATTCAAAATTATTTCGTTAATTACATTAGTTATTTATAAAAATAAAATAGAGCAAATTGCTTAGGCAGGAAACAAGTGAAAAAAATATAAAGTATACAAATTAGGTATATATAAAAGCATACATACACATATTTATATACAAAACTTTAATAAGTTTACATGAATCAGCAGACTGATTTTTTTTAAAGAGATATCGACAAAGTTATTAATATTTATAAGTATACTTATTTGCTGAAAATTTAGATAATTAACAATTTTCGTGACAAAAATTATTCCGTGTTTTGAATAAATAATTAGGAATGAACGAAAAGTTTGTATTTAAGTGTATCTGGCTCAATTAGTTGATTATACAATATTCATAATAATAATAAATTTAAACATTATAAATTTAAACATTTGGTTTTACATTATATAAAGTTTTATGGAATATATCACCTCACTAGAACTATGTAGGTCTGTTCAGAGGTGATACTATTTTTTATTAGGTAATTTTTGTCATGATGTATGGTCATGAATATGCAAAAGAATGTGAATATCAAGTGTTTAAGTGTAAGTTGTCTCATGTATATAGTCTAAAGCATTTTAATTTTGTTATTTTATGATGTAGTTCAAGTCTTTTTCTGATTAATTTCTTCCTCTATCAATGAGCCACTTGATGTAGTTCAAGTCTTTTTCTGATTCATTTCTTCCTCTATCAATGAGCCACTTGATGTAGTTCAAGTCTTTTCCTGATTCATTTCTTCCTCTATCAATGAGCCACTTGATGTAGTTCAAGTCTTTTTCTGATTCATTTCTTCCTCTCATAATGAGCCACTTGGTCACCAATTTTTCCCACTTATTTCTGATATAAGCTTCGTTAATCTATTAAAAATGTTGAATTACTTTGACTTTGAATCACTACAATTTAATAGTGGACAAAAAAATGAAAGCTTCATATTATATATTTTTTATTGTTAAAAATTATTTGAGTCTGAAATTATTTGAATATACAATTAAAAATAAATCTCCAACAACAAATGACCCGGAAGACCTGCAGGGAGATGGAAGGACAGTTGAACCTCCTCTTCCCAGGATAGACAAACAGTTCAAATGATATTTTTTTGACAAATTTTTAACATCTCAAAAGAGACGAAGTTGGAACACTAAAGAAGAACCAGGAACTCAAGGCATCTACAGGGTTTACGACCTGTCGTCGGCTGGCTAACGTGATCACTTTATGCGCTTGCGCAACGTTCACCAATCATGCCTTCTTATTGAGTTCCCTTATCAATGGAATTTTTGAAAGTTCTACATATTTGAATAATGAGTAACAGGTCACCTGAAAATAGAACATTATTACTATTGCCATCTATGAAGTAACGAAGATACTTTTTGTGTAACACCATAGTAGTGGAGAGTAAAAATATATATATACATACCATCACGCCATGTCCCTTGTGGGGTAGGCAGAGAGAACCAAACGCCACATTTTTTTATCCTGGCACGCATCAGGAGCGGCAACGTCGCGTCAGCCGCACGTCATGCATTCGTCATGCGGTGCGTGCAGCAGCGTGGACACAGTTTTGATTGTTTCTATGCAAGATGCAAGTATTCGTCTTGCATTCGTCAATTGACGAAAGCGTGCGCACGACGTGCGGTATACGTGGACAGTAAGACTAACGGTTACCAGTAGAGGCGACTGGATGAGTGTTGACAACTTTGGTAGATTCTTTTGCGGAGGAAAAAATGCAAAATGTATTACATGAGGACAATTAAAATTATATTCCTTTCAAGCTTTTCAGATATTCTGAAGAAAGCTGCATGGCCCGTAATCCTCAGAAGTATCCGTCTTTTTATATTTTCTTGAGACAAAATAGCGGACATGGCGCTTCAGACGGATCTTCATTTTTAATTTATGTAAAACCGTTAACCGTTCCATGCTCAGGCGATATTATGCGGAAGTAAATAAGGTATAAGAAAGAAATAGGGTGAGGTTTTGCACACATAAAGGTATATTATTTACTGTGATATAACCACGTTAAATAAAAGAACACGGAAAAAACGACAACGTTTAATTTATTTGTGATTTTACTAACATATTATAAATAAATCATATACGAGGTCTTATTATAAGGCCCTTGTATACCTTGGGCATACGGACGTACACAAATATGCACAATAAATTACCTTCTAATGTGTGAAACACAAAAAAAATATTATATATCACCAAATCTGTGATATACACTATTTTATTCGTGACGAAAATGTAAAATTAGGAGTTTTTTAAATAGCTAGAAAAGTAATTAAAATATTGAAATAGTAAAAAACTCAGTCGGTAGATTTTCTAATTATTTTTCGATCGAATTAAAAATATTCTTCATAGGTCTTGTAGTTGTTTAGTTAGTTAATAAAAAAAAGAGGTTTATTATGACTAATTTTATTAGGAAAGTATTTAACAAATTCAAATTGTAAAAAAAACTTGCACCAAAGTATGAAGATGTAAAAATAAAATATTCTTTATATCTATAATTAAAAGTAAACCACTTTTTCACACTACATGAATTCAATTCTTCATGAATTTATTCATGTAGAATCAAAAAGTGATTTACTTTTAATTATAGATATAACTTATAATGGAATTCTACAAAATAAAAACTTCGTCGATCATTAAAATATTCTTTATTTCAAGTAACCATTTGGTGAAAATATTTTCAAAATTATTAAGCCTATTATAGACTTTTAAGGATACGACACCAATTGACATACGAGTATTGTTAGTGCACGGCTTTGTGTTCATCCAAGTACTCTCGACTTGTGCAAAACACAGCATGAAACTATAACTCAAATACAGGGGCTGGATCTAGTATAAATTATGTTAATTTTTCTTTGTTCAGGAAAATGCTATTAAATTATTCAAGTACCTACCTATGTACCATACACCGTTTCAACGAACGTACACTAAATTATGTAACGAGTTTTAAGATTTTTTTTGTTGTGTTGGGTAGGTCATCGTTATGTAAATAGCGTTTTTTAATTCACATATACGTTACTTTTTAACCGATTGTTAATTTATTTACACCTGTGTTGGTATTATTGTATACATTTGGGGCAACTATGGATCAAGTTTTTACCTTAATTTTCAAATATCATTGACACGCACTTTTTAAAGTTTTCATTGTATTCATTTATTTCATTTTTGAAAACAACAATTTCATTTTAGTAATAACTAAGACAAAATTGTTTTATTTACAAAGGAACTAAACAGTTGTGTACATTGTAATTGATGACGTGTATATTATGAAATTATAAATAATTGGACCGTATTTTTCGCAGGAGTGATTTAATCTAACCAAATATGGAAATATGTTGCAACCACTGCAAGACAGAAGGAGAGAAATTGATGAGATACACTCACTTACTTGATTCCTATTTTTTCCTGTCTTCTCCTTTATCCAGATGGTTACAACTTGTCACTTTGGTCACAAGTGCGCGGTGAGAGAACAATTAATAATCAAGTGAATAGTTTCAGGATGCAGTTTAGAAGGATACTGATTTGTGGTTGTGAGATTATATGTCATTCTCATATATAAAATGCAACAATTATTTTCACCTCATTTTGGCGTTAACAATAATGATATAAAAAATTCAAGTATCCCAGCAAAGTTTCCATAAACCACTCTCTCTATGACCACGCTCTCCCCCCTGACACAAGACTAAGATTACGCAAAAGTTTCCTGCCATCAACGCAGCCACTTCCATCTCGCCCTGAGCAGGAAAGGTTCCGTCTATGACAGTAAGAAGCCCCCGATAACTTCGTCCGCCCTAAGTAGAGTCTTCCCCCGGGCCACAACGTGGAGTGGCGTACGTGGAAGTCTAAACAAACTGAGGACGGGCGTTGGGAGAACGTTGGATAACCTGTCAACATGGGGCTTCCTGCAACAGGAAATACCACCGACATGTGACTGTGGAGAGCAGCAGACCACAGCACATCTGTGCAGCTGCCCTCAAGTCCAGTCAACTGCACCATGCACGATCTTATGGTGAGCAATGATTGTGCTATCGAAGTTGCTATGCACTGGCAGAAGATTGTATAAATGCGTTGCTGACACGATAGAAGAAGATTAAATCGTTAACAATAAGTTACTTAATAAATAAAACAGAATAAAATGATTATAAAAGCAAGATAAAACCAGTTAATACGTACATAAAATATAATCTTAAATAATTTTTTTTTTTTTTTTTAAATATTAGGCAACCCACCCTAATCTTAAATAATAGCCCAGTCATTTTTTAAATGTTTATTATAAGTGGAAATTGCGTAGTGTGGAATACTATCGTACTTTTGGTACAATATTCGAATAAAGAAACGCGTATTCTAAATATAACATTTTTATATCTAACACGAATTAATAATTAAGAAATAGTACAATGATGTAGAAGCATATACATACATTAGAAATAAATATGGTGCAAACACAAACGAAAACCAACAAGTGAGAGCCGAAAGTCATCCTTCGAGCTGTCGTTTAAACTAACGAAACCTCCTTCGGATATTTCCGCCATAGCGTAAGTGCTATACACATTGCAGATTTCAGGATTACAGATCACAGGTGAACTGAGCTGAGCAATATAAAAAAAATAAAAGAATAATAAACAACAAAAACACATAAATGAGAGCATAAATTGAGATAGTGAATAGGAGAGAGAAATATAAATGTGGAGGGAGAGGATTTTTTAAGAGAATTATGAGATTGAATGAGATTATGAGATTATGATTTTGAAGTAAGCATTTATAAAAAATAATTGATGATAATTTTTACTCATTCTTATTAAAGCTTCTTACGTCCCCCACTTTCAAGAAATCAATCGTGTGATATTCAGAGGGTTGTTTAATAAAGATTAATTATTGCTGTTAGTCAATTATCTTGCATATCGTTATGATTTGGCTATTTTCAAACACAAACACATTTTATTGGGATAAATTCGTTTGCGTCTTTTGGACACAATTTAAACCAACCATTTGCAATCCTTTTGTTTGACAATCTGCATAGTATGCAGATCACACATAACTTCCAATACAATGCAGTCCTGTGTGGAAATACACTATTTGATCTATATTAAGAGAGCGTATAACGCTATGATCTAGTGACTGAGAACATAGTTTATTAAAACCGCCAAATGCAATATGTATGTAGTTACGTGTTAGTAAGGGCAACTATCACGTGCGTTAAAAAGGGTTTTTCATCATCATCATTAGAGGCTCCACAGCCCAGGATGGGCCTTGGCCTCCTCAAGGAATCGTCTTCATTGCACCCTATCCATGGCCCTTTCTCTCCAATTCCGCACACCGGCTATATGAAGGTCCCTCTCAACTGCATCCATCCATCGTAGTTTCGGCCTTCCCACACCCCTTTTTCCCTCCGGACGCGTTGTTAGGATTCTTTTTGGTGTCTGGTCATTTTCCATACGATGCACGTGTCCTAACCAGCGGAGCCTCCCTATTTTTATCGTTTGGACGATATTTAAAAAGGGTTATTACGTGATTTAAATTATCGGAAATTGAAAATTTATTGATTTTTTGCATTTCAAGAACAAACCTGACTTGAAATGAAAAAAAATCATGCATGAGCATTCACTTAGGTTTTATGTACTCTTTAAGCACAAAAGATTTATTTCTCTACGACACGGAGTTTTAGAGTATTTTTAAAATTACTATATAAAGGATTTTTCTTATATTTTTTAGGGGAATTTTCGTTAAATTTTAAAACAGGGGAATTTTTGTTGAATTTTAAAACAGACACTAAAGAAATGCTTTTTATGGTATTTTTCAAATTTGGGTGTATATGCCATCCTCAAAAATATTTGGTTAAGGGGGCAACGTCTGTTATTTTACGATTATTCACAAATTCCGTAAATGTTTACTTTACTTATTTTATGACTGTTTAAAAAATAAATAAATATGGTCGATACTAAATGGAGTATAGATTGTCTTTTCCGACGACTTTGGATGAAAAATGGTTTTTGCTTGGAGTCAATATCGATGTAGCAGATGGAAATAAAGGACCTTTTCTCTCATGGCAGGATATTAATGGCACACTGGATACAATTTAAAATAGCCCTTTCACTACATCTCCATTCATCAACACAAGAAAATGTCTTTCAATTTTTTTGTGTGCTACAAACATTGGTATATATTTACTTATACTGACTCTTTTACCTTGTATTTTATATATATTATCTTACAATAATATTTTTTTATGGAATACAAAACATTTAAATATGTATTTTAAGTAAATACTGAACATCAAAGTCATTAAAACAAATATGTTTTTACTAGAACTGTCACTTATAACTATACATACATACCATCACGCCATGTCCCTTACGGGTTAGGCAGAGAGAACCGAACGCCATATCTTTCTATCCTGGCACACATTCATCGCCTCGTCAACATTCATGCATCGTCTCATACATGTTCGTCTATTGTATACCATCATTCCTAACGTTCATCCCACTTCCTTTCTTTTTTGTCTCACTTACACACATAACATCTATTTCTTTACCTTTCATTATGTCGCACAGTTCGTTCATCTTTCTATCCATCCCTCCTCTGATATTCCACACTCCTACTCTGCACTCGGTTCTCCTCTTATCGCCTACCCCCCGGACCATACCATGACGAGTGGCGGGCTGCATCGATGGTAAAGATATAATTAGTTATACTTATAACTAGTGATGTTCTTTTGTCATTTTGATATTATTAAACATCCTTTATTATATTCAATCTTCAGAATAGGAATAAAAATACATAAATTGATTAAATTTGACAATTTTAGTGTATTTTCAGAATTGAACCCCATTTTTAGCAATGGACAGAAAAACATGGCTTGTAGGCAATATTTGAATAAAAAAAACACTGTTTGGAATCAAAACATGTACAGAATTGTTTTATTGTTTTATAATAAAATTTTTACTTTTGTTTGATTGTTTTATAATAAAAAAATAATTATTAAATAATTATAAAATTATAAAATAATAACAAATTATAAAATAATTTGTTTTACACTGTGTAGCTTAAAAAGATAATGTAATATCCGCAAACAAAAATGGTCTATGATATATTGTTAAAATTGAATTTGTTGTAATATTTGTTTGTATGACTGTATGTTTGTTAGATTTAAATAAAATAAATAAAAAAAAATAATAAGGGCAAAAATCACGAATTCATTCATATATTATATGGATTTTTTTTATTCATTTATGATTTGCCCACGAGAATATTTTTTTTGTAAAATAATGATATAACATAGAAATTTTACGCAGATCACAATGTCAAAATTATAAAAATGAACAAATATAAAGCTGTTAAATATGAATGAGATAGCTATAACGATGCATAACTGGGTATGAAATGAAGACACAAGGGAAAAATGTAAGATGAAGAAAAATCTAATTAATAGAATGAAAGTCTACACATCGAGATAGTTTGGAAGAATGAACTAAGAACTCCTGACGAAGAAACTATACAAAGCTGACAAGAATGGAGTAAGAAGCGTGAAAAACAGACGAACGTTTATAAGACGATGTGAGAATGTTGACGAAGCAATGAATGTGTGTTAAGATGTGATGTGACAAATGGGACGTTTGGTTCTCTCTGCCTACCCCGTAAGGGACATGGCGTGATGGTATATAAAAGTACCTACCTACCTACATTTTATATGTATATAAAAGTACCTACCTACATTCCAACGAAAATAAAACATATTATTGTGAATGAAAATAATATAATGGATGCAATGGACGACGGGAAAAAAAATTCTCTCTCCGTATGTGACAGATTCAACGGATGACCTTTGACACGAAAATAATCCTTCAAAAGTTCATCCCTGTAAACCCTCAAAAATTTTCACACTATAGGTAACTACGCGTTGCCATGTTTACTCGTAACATTTTTGCTTTACGAGCTAATCGCTTATCAAACAAAAAAAAGCTATTAATTAAAATTCGTCCGACCGCTGACGACTGTGTTTGTGATTCATTATGTCCGACCGCAAAAACCATAAGTAATAATATTGCCTCGGGCGGTCATTTTGGGGAGAGAAAAAAAAGTTTTTAGTGCGGTTGTGCGTGCGCGCGTGTGTGTGTGTATGTTGAACGCAAACACATTATGAAGTCCGCGGAGAACGTAAACAAAAAACTTTTTTCATTTCACCATCAGACGCACTTATTATACATAATATTTTTATGGATGTCCCTTGAATAAGGTACCTAATGCCGGAGATGAAGTGGCGTTTTATTACAACCAACGGCGACACTGCTGACATTCGAGCATAATATGGCAGAGCATGGCCCCCTGAACCACAGACTCCAGATGGACTAACAAAGTGATGGAATGGCGACCTAGAACGGGCAAAAAAAGTATTGGAAGGCCTCAAACAAGGTGGGCTGATAGGGAGCTGTTGAGGCTATAAGGGCACCGAACGAAGGCATGATACTAATATAGAAGGCGCTAAGCAGGCTCCGGTGGTTCGGGCATATAAAAGATCTCCATAATACAGGGCCCAAGCCCTTAATAACCCCGAAAGGAGATTTACAGGCAGATCCAAGCATGGGTGTAATGAAGTGATCAGGCAGGACATGAGAGACTGCAATGTTTCAGCAGAAGGACACAGATAACAGAGCATAGTGGGGGCGAAGAACCAAAAAAGCAGACCAATTGGGAATAATCATTACCAGGGTGAAGTAAGACGGGTGGCATAATGTCCAGTGCGCTGGAATTTAAATTTAATTACTATTTTATGTACGTCAAAGGATGAAAGGATGCATGGACCTTCAAAGTTTGTACCGTAAACCACCTGGAAGCTTTTGAAATGTGGATTCACCGTAGAATGCAAAAGATATATTGGACCGACATGGAGAGCAACCTTAAAGCCTTGCAAGGAGCTCACATACGAGAGGCGAGAAGTACTCGGTCCTTCAGTTGAATATAAAGGGAAAGATTGAGGGCCGTAGAAAGGTCGGCAGGAAGCAGCTATGCTGGCTCCGAAACATTCGAGAGTGGACCGGAATGAGTCATGTGGAAGACTTGTTTCGCAGCGCACAGGACAGGGAAAGTTTCTCTCAAGTTATCGTCAACGTCGGGGGGACCAGACAGCTTACGTGAAGAAGAAGATGTAATTCGTTTTGTAAGAATAAATAAAAAAAAAACATATAACCGCGCAGCAAAAAATGATCAATTTCAATTTTCCGAGTAATTATTAGTTGTCGTTTGTTATTTCGATAAATGAATGCATTTTATGTTAATGGCCGTCGTTTTTGATATGAAAAATAAAACCTTTTTCTGATTTTTGACACTTGTTCAAAATAATAAATACTCCGCACTGAAATACGCGGCGAACCGCAGTTTGCTCAGAACTGCTTAAGACTAGGCTTTGTTTGTAGAGCCAACAATAACAAGCGATATTTTATTACGTAACTAATAAAAAATAGCTCGAGATAAATAACTTTGGGTGTTTTGAGATCTCTTATTAAAATCGCATTTAAATGTTGAATATTTGTATACTTTCCCCCTTCATAGCTATTCTCAACGTAACGTTATTTCCAGAATCCTAGCCTTTCTGGTGTCCTACTTTACTACAACTTTCGATCTTTGCAAAGTGGAGCATCCGAGGGTTGAAATTTATGTCATATTCGTACCCATGAAGTGAGTCCATAGATAATTGAGCGTGGAAAGACTGTATCATCAGCGTAGCTTGGTTTATTGACTTTGCATACAAAATGCAATTTAAATTAAAATAACGAATATTTTATTGTCTTCTAATGACTTTTGACTCGGCAATGTCATAACAACTTTAGTTTGTGATTCTTCAATTAACAATCCAGTATGCATACATTTTTAACACCATTTTTACAAATCGATCTTTAGTTATAACATGTTTTCACCTTTTTTCTGCATTTTGTCATTTGTATACATCAGGGGAGGCAAGTCTGGTAAACCGGCGAAATCAAAACCCTAACGACTACCCATATCACAGATATGATTAATATATGGAGTTCTATAGTATCTTAAAATGTTATAGAACTCCATATGATAATTATATCCAAGATATGGGTAATAACGAGGGTTTTGAATTGCAGATTGACCAGATTTGCCCCCCAGATAACACACATTCCCAATTTCTAGTATAGATAATAAATATCACCTCCCTATATAGTGTTGAAATAAAAAAAATGGATATTCATACTTTGCTGCTATTTCTTTGTGGCACATTTTAACTAATATAAACAAAACAAACGAATTACTTTGTATGAACCACCGTCGAGTATTTTGATAATGTCTACATTGTATAATAATGGGTATTTTAAATCAAACAAATGATTTGGTCTACATATATATATATTTTTTTTCCTGAATCCTGGACGACCGTTTCAGCTTATTAGGCCCTTATCAAGTGGTAAACATAGAAACTCTGCTTTTTCTTATATACTATATTTGTTCTTATACAGGTACTATATTCTTTTCTTATATACTATATTTGTTCTTATACAGGTACTATATTCTTTTCTTATATACTATATTTGTTCTTATACAGGTACTATATTCTTTTCTTATATACTATATTTGTTCTTATACAGGTACTATATTCTTTTCTTATATACTATATTTGTTCTTATACAGGTACTATATTCTTTTCTTATATACTATATTTGTTCTTATACAGGTACTATATTCTTTTCTTATATACTATATTTGTTCTTATACAGGTACTATATTCTTTTCTTATATACTATATTTGTTCTTATACAGGTACTATATTCTTTTCTTATATACTATATTTGTTCTTATACAGGTACTATATTCTTTTCTTATATACTATATTTGTTCTTATACAGGTACTATATTCTTTTCTTATATACTATATTTGTTCTTATACAGGTACTATATTCTTTTCTTATATACTATATTTGTTCTTATACAGGTACTATATTCTTTTCTTATATACTATATTTGTTCTTATACAGGTACTATATTCTTTTCTTAAATACTATATTTGTTCTTATACAGGTACTATATTCTTTTCTTATATACTATATTTGTTCTTATACAGGTACTATATTCTTTTCTTATATACTATATTTGTTCTTATACAGGTACTATATTCTTTTCTTATATACTATTTTCGTATATACTATATTTATATACTGCACTTTTCTTATATACCTGCATCGACGTTATTCCCAACATAAACTATAATACAACTGTTTAGAACAATTCATAATTGCAAAAATGTACCGAATTTTAGTTTACCAGTTGATAAGGGCCTAATAAGCTGAAACGGTCGTCCTGGATTCAGGAAAAAATATATATGTAGACCAAATCATTTGTTTGATTTAAAATACCCATTATTATGGAAATCTACATATTCAACACCGTCAGTATTGACAAAAGTAAAAAGTCTACATTGTAGTTTCGAAGCAGACCGTACATTCATCTGAACAGATTTATACGTTAAATCTGTCCTGCCCCCCTAGACAACGTATCATTTAGCTCAAGAAAAGAAACAAGAAGAGATAACTCAATTGAGTTATCTTTTCTTGTTTATTTCTTGAGCTAAATGACACGTTGTCTAGGGGGGATGGTCCTGAATGAGCGGTTCTTCTCTGAAGCTAGTTGGCACTTAATTTTTTAGCCGTGGTTCACACAAAGTGGGTTATTTGTCTGTTTTTATTATATCAAAAACGAAGTATCTTTCTAACATCAAAATGTGATAAATTACCTTGATTAAGTAGCAAATAACGTACATATTTACTGATATAAACAATGTTCATTGTACACGGATACGAAAGAGTTTTGATAAGGGTTGAAATATGATAATAATAGTAAGTGTGTACAGATAATAAAGTGGGGAAAGAGTATATCACCATCAAGGGACTGCGGCTTATTGACTTTCGACAAACAATATTTGCCTTTACAGGCCGAAACCATTGTTTATTGCCTACTATGGAAGCGCTAATGTGTCTACTGGTAAAATTAATTAATTACACTTTCAATATAGTTGAGCACCTTTTCACTACCCATTAAAACAATTTAAGGTTTATTGGTCCCATGCTTTGTGATTTTATTAGACTTTCGTCAGTTAAATATACTTAGCTACGGTATTTTTTATTTTCTTAGTGTACGGCAATGTGCAAAAAAACTAGTTTATTCAATATTTATTTCAACCAATCCAAGCAGCGTGAAAATTAGAGTAAATTTTGTATAATAGTATACATATTGCATATGGCATCGGATGGCCCCAAAAATCGGGAGAAAATGGATGCAGATGGCATCAAATAAACAAAGATGGAAAGAAATGGAAGTGGCCTATCTCCAGCAGTGGAGGGAGAAGGCTGATAAAGAAGAAGAAGAAGAAGTAATAATAACAATAATTATAATAGTAAAATTCTATTATTATGCAAAACAAATCTCATAATGTGGCGGACTTATTGCCCGTAGGCAATTTCTACCGAGCAAGTACAAAAGATAAATATAGCAAACAAATTATAAATAATAGGTATACATGAGAAAGAAAAAGTAAATAATTCAAAAATTCAAAATTTTACATAAAAAAGTAAATAAATTAAAACATAAAGAAGTATACATATTATATAGGTGCCTACCTAAAAGATAAAGGAAATACAACAAGTGTCCTATAATCTACGCTGTACCTATCTAATTACCAATTAAATGCAAAGTTGAAAATGTGATTAAAAATGAGGAACACTTTAAAAATATATGAGAATGTTAATGTTATATGAATGTGATTTCTTTTTTTTCCGTTTGATACTGATATGTGTCGAAAATGTATTTATGTTTTATTTTTATTGTTAATATCAGTTTTGTATTATTTTAAATCACGCTGTGTAACCACTATATTTTTATTAATGTTTTATAAATAAATAAATTTCGACGTGAAGAAAATATTAAAAAGTGTGTCGTTCATTTTTTTTTGACAGGTTGGCGAGACTTGAAATTCCTAAGAAATGCGTAGGCAGGGGCATTAAATCACCTTTATTTTCTTGAAGGAAACGCAACGAGCTACTTTGTCGCAGGCGAAGTCGAATAATGCTCCTTTCTTCATAAAGTATTCAAAAAATGAAGAATGAGATCCGGAAGGACGTCGTTAGCGGTCCGGAGCTGCCTTTGGTAATTAGTAGTAGCACTACCGGTTTGGGCGTGGGGCACGTCTGGAGCCTTCATTATGTGAAGGATGTTTAAATTTTATTATTCGTAAGGGTCGATTGTTCTCGAACAATGGCGGACTTAAATCTCTTCGAGAGTTTTTTACGAATTTTAATAAACATAATTACGACAGCAGATGAATCACCAAGAAGTAAGAAGGAAAGGTTTGTGAGAAATGTCTGTTTTATGGCTTTCAAATACTACTTTTTCGAAATGCTTTTGTAAAAATTTAATTCCCATTTGAAGTATTTCGTTCTTTGCGAATTTTTAATTGTTGAAATGAATATTCTCGATAGTCCGATATTATGTAAATTAGTGAACTATATTCCTAAAAATAAAAAAAAAAATGTTTTGTAGATTAGAATTCCTACATTGTTTGAAAACAGCTAAATTTTCATTTATATTAATCTCTATTTTATTGGTCCTATAATAAAAATCCCATTTTTTAAATTATAGTTTATGCCCAACTACTTGTATGTATATAGGTAATATACTTTGAGATGTAAAAATCGGTGGCGATTATATAAATCATTGTGTAATTCTTTGAACAAATATTTTGAATTGCCTGTAATTGGCATATTTTATATGAAACTTATATTTACTGGTTTGATCAAAGAAATTGGCATTTGGCAATAAACTCGCCACTTGCACAGCGTACAAAAAAGTGTGAAAAAACATAAATGCTGAGATAAAAAAAAAATAATTAAAGTGCTCCATTTACTCTGTATTGTTTTCATACACATATTTACTATATTGTGACGTAATATTTACCAAGGTAGATACAAAAGCTTTGATTAAAGATAAGTAATAATAAATTTATCTGAAATGTAACGACCATGTTGAGGGTATTCACAACATGTTGTAAGGCATAATTGATATTGCAGAATATTGGCCCTAAATATTTCTCTCTTGTACCTATATAATATGTATATTGTATGTATGTTAGCAATAGACAGCGGTATTCTGTTGGTAGTAATTGGAATGGCTGCAAGAGCATTCTTTTCCCATTAATTTGCGGGAAATGCTCCGAATGATCTTTGAGTGATTTTACATAGTTAAAAAAGATCTTTGGGTGAGTTTATTTAAAAAAGTCACTAAAGACAAAATAATCATAGTACACAATTTAGAAGATGACCATAGGTCCCGTATTCGATTACTATTGGAGACACTGTATTGTTTGGAATAGTGCGTAGATTATCAGTATCTTCAAAATTTTACAAATATTGGTATTTGACTAGAATATCTAGAATGTAGGTAATATGACTTTTGTCTAGAATGTAATATGACTTATGAGTAGAATGTTAAAAAAGTTGTGATACCCTATTGCTTAAATCATATGACAAATAATAGTGTTTCATACTTTTGGGGACAAGTCATATTCTCAATTCACTCATACTTATAGTAGACTCCATTGAACTTCCAGAAATAATACAAGGTTAAATGAAAAAAATCTGCTGCCGTTCTTACGCGTATTTTGAGAAATCATGTAAAAAAGAAAATATGTACCTATGCTAGGTTCTCTAAGGTTTACAAAAGTACAATTTTACTACTTTTTTAATGTGGAAAAAAACATGTATGAAAAAAAAAAATCTGGGTATTTTTAGATTTTTCGTGGGAAATTTATGTATTTCCCGTGAATATTTATTTTGCTTAAATAAAATGTGCGCTCTGTATATATTTGTACCAAAATCTTTATTCATAGGACTTATTATGACTTATTATGATTTCTTCTTCTTCTTCTTCAATGGCACTACAGCCCAAATCGGGCTTTGGCCTCCTCCAACTTTCGCCTCCAACCCTCCCTGTCTTCAGCTACCGTTCTCCATCCGGTCACTTGGAGAAGCTGGTTGGCATCTTTGATTACTTCGTCTTCCTATATTAGTCTTGGTCTTCCTATCCTCCTCTTTCTTCCCAAATGCCCCATAATCACCCTCTTGGGTACCCGTGAGTTTGGCATTCTTTGAACGTATCCAGCCCATCTCAATCTCGAGAGCCTCATTATGGGTTGAAATACTAGGGGCCTGGTAAATGCTGTACAATTCATCATTGCACCGGATACCCCATTCATCGCCGTCCCTCACGAGCCCACAGATTCGACGAAGCACCTTCCGCACGAATGTGTCCAGGCACTCAGCTGCTTTTACTGACAGTGTCATTCACATACCTCGGCTCAACCATAGCAGAATGTAATGAAGAACCAGTGGAAATCAGAAAGAGAATCTCAGCTGCAAATAAGATATTTTTCTCTCTGCAAGTGTTTACCTGTACAAGAAATAGTCAGTATTTGAAAATTCCCTCGTGATCGGGAAGAATATTGGACGGTAAAAGTTTCTCCGGCACAAGGTCAGATAATATGGAAACATCGCCGGGGTTTACGTTATCCGTCGATGTTTAGTGTTCCACATTGGGCCACAATCAAGTGGAGGAAATCTTGATAAAACAAAGGGACAGCATTGGCTATGTATAACCACTGTACCGCTTATACACCACCTTTCCAATCTCGTATCCTCCTTTAGCCATCGCGTCCTATCGTATGGTATCGTAACCCAGGACTCCGGGGAAGACTTAATATTATAGCGAGACCCGGGACCACAGCTGCTGTTTGGGAATTCAGATAAGGTCACAGTTTGGGTCAAATTCATCCCGTATCGAAATTTGCCACTTCCAAACACAGTACCTACCCTACATACACACACATATTACACAATACGCCCATTTCCTACATAATTACAATAAAGCGACTCGCCTAATATACATACAATCGAGGCGAGGCCGAAACGGGTCATTTTGAAATTCAATTCTTTTTTGGAATACATTTATACACAATTTCCTTAATGAGTTCCTTTTTAAAAATCAAATCGAGCATAATTATACACAATGTATGAAGTATGCTCGAAAAGAATATGTTTATTCTTAGAATACAGCGGTGACTTGCTGTAGTTTGTTCAAAGTATTTATTCATTGTTAATACACAAACATTTGTACATATTTATGTAGGTAGGCTTAACCTGTTTTAGGCTGTTCTGGGGTTGTATGAAAAACGTTTCTTTTAAACGAGTTATCTCCCAAATTTATTTCAACGAATGAAAAATTATAGTACAAATAGCTAGACTATGGAATGACCTAAGTGATGAAGCTATGTCACCTCAATCCACACAAATGTAATGAGTTATATTTATTTTCATTATTTTACATATTACAATAACAAAAAAAGTTATTGTAATATGTAAATTCGTGGCTCAGTTGGTTAGGTATCTGACACAGAGACACAGTTTTTAATTGTGTTTTCAGTCTGGATCTGTGAGACTGTAAATATCGTAAGACTACAGAATGTGGCAACTAGTTATTGCCATTACTTTTCAGCCAGTATGTTACCAGTTTTTTGAAGATTTTTCTGTCGCGTAAGATATTGAATATAAAAGTAACATAATATAGTCATCTAAATAAAATAATTAATTAGACTATTTTCTAAAGCGCACTTCACACAAACGAGGTTTTCAAAGCGGTCAAAATACAGATTACTCAAAACATCGCTTAACACGAGTATGATTTTCTCCTTCATTTGCAACCCTTATAATTGCAATTACGAAAAGATGAAATATATCATTTATGTGAAAAATAGCAACATTTTATTTTTCGCTTGTTCCGCGTTTCGTTTAACAGTGTTTTATTTTATTTTATTTGAGACACTTACAGACATTGAAAATCGCATACAAGAAAGTATATCTTAATAATTATATATAATATCAACATCCTATTGAAAGTGAACACAACATGCGAAGTTCATAAATATTTCACACAAACATATTAAAGCATCCGAGATAAAAACAGTAAAAAAAATAAACTTTATAAATAAGACATAATTATACAAATCCTATAAAAACATAAAGAAGCATATATACAACAATAAAAAGTACAAAGTAAACATAAAGAAGCATATATGACGCCAGCGGCGCAATATACACATTTTGTCACTATTGTACAATATTCTCTCGAACCCGAACCTGCCACAGTACCTCAAAAGCAAATTCACTTATTTATCCAATCATGGACTTCCACTCCGATCTGCTGAACGTACAACACTATCCATACCTATCCATAATACAGAATTTCTCAGCTCTTCATTCGAAGTACAATCAGCAAGATTATGGAATAGCCTTAGTCCGGATATTGCGTCGTCTAACTCACTTAGTATTTTCAAGAAAAAACTAAAGAAGGAATATTTATCCTTGAACACCTGATTCCGATTTCCACTCCTGTCCTTACTATATCCTTTTTCTTGCTATGAATTATATTTTTTTTTGTTTTAATAGTATTTAAGTGTTATACGTATTTTCTTTGATTTCTTTTACTCTTTTTATTTGCTGTTGTACATACACAATGTTGTCATACTTTGTAATCTGGTTGGTTGGAAGAAATTGCCTAGTGGCAATAAGCCCGCCAGTGTACAATTATATTTGTTTATATTATGTACAAGAAGATGTATAAATAAATAAATATATACAACAATAAAAAGTAATGAAACTTGTGCATATAACAATAAAAAGCAATGAAACATGACCTTATAAACAACACATCAACATAAATTCTCCTCTTTACTCAAAATCAATAGCATTCTTTTTTTAAATACCTCTCTTGTGTTGGAGAAGATATCAACTATGTTGGAGTTGCTGTAACTATTGTAAATACGGCACATGCGATACAATGGATTAAAAAATGATATGTTAGATTTACAGAACCCTATGTGAAAAATATTTGGCTTTCTTATTGATTTTATATTGATGTTATATTTCAATTCATTGACCAGCTGTGTATCTTTCTCTTGTTTTCTTCGTTTGACTTTGCTTTGTCAAGCTCGCGTCGTCACACGGTAATATTTGACTAAATAGTAAAGATAGCAACGTCAAAAAACCGATATATTTTTAATGGCAGTTTTTTTAATATTTCCATCCTCATTGAATATAAATAGGTATGAAAAAGGTAATTTTGACAGCTGGGAGTGGTTGCGTTTATCAGTGCGCATCCTCTTTCTATAGGTGAAAATAAGACATTTAAGTACCTATCATTTGTAATTTTTTTTATCATTTGTCCTTTATGTTCTCTTAGCATCCAGCGTTCATCATTTGTTCAGCGCACACCCGGGAAGATTTCTGAAAAAAAAATCTTCTTCTTTTTTTACATATATCACAAATGGACGGATTTCATAGGTAAAAATAACGTAAGAGTACAAATTATATAGATATAATGTTAAAATCTGCAATTTTCACCCATAAAGAGGATGCGCACTGAAACGCAACCACTCTCAGGTGCCAGACTTACCTTTGTCATACCTATATTCAAAAAAGAAAATATCAAGAAACCAGCCATCAAAAAATGATTCATAGAAAACGTATATAGCTTTAGGACTATACCTAAAACGTAGTTATCTCTTTTCTTGTATATAATTTTTTTTTGTGATAACTTATTTTTTTTATTGATTGCTTTCAAATTGGGATACTTTTTTCATTACTTACTATGAGTATAATTCTTCTTTTTTAATTTCAATATTACAATCATAAAGCTTGAAGTGGACTTGTTGAAAAAGTGGAAAATTGTGATAAAATTGTCTGTCTTAAAACAGGAATTACTCATAGACAAAGATTTATTGGAGGAATTTAAAAACATGGTACCTATTTCCTAACAACTATTTTATTTTATTTTATTTTACACCATAAATAATAAATTACATGTTTTACAACTATAAGTTCCTGTATGTATTTTATTTTGGAAAAATAAATATTATTATTATTGCAAACATGTTGATCTCGGTTATGATCCGGTAATTTCCTTCACAACGGAGCGTACTCAGTTGTGAGGCTATGTGTTTGTGTGTCTGTGTGGTTGTGTGTAGTTGTTTAAAGTGGTACCTGTAGAAATTTTCTGACTATTGTGCATGTGTTGATTTTTGTAGTTTTTGTATGTTGGTGATGACGTATGGGGGTAACTTTAGTATGTCTATATTTTTTTGGAGTGTTTTTGGTATGATGCCTGTAGATCATAATATTATTGGGACTATTGTTACTTTTTCTTGTTTCCATTGTGATTTTATCTGTTCTGCTAACGGTATGTATTTATCTATTTTTTCTAAATGTTTCTTTTGTAGATATGCTGTATTTGGTATCGATATTTCTGTTAGATATGTGTGTTTATGTATTTTGTTGATTAATGTAATGGCTGGTCTGTTATGTAGGTTTGTTCTGTCTGTGATTATGTCTCTATTCCAGTATAATTTGTAGTAATATTATTATTATTACACGAATCAATCAGTTGCCCGAGAAGCAATAAAAAATAATATAAAATATACTACGTTTTTGAAAACACTAGTCGCTATATTTTAAAGTTTTACGTAATTTTTATATTGAATTTTGATTAAATCTTTGAATGTTTCATTCGCAACCCTTTTGGTTTTTTGATCCAATTAAAATTTCGAATATAAAAGCAATTTGGTTTCCGTTCAAGAAGATTACAAGCAATTATTTGAATGTAATAATTGAGAAAAATACGTCAACAATGTCGTTGTAGGAAAACCTTTTTAAGTAATTTGCTTGGCTGAGTGTAAAGAGGATTATTTCAGGTGCTTATTAAATTTTAAACGATTACAAAATTGATTCTCCTTCCATAAAACTAACCGTAGCGAAATTCATTTTGAATATATTAAATAACAATTCTTTTGAAATAATTTCTAGTTATTTGTTTGGGTTTGATTAAATATACGTCTGATATAGGGCTACTCATGAAGATAAGATGCCATTGTCTCCTCACATCGATGAGGAGACAATGGCAAGGATACATGGAAATATGCTTCTACAAAATATATGTAGATAAAGATTAAATAATGATCGAATACTGACTGATTTATACATTTTTAAGATTAAGACGAGGAAACTGCGTATAAGATCTTGACATGAGTACTGTTCGATCATATTCAAGATTTTATTTTATTGAAATTTCTCTTTAAATGGTTGTGGAATTGAAGATATCATATTCTTTTCTTAACCCGCGCCAACATTTTTAAGCTGCCAGACAATACGAGTTTGCGAAAACCAAGTAGCCTAGAATATGGTCATTCCTTCACTTAGCCACGGATAGTACCTATAGTATATCGACATGCAGGTATTGTATAAATACGTTTATGAAACAAAAGATAGCGTTAGTGTTGGCACGTTACCAAAAGTTTGTCACCCCTTTCCGTCTAGACATTTCTCTTTGAAATTCTCCGCAGTCGAGCAAAACTTACTGGTGTAACAGTCGATAAATCATACTTCAACCAATATTGGCAACCGCTTCCAAAAATTATATTTAAGGGATCCCAACTAAAACAATAATTTAACAACATAAATGAATGGGTTTTACCAAGGATGAGATTATGAATATTGAAAATGTGAGACAGTTTACAATGGAGATAAAAATATTTGTAACTCTCTACAAAGCGCAAATACGCCCAATTATCGAATATGATTGTCACCTCTGGAGTGGCGCCCCTCAATACTGACCGAATACCCTCGATGCTGTACAAAGACATGCTGTATGTCTGATTGACGATCCATCGTTGACTGATGGATTGTAATCACTAGGCCACAGACGCAAGGTCAAGTTTATTCTAAAGATACTACCACGGGAGGTGCTCAGAACATCTCTGGTCGCTCTACCACCCATTCACAATAAAGTCACTCGTTTAATTCAATCTCAACACCCTTCCATAGTAAACCTTCAACATACGCGAACCAGTTGTTTCTATGGCTCTTTTATTCCCCGGAACGATCTTCCTCATTCTGCGTTTCCACCTTCTTAAAACCCGGGTCTTTTTATAAAAAATAAAACAATTAGCTAATAAAACTACCTGATTGTTATTTAAAAAAAGGTGTTTGTTGTTCAAAGAACATAATAAATAAAATAACCTGTTTGTTGTTCAAAGAGCATAACAAATATAATAATTTGTTTGTTGTTCAAAGTGTATAATAAATAAAATTAACTGTTTGTTGTTAAAAGAGCATAATAAATAAAAATAACTGTTTGTTGTTAAAAGAGCATAATAAATCAAATTAACTTTGTTACTAAAAGAAAATAATAAATGAAATTAAATGTTTAATGTTAAAAGAGCATAATAAATAAAGTTACTAGATTGTTGTTAAAAGAGCATCATAAATAAAATTACTTGTTTGTTGTTAAATGAGCATAATTAATAAAAGTACTGGTTTGTTGTTAAATGAGCATAATTAATAAAAGTACTTGTTTGTTGTTCAAAGAGCAAAATAAATAAAATTACCTGTTAGTTTTTCATAAAGTAAAAATTATTAATTGAAATAATTGTTAGTTGTCCAAAAAGCAATTAGTCAAAATAATATTTGCTAATTGTTATCTTTGATTTTTTCAATATTTGAAACTGTCATTTTATGATAGAACATAATTACATAAAAATAAATATACATTTTTTTTAATTTTTCAAAACAGTAAAACAAATAATGTACTTGTTGGTTGTATAAAAAAATGTTTATATGTAATATATACATAATAGTGTATAAGTACTTGGTGTCCAAAAATTTAAATTATTAAAATTTCCTATCAGTAAAATAGTAAAATTTCAAAAACAATATTTTTACCCCTCGATTGTTGAAGTCCTCTAATGTTCCACCTCAATTATTTAGGTCTACCAACAACGATTAATTAGAGAGTATTATATTCCATTGAATTGATGGTCGAATTCCTTATATTTTGTCAACTATTCAAAGACTTTTGAGAATGTTATAATTAAGTTTATTGTATATATCTATGGTATTATATATTTTTCATTAGATAAATGCTAGATAATGTTTGGAATCAAAGGTAAGGGTCGAACGCTAAAATAATGGCACAACTACATCAAAAATATTTTCTGAAAGATAGGAATGTAACAAGCCACAATACCCCCTATTCAGTAACTACTGTAACTAAATTAGGAACTTTCATAAATTGTATATTTTAGATTTACGATCTTATTTCAGCGTTATAAAATATAAACTTGGACTAAATGGAATAGGAACGTACCTATTTTGGCCGGAACGTTCTTAAAAAGTTACTGAATTTTTAAGAACTTTCCGGCCAGTATAGATACGTTCCTATTCCATTTAATCCAAGTTGATATTTTATAACGCTGAAATAAGACCGTAAATCTAAAATCTATAATTTTAGTAAGTTCCCATTTTATTTACAATACTTACTGTATAGGGGGTAATGAAAGAAATTGTAAGTTATGAGATAATTTATGGGAAGAGTTCAGTTCTCTCTGCCTACTAGGTAAGCGTATAGTGTGGAATTTTGTAACCTTAATAATTTATATTTTTCTATTATTTATTTTTCTACATACTATGATAATTCAAAATATAATAAAATAAAAAAATATAAATATGTAATTGTAATTAATTGAAATTCTGATGAGTAAAACTACGTAGTTTTGTACAATCAAATCTGAGCGAGTACGCTGTCAATATTTTAAATGGATTTTTTGTTGTAAGTTTGGAAAAATTTTAATGGTTAGTTTGTAAGTGAACTCCAGAAGAAGGAGAGGTGCCCTCCGAAACCGGTCAAGGTATCGACGTAGTTTAGTGTGTAACACAAATTTTAAAGTGTATTTATTTTGTTGCTTTTTTTAAATATGGCACACAAATAAAATTTTCAAAAAAATAATTATAAAAATATTTTAAAGGTTCTCTATATTCCTTTCTCTGCGGGTTCTCTGCAAAAAAAAATTAAAAACACATGGTTAAATTAATATTTTGAATAATATACCAATATTGTCAAATCAACAAGAATAGCAAAATATGAATTAAAGGACAAAAATATATCTGCATTAAATTAATGTAACAAAAGAGAATTACAGATTTAGCGGAATATATAAAAATATATCAAAGAATATATCAATGAATATATTAAACAATATTTCGAAGAATATATCAAATACCTGATTTATGATATTCAGCCGACAGTCTCATGATAACTTTGCAACTTGAAGAACAATAGGAAGAGTCACAACTTTTAAACATCTTGGAAGACTTTCTCATTGTTGATTTAGATCCTGACAAAGAACCAAGGTACCGCATGAGACAGCTCGCGCGATGTTTTCGGAATATTGGCACCGTATTGCGACGATAGCTTAAACCTTAAAATAAGGTAGCGTCTGGGGAAATGATTTATAATTTATTTATTTGATATCTCACAAAAAAAATTATAAAAAAAGTTTTGTATTAAATTTGTATTTTAAAAAAATAACGTATAAATAGATCAAGGATCGAATAAATAAATAAATACATATTAAAAAAAATACCATATAAATAAATTAATAAATAAATCAATGATCGAATAAGTAAAGAAATAAATAAGTAAATAAATACATAAATCAAAAAATAATAAGAAAAAATCCTATATATCCAAATATAAAAATTGTATATTATATAAAACTGGTATAATGGTAAAGGTTCAAGTCTATTTTTTTGCATAATTAAATAAAATTGTAAATGAATGAATGAATAGGGACGGAAGGGACTGTAGGGATGGAAGGGAAAAAATACGGAATTATAATTAGCGAATCTAGATATGAATGTTAAATAATAAAAAGGAAACATACCGATCAACCATTTATATATGTTTGAAGGTAAATAATTAAAAAGGCAGGACAACGTCTGCCGGGTTTAACTAGTATTATATATAATGAAGTATTTGCAGGTCAATAATAAAAATCTGAAATGCGAAATATTCTGGATTAGACCTTTTTTCCTTGGTTTTAATTTTGCTCATAGCCACAAATGAATCGTAATAGCCTAGACAGTATGGACGAATACGTACATAGACTCCGGAAATGGAGTAGGTACTTATGGGAAGTAAACCCCATATGGAACCAGTTGTATTACTTGTGGAATAACGCGAGAAATGAATATGAAATATTTTAAGAAAAATTAGGTCGTGCATTTTCAAAGCGAGATTGCTTCCTCGCATGCATTATTGCCATACAAAAGAATAATAAAATGATATTCATAGTTTCATGCACAACTCGTAAAAGTATTTTCAATGAAATGTTAATTTGGCGAGGAAGCAAGAAATGGATTTAGGTTTGCGACTTTGGTTAATACAATACAACCTTACAATGCCATCACAATAGTTAATCATTTTTTCAATAGATGGTATCGCCATAATTTAGTTTGTGTCAAAAACAATAAGGTGTGAAATTTCAATAATGCATAATATAAGTAGACATTTATAAAGAAATTCTAGAAAAAAATATTTTATATTACTATTCATATATAATATCTATGAATTTGTTTGGAGTACGTTACAAAATTCGAAGTGTTCCCCGTAATATTTTTTATAATATCATACTTACATTTTCCTCTATGATTTTTTACTTGTTCATGCTAAACATTTTATTTATTTATTAATAAATTAATACTTTAACTTATTTATTTGTTTATTTATATTTATTTTTTAATTATTATTATTTTAACTCACCTTTTTTACAATGATACCAAAACTAGATTACTGCTGCCCAACTAGAAAACCCATTTTCATTTATATAAGTCAGCCTTGTGTACTTATTTGCTTCATAAGATGCTTAACATATTCAATCTATATTTATATTAAAATACAGTCATAATTGAAAAAGAAAAAAATATCTGTTGGTAATAAAAAAAAAGATACGTTATTTTTAACCAGGGGAGCAAGTCTGGCCAACCGGCGGAATCAAAACCATCCATGTTTAACCATCTCATGGAGTTCTATATTGGAGTTGAGATGTTATTGAACTCCATATAATGATGGTTTTGATTCTGCCTGTTGACCAGACTTGCCCCCCAGATTTTAAAAAACGTTTTGTTTAAGATTAAATTACATTTTGTTGATAAATAAAACATTGATAGTGTCTCATTGATGTATTTCGGTACATATGTGTTCAAACTCCCTTGAACAAATACACATACAAATAAAAGGCAGATAACAATAAATCGCCCGTCAATGACATCAACATTGCGAAGACAATTATAAACAAGATAAAGACTTTTGTTTTAGTCGACTTCTGGATGATCTTCTTTTCAACATGGTTCTTGGGAATATCTGCGCACACATTCAATTTAATCGATTTGGTAGGCGGTAGAGGATCTGTTTCGATGACGACGACTGTCTCATTATTTACATTTCTGGAAGCTTCCATTTGTTTAATGACTGGAATCTGAAAACAAAATATTTATAAGAATTAGAAGAAAAGAAAAAAAAAATTGATGTGGTTCGGATTTGTTTATAATGCGAAAGATACAGATTTTTTTAAAAATATTTAATATTTATCATCACCATTTCAAAAAACACGTTTATTTTCTCTCATCAAAAACAAAATAATTTTATTCTAATTTTAATCAAATGTTAATTTCTCTTAACTTTCATTTATTTGTAGAAAATAATATCGATTTATTAAAAATGCAACCCTTTTACTTAAAAATTACACAACTTTTAGCTTATCTACAAAATGTCAACACTTTTCGAAAAAAAATCAACCCGAATAAATCAAGACCCTGATAATAATTAATAAAATAAACAATGATTATGTAATAAGGAATGTCATCAAAAGAATATAATGTATGTAAAAAAAGGTTTTTTAGAGCAGGGGTCGACCAAAAAAATAAAAAGCCTGAAGGTGAACCACTTTGTGGTCAGATAATATTATAAGGAATGTCAATATAAGAAGAGAATGCAATTTTGAATAGTATTATAGAAAAGGCAGATGTAAAAAAAAATTTTTTGAAGGGAGAAAAACAAATAGTTTTAATATTTACCATTTTGATATCTCCAAATGGAATGTTAGCACCAAAGAGAACTGTTAGCACCAAAGAGAACTACTTGAGAAGGGAACCTTAGTCAACCGAGTGATAATGTAGAATAAGATTTGCTTATACTTTGTGTGGCATGTGCCAAATGAATAACAGGAGTGCTGACGATACAACATATCAAATTCTGATTCCACGAACGTGCCTCTTGCATAAACAAACTGTGATATTATTCATATTAATAACACTAGTTGCAAATGACAGTAGCGTGCAAGCCATATATGCCTTTATGCCTGGCATGACTATCAAAATCCAAAAAAAAGAACAAAATTCAAAATCCCGTACGATTTTACTTTCCACTACTGTGGAATAGTAGAGAGTCATGATTTCACAAATTTTAAGAGTATTTTTTTACATCAATTTCTCAATGGGTATCATGCAGAGAGTGCAAACTTTGAGTTTCGTTGTGATGTTTTTGTGTGCATGCCGTATGCCGTACACAAATATGAAAATCTGTACAGACCAAACGAAAAGGCTAATTAACTTAATATTGATACCATATGTGTGAAGTACATAATGTTGTTGATTAGTTTTCATAGACAACGGTTCATTTTTTTCTCAATGTTTCTCTATGATTTCATATGTTAAAACTGAAAAAAATCTCTCACAACCTGGAAATTTTAAATATTTTAATATTGTTTAAACTATTTATACAATACCAATAATCTTCCACAAACTGCATTCAAAGTTGATCAACGTTAAAAAAAACATACAACCGTTTGAAAAATTATGTTCATAATAATAGATTTTTGCATGAAAAATATATATAACTAGAGAAAAATTTTATGATTGACAATGTTTGCAGAGCGAGGGGTCCATGAATTTGCCGCTCTCCAAAGACGCAAGATAGCTGATGAAAGAATGAGGATGTGGAGATCTATCAATTGTATTGTTCGAGAGGCTAGTATGTGACTTGATTCTCCAATTCACAGAAGATGAGCATCAATTTTGCACTGACTGAAGTGCTTTCAATAGATATTTTTATACGGTTATATTGTTTTGAAAAACCAGAATTTCTGAACATATAAAGGCAATAAAAATCTTTTCTATCAACTCAGATATCGCGGGCCACGCCAGACTAACAGGACATACATTCGACTTCGGAGACGTAGAAATTTTACATAGGTGTAATAAGGGGAAAAAATTAGATATTCTAGAATCAATTGAAATAAATAGAGCCCCCAAAAACCAAATTTTAAATATACAACACCCACCAATAAATTCTCCCCTTATAAAAATATTAACCACACCCACTATCACCCCCCCTCCACCACCCCCTTCTTCCTCCGTCCGCCCGCCAACATGTAATCTGTCATTAGTTTTAAGATTGTAATAAGTGGTTACTGAGGATGAGCACACGCTCGAAAACGTTATAACCCCTTTCTTAAATTAAAGGTGTTTACAGTAGTAGAAGTAAACAAAGTTATTTGTTTTATTTTATTTTTATTTAAAATGAACTTCTACAAAGTTTCTCACTAAAAATTCGAAGAATTTTATATTTGTTTTTATGTATATTGATGTGTTATTATTATCATTAGGTATTTATTTTTATTTTTTCTGTTGTTTTTTTTTATTTAAATGAATAATTTTTGTTATAACGGCTATATATGCATATCTTTTTGTTTGCTCTTTATGCTTACTTTTCTCTCTTTTATTTTTATTATCTTTATGCTTACTTTTCATTCGTTATTCTTTTTATTTGTATGTAATTATACCTTACTTTTAAATGTTGTATATATATGGTTTGTGTTGCATTGCACCCCCCTGCTCACGAACTGAAATAAAATCTCATTATTATTATTATATATCATTGGTTTTAATATATCATGTTTTCAGTCACTAGATTTAGCGTTATATAACCTCTAAAGAGTATAGCACTATAGATTATGAGTGGTCGCAGTGCAGGGACATAAATATTCCTACTCTCAGTAGACAACAATATTGTATGTACAGAAAAAGAAAAAAAGGATACTTGGTGACAATTTCTAATCTATAGTTTTTTAAATCAGATACATCCTTTCCCATTTCCATAACACCTTGAGAAAGTGTAACAAATCACAAAGAATATTTTTAATGACTCTGAAGAAAATATGAGGTCTTCTGAATCAAATGATTCAACAGACACAGACCAGGACATTCCACTATCCTGTTATGAGGCACCGAAAAAAGATGATTATGGGGTGGTCCCATTTCCAGGAAAACAAATCAAATAATTTATTGAACAACTGCTAACTGACTGTGACAAAGAAAATGATGAATATGATATCAGCTACCTCAGGAAATGCGGCAAGTTTGACGGATTTTACTTTCCTCTTGAACCTGACATGGCAGGTGTGTCCAAAAATGATATAGTCCTCAAATTATTGCCACGGATAAGACAAACATCAACAAAACGACAGGCCAACATTTTGTACTTTCACAACGTATCTTAAGAATATTTAATTTCCTGAATAATTCCTGAGTTTACTGAATAATTTTTAGATTTATTTTGTATGTTCCACTGTGCCCCTAGGGGTGTTCCACTCTACCCCAGACCTGTGGCACAGTGGAACAAAATTCTGATCTCAGAAAAATTCCTGTTATCATTTTACTGTGAACATTTTTTCATATTTTTTGTTTTGAAATGATAAATCAAAGACTACTTAAGATTTTATAAAAGATTTTAAACTGATCGAATAAAGATTAATTTTTCTAAAAATCGAAATACGTTTTTCGTTCCACTGTGACCCTGACACAAAATTGTCTCCTTATCCTAGAAATAATCAGTTTTGATGCAGTTCACTTTACAACAAAAAAATATTATTTCAAATGTCAATAGTAAATAGTCAGAGGTATTGAAGTATCGAAAAAAAATAAAAAATCAAATAAGTCTCTGTTACTAATTTATTAATCTATATTATAACAGGGAATAAAACAATTAAACAAAAAGATCATTGAGTAGTCATTAATCAAAATTTGTTTTGTAGATGTTGTCTCTGCGTTTTATTACAAGATTTTGTTCAGGCCTATACAGTAGAGCAAGATGAACGCCATGAAGGTGTAAACAACAATTGTGAAGCTCACAAACCATCTTTTCGTTTTGATCATTTCGGCCAGCACAAGCTTATCTCCACGACTCAGCTCGATTATTTTCTCCTTCTCCAGTAGAATTTTAAATTCTCTACTCGGCGGTGTAGAATCGTTACCCTCCATACTTACTCTCGTTTCAATGTTTCCCTTCGAGAGATTTTCGATCAAGTTCTTTGGGATCTGAAAACAAGAGAAATATTAACTTGCATGCATACCATCACGCCATATCCCTTAGGAGGTAAGCAGAGAGAACCGATCGGCTCATTTTTCTTTCATGACACTCATTCATGCATCGTATCATACATATATGTTCGTCTGTTGTTCACGCTACTTACACGCTACACTTGACCTCTTATTCCATTCCTGTCAGTATTGTATATTTTCTTCGTCAGGCGTTCTTCAATCACTTTTTACAAGTGGCCAAACCATCTCCATGTGTTATCTCTCATTATATTAATTACATATTTCTTCAACTTCCATTTTACATTACAGAACAGAGACGAGTGTATGAAAGAGCCTTATATCCAGCAGTGCAGGTACGAGAGCTAGAGAAGAAAAAGAAGAATGGAGATGAAGTTGGAATATTATAGGAGAATTGGGATATCAAGAAAACTACAAGGCTTACGACCTGTCATCGGCTAGTTTACGTGATACCTTCAACTTCATATTATCTATTGATATATCAACTAAATCAAAAATTATCATTTACCAACTATCAATAAAAACACACATACAATTAAACGGTTATGAACTTCATTGAAAAAAAAAGGATTTTTTTCATTAAAATATTGGTACTGCCTCCCTGACAAGCCAGGACAGACAGTTTATCTAGTATTCACACAGTTATTTTATTTTAATATTTTAGTTAGTTTTTTAATATATAATGCAACTGGCTTACGCCAGTCGCAATTTTAACTACATTTAAACCTAAGCAACCTATTTTTATCAAACTTTTGTAGGTTAGGTTTAAAAAATCGGTGTACATCCTAGGATATCCTGGCTGGTCAGGGAGGCAGTACCTACCTAAAATATTATTATATTGAAACTAATCTGTCCGACCCGATTGCTTCGAAAATTGTAACAAACGAAAAAATAATAATATTGCCAGAGAGAACTCAAAAAAATGTTAAAATGGAAAAAAAAATTATATTTACCATTTTAATTGAATTTGATGTATAACAACACACACACGGAACATTAAAATGTAATGAAGAGAACCACTATCTTCACAAAGAGAGAATGCAATATGAACGAAATCGTTGATGACAGGGGGTTTATAAGTAAGTTGATTGCGTCAAAAATACCAAAAAGTGCTGATTAAGCTTTTTAATTTAGGTTATTCTAAATCGTCATTGAACGGAATATGTGCAAAAACATACGTGTTTCTTGTATCTATGACGTGATTAGTTAACGTGACTTTAATGTAATCAACTCACAAATATTTTAGATATAATATTAGATATTATATGGTTATGGCAAAATACGAAAAAATAAATGTCGTACATATGAAGTATTTTAAAAATATGAAACATATCATGAATAAAAATGTATAACTTTGATGTTTATTATAATATCCAATGTATACAAAATATATTTTATATCTATACTTAAAAGTAAACCACTTTTTGATTCTACATGGATTTTATTATGGGCGATAGGCCTATTTCGCCTTTTTAGGGCATTTACTAGCTTATGACAAATTTTACTTATATTTATAGATTAATTATGTAGGAGGAGCTTACAGGTTCTTGCGATTGGTCATTTAAAACTATTAATATTATACAATGCAAAAATGAAATAAATTTACTTCATACAACATCATATATTTGACTTATTTTAAAGTTTTCATTAGAGAAACTTAATTTCTAGTGACTTTCCATTTTAAATAATCATGAAATAAAATTTTGAGAATATGTTTTTATGTATTTATTTGAATAAGTCGATAAATTTTACAGTAAAAACTGGTTTTCAATACGTTTATTTATCATTTTTGAAATTTTTCAATTAAAAAAAAAATATATAAATTATAACATTAATTTTGATTTTTTTTTCATTTGTTTAAGATGATCTGTTCACTTCAAACCTAAAACAAATATGTTCTTATGGCTTTGATAGAGACATATAACAAGCTTAAGATAGGAATGATCACGATAAACGCGATAGTTTTCTGTGTAGTGGATACATCACGCCGAGGTTCAGGTTCAGAATCGAAATAAAACCTCCATCTACGGTCATTATTTTCGATAGCTGAAGAAGATTCTTTTAATCCAACGTTTATAGGTTCGATTGGCGGCGTAGAGTCAGTCAATCCAACGTTAATAGCTCTCTTCAGAGGTGAATAGTCTTTCTTTTCCTTGTTCAACATACACTCGCCTGAACTTGTCAACCTAGTAGGTATCCATGTTCCAGGTAGAATGGTTCGTAGACCTCAATTACTTCATATTCCAACAAGTAGAACAAATATCAGGAAAAATTCAACAATTACACGCATATGCAGCCAATATAACAATACATTCTCAGCTGAGATAGACATATTCAACGCGAAATATTACAGATTTAGACATGATGTTCTGAAGGTGATGCGCAACCAATATCCCTCTATCCTGTCCTCCTAGTCTCTCTTCTCTCATTTCTCTTCCCTTCCCTAGTTGTTGTATATGTGTGTATATATGTGTACTTATATACGTATGTGTGTGTGTGTGACGGTGTGTATGAGGGTGTGTGTGAGGGTGTGTATGAATGTGTGTGCATGAATTATTTTTGGCTTGTAAACTGTTATTTGTTTTTTTATATTATGTTGATGGAATGCTTTTTTTGGCTCTAACAATGTAAAAATAATTTTGTATCATTAAACTGTAAATAAGCTGTAGCTTCCCAAAGAAAATAAATAAACATTGTCGCCGCGTGTATTTCGTTAGAAGTATCCGTATCCTGAAAACAACAAAAACAAATCATTGAAATTTAAATCGAATATTTTTTACGATTGCAAATATGTATATAACAATTGAGATGTTATTTTGCCAATAAATATGGATCGATGGATGAATATTCATGATCGATGTTTCATGAAAAGTTGTCAGAAACAACCAAAGTAATTAAAACATGAATTTTGGTCGCACAATCTGCATGAGGACTAACTAGGGGCTTTCTTATCCTGGCAAGCCGATTTACATCACCAAAACGGTTTTTAAGAAAATAAAAACAACTGTCATTTCATCAGTCTAAAGTTGGTCACATACTTTATAATCTATCAAGACTCTACTTCAACTTAAATATCATCAGTCTGAATTGTTGGTCACGTAATAGGTATATAATCTATCAAGACAAAAATGAAATGAATATATCGATCGAATTTGTAATTTGGACTATAGATACAGAGGACAAAGAATTCGTAGAATGCCAATTTCACAAAAATATCACTATGAAACTTATGTATTTTCTACGTTATAATTGTTGAGAAATTAACTTAAAAAAATGGTCAAAAACTGTGAAATGATAAATGATTCATTCTATTTTGAATGCATCCCAAATGAAACAGTTGTCACGACCTATTGAAACTAAACGAAGAACGAATTGTTTTTGACTAAGAGTCCAAGAGAGAATGCGACATGAAACAATTTGTTGAATTAAGATAAGACTCGAGACGAAATATAACACTCTAAATAGCTTTGGTGTCAATTAACTCTAAACCAGTGGCTACAAAATTTTTTGGTCAACAAAACCCTTTTCATTGATGAATTTGCCCATGCATCCCTAAGAGAAAAAAAATGTTTTCGCGTCTTTCAATCGTACACAGGTTTATAGATTTTACCATACGTATTGATTGAGCGTTACAAGGCTGTGTTAGAGCCATGAAATGAAATAATCACACTTTGCATCGAAGTTATTAGATATAGAGCATCGAATTTTAATTATCCTTGACTCCTTCATAATTAACAATTTCAAAATTGTCCAAAATAACAACTTTATGTTCCACATTACTTTAAGACTTCTTACTACCATGTAATCTGTGAACAAAATACAAATGTGACAGTGACAGACGAAATGCGAGCGAAATGAAATAGCGCGCGAACTTCATGGCTATATATGTTCCATATTCAATAGTTAATTGCCTTGAATTGAACACGTATTAGCAGGAACAGTTTGCTAAGCCGTTTGCATTTGGAAGACACGTGCCTTGAATTCAACACGAGTTTTTAAGTGCATTAGCACAACAAACTAGTGCCTAATTCGATGCAGTACTTGCCACCTAATCAACACGGAAAGGTAAATACGCGTCCCGTAAGAGCAGGGTAATCTAAAATCGACGCCAAACACTCGACTACCCAAGAAAGTCAAAGGAAAAAGATTGTGATGGAAGAAAAATGTTAAGAGGGATCCGGCACAACTAGGGTTGTCAGATGGAAATTTGAAAAAGGAGGACAAATAGCACAAATAAGGAGGATTTTCCTTAAAAAGGAGGACAATGACAAAAAAAACGCCATACCTACAGACGCATATCGAAAAATTTTCACCGTCTGATAATTACTTTATTTTTTTCATTTTTTTATATCCTCAATGCAGTCGCTTTAAAACTTACATAATATAGTTTAGTCACTACTTAAACTATTAACAATGAAACAAGATATTTTTAATGAATTCACTTCATTTTAAACATCATGTTTCACCAAAACACAATTTTTGTAATAAGTTCTTGGTGCTCTTTTATGAAATATGTATAAAAATCTTTAGTAGACATGTTTTTTAAATTATATTGGATAAGTATCAACGCAAAAGGAGGACATACGGTAGGTAAGGGAGGGCAATTTATCGAAAAGGAGGACATGTCCTCCTTTAGGCTGCCTGTCCATTGATGCGGAGAAATATTAACCAATAGGATTGCATATATGAGCGGAGCGGAGATTTTATGCAATCTTATTGGTTAATATTTCTCCGTTTCTCCGCTCCGCTGCCTCGCTCCGCATCAATGGACAGGCAGCCTTAGGATACCATCTGGCAACCCTAGGCATAAATCCTGCATGTTATAAACTGGGAGAACGGCGGTTTAGATCAGAAGGAGATGAAGACAAAGGTTGAAGGAGGCCAATGATCTATTTGGGAGATAGCTCCATCTAAAAGAATAATTGAAAACGCACCTACGACTCATCTAGTGAGCTCCATAAAATGATTGTTTGGCGCCGACACCAAAAAGTGATTTGATGTAAATAAATATTTTGCAAGCTGTTTTTTAGTCATTCATTCATACCATCACGGCATATCCCACAATGTGGGGTAACCAGCGAAAGGTGTGCGGGTGTGCAGTATAAAAGGGAGAACAACACATCTATGTATACCCACACACCAGTCTCGTTTCACCAAAAAAGGCACTACATTCAGAATGAGTTGTGAACCTCATTGCTGAACTATGTGAGATGTTATTGTTGCCTGTTGTATTTTAGATTACCCGGGTCTTACGGGACACTCGAAAACAATGATTTAAAAGAATGGAAGCATTATTCTAAGCCGGCGCCTCACTGCTGAGCTTTTTTAGTCATACGGGTTGGATTAGTTTTAGTCATGTGTTGGGTTAGATGTCAATTAAATCAGACAATATTATTTTCCACTTTTTCTGAACAATCTCGAGGCACTCATGGGGAACCACTCTTATGCCTCATTTAAAATAATGTTGCTTTCTTGTTGTCATCACAGGATTAGGTTGCGTTTTGAGCTTTGCGATAGTATATTATATGATCGTTATTTTGTTATGCGTCATCACAACAGTGTCAAATACCTATATACATACTTGACATACCATCATGCCTTGTCCTGAATGAGATAAATACAGATAAACAAACCTCTATCTTCGCAAACCATTATTACTTTGTTTTTATTTTTCTCAATGCATCGCGCGTCCTTTTTACATATTCTGAGTATTCAATTAATTTCATTCTAATTATTATTTTTTATGCTTTTGTTGTATTACTAAATACCTTAAATGTCAGTATCATCTTTTTGCAGATGACCTTCAGTTATATATTCATTTCAATCCTTTGGATATTGCCAATGCTACCCTTTCTATGAATGAAGATCTTAATTTTATCTCTTCCAGAGCATGGTCTCCTTATTAACCCTTCAAAATCTCAAGCGATTGTTATTGGTAGTCCTCGTCTGCTGTCCTCCCTTAAAAATTTGCAACTCCCATCTCTGTATATCAATAATCAATGTATTCCTTATACCAAGGTAGTGAAAGACCTTGGGGTCTACATTGATAATAACTTATCCTGGCAAGAACAGATCTCACATGTCAGCAAATCCACTTACTTTGCCATACACTCACTTAATAAACTCAAGAATTTCCTTCCACTTCACTGTAAAATAACCTTAGCTCAATCACTTCTCCTACCGTTGCTTGACTATGCTGATGTTAGCTACTTGGATGCAAACGAGGAACATCTCAACAAACTTGAACGCCTTCAAAATGTTTGCATCCGTTCTTTATGCTATTTCTGTCCACTCCTGAACGAAAGTCTCCTAGATTTCCTTCAATATCACTGTGACCTAAAGAATATAATAACATTTTGTACTGCTATATCTAAATAAATGTAAATCTAATGTTGCTAGTAATGCCCTGTTGTACAGGTGTATACTTACATATTCAAAAGTTGTAAATCAAACTAATGACTTAGACATCTGTCACCTGTCAAGATCAAAATTTAGAAAAAATATTCTTATGATCAGGTAGGAGTAGTTTTTCTCATAATTTAAAATCTTTCGATATATTGTTATTTTGTAATTTTTTATATAACAATACAGATTTGTTTCTTTTTTTTAATTGGGCTACACACCTCACACGCACACACATATCCTCACACACACATACACACACAACCTCACATACTCACGCATGCACGCACGCACGCATACACGCACGCAAGCACGCACGCACTCTTACACAATCCTCTTCCCTGTTTCCCTTCTTCTTCGTTTCTTGCTAACTATCCTTGTTTTCCTTAAAATTTTGTTTGCAATTATAATAAGGATATATTTTACATGATGATATGCAAATGTTAGTCCAAGATAGGTAGGTACTCGTTTTCGTAAAATAAAAAATGTATATATATTTTTTTGCTATCTTGTACGTGTACTCACCTTTTTAAAAATAAAAAAAAATATAGTTAGTGAAACTCATTCAATCATTTTAAGAAAAAATAATATTGAAAATTATTAATCAATTTATTTATAAGAAGAAATTCCACAAAAATACATGAACTCAAAACCAATACATTTCATACAATTAATTTCTGAATTTTTGACAGTTTGACGTTTTGACAGAATTTGATTCCATTTTAAATGTTTCTCCTTCGCTTAAGAAATACCAAGACAGAGTTGAATGTGATCATCGCCAGGAACAGTAAGAAAAAGACGGTGAATGTCATGACCATCTTTCTCGTTTTAATAATCTCGTTCAAGATCGGGTTTTCCGCACGGCGCGGGACTACGGTGTGTCCATTCATCGTGACATGAACAGTCCTGATCGGCTGCGAGGGACTATTGTTCTCCGCCATTTTCAGAATTGTCGCGATCTTGTCCATGTGGATCTTGTGGTGCTGGGAAGTCTCTGGAACCTGGGAATAAAAAGATTTTATTAGCTTTCACGAATCGTTTTTTTATTCTCTTTGACCGGACCTCGGTGAAAAACTAAACATACATCCATGTTTTTATAAAATTTATCAATATTCATAACATTTAAATCGTACCTAAAAAAAAAATAGAAAAATCTCACGCGATTTATATTAATTGATAAAACAATGGAATCGCTGGATTCGAAATTTGGCCAGGTGGATTTTTACTCTAACGCACAATCTTCTGTTTTATTTGCACGTATTTGATTGCCTCTTAAATTACCTTAAATAGTCTCGTTGAAATATTTATTTACAAAAAATTAAATATGATCAATTCACATTTGGTTTATTACACACAAATTGAAAAAAATGAGCGATGCAAAAATTATAAAATAAAAATTATAAAATATTCTTACCATTTTGAAAGTTTGCAAAATACAACAGTAAAAGCGACGAATCAAAAGTGTTTGATACTTTACGAACAAATATCAAAAGATATATGATACCTCTAGTCGAATGGCGGTTTTTAAATATAATGGGTACAACCCGAAGACAAAGAAAATGCTGAACAAACACGTTAACTAAATTTTATCAATCTTATTCAGTAAGCACGTATGTAGGTTTCTGTTTTGAATGATTAGGATAAGAGCACACTGAATGTTTTATCCGTGCGACAGAACTGTTGTTTGTTACTTTGTCGTGCGTCATTTTATTGTCTGTAGTTTATTACGGTGATATCCGTTAACGGTGATTTAAGGTTAGACAATGGAACGATTTCAATTATAAACATTTTTTTTTTGAGTTCTTGATGGACCCTTAAAGAGAGTGTACATTGTGCACTATAGGTTTTGTCAATATGGTGTGAGATCTTTATTAATTTACAAATATTTTTTTTTAACAAAATTTTATAATATTTTAAATATGTATCTTGACTTGTTTTGATACAATGCAATAAAAAGTAAACACATTCGTACAAAAAAAAAATTATTATTAAAACTTCTCAATGAACAATATTCTTATTCTAACTTTATTCTGTTCAAGTACATATACATCCTCATACATTCCCTAAATTAAGTATACATGCTTGTGCTATAGGGCTATATTTGTGCTTTTTTCACTGTTATAATTTTTTGACATTAACAAGTGTGTTTAGACTGTAGGACAAATGAAATAATATTTTTTGCATATAGAAATATCATTCAAATGAAAACGCGTATAGTTTCCGGCAAACATCTTAAGAATTTTTATAAAAAAACGAGTGGGTTGTCGCCAACACTAAACTCTCCACTACACAGTAAGTGTACATTTTTCTTCTTGAATGGTTGACAATCCCTAAATGCATTTTTATGAAGTACATTTCTATTAGATTCTTAAACAAATATAAGATTCCCAGAGGACAAAAGTTTTCACAATACACCATACACACAAAAACTTATAATATGGACTCTTTACATGATACCTGTTGAGAAATTGATTTAAAAATTGCTTTAACAATAAACGATCGTGTATGATACGATGCATAAATGTTGAGGAGACGATGGATATGTGTCAAGATAGAAGTATGTGGTCATTGGTTCTCTCTACCTATGAGGAAGATGGCATGATAGTATGTTAATACACAAAATAAAAAAGATCAATCGATCAGAAAAAAATAATTTTAGCAATCGCAAAAGGTTATATTTTTATCTACCCATGCATGTTGATATCATCTTCCGTCGATAATAAATTAACATATAAAATTGTGCATATGATTTTTGGCATTCGCTGGAATGAATGCGCAGTGAGTGTCCAGCTTTATGTTATCAAACTGATATCATTGCAAAAAGCGTTTTTGAATATGACACATTCAATAATAATATATGTGTATGGTTGCAAAATGAAACCTGAACTTTGGACCCAATGGCGTGATTTACAATTATTATATTTTTAGCAAGTTTTGTAAACTTAATAAATGCTGAATCGATGTTATTGTTTAAGGCGTACATATTATATGATCTATAAAAATAATATTCTAATATACTTTTTTATGTAAAATTTGGAACATCTCAATAGAGACGAAGTTGGAATAATATAGGAGAAGCGGGAACTCAAGGCATAACGACAGTTCGTAAGCCCAGTAGCCTTACTCTTGAAACTCGAATCCGATCCCAATTTCAAATTTTCATTTAGAACTTACCTATCTGCCGCCTGCGTACATTCAAATTATCGACTATTACTATTAAAACATACCTACCTACCGCATTCATTCTCCGTTACAAAGGTAGGTTCTTAGCGAATGGGATCGGATTGGGATCGGATTTGCAGTGGAGAGTAAGGCCGCTGTAGTGTTTTAGTGGTACTTCTAAAATATTCCAACTCCATCTCTGTTGAGATGTTAAATATTTAACATCTTTATGTTAGATGGGTCGATGGCAGAGCGGTTAACGAACTGGGCTAGTAATCCTGTGGTCGCGAGTTCGAATCCTGCCTCGACCGATTTCGTTCACCTATAGCACAAGCATTATGCTTATTTTAGAGAACGTAGGAAGATGTATATGTACTTGTTTAACAAGGACATATTCATTTTTTTATCAAAAAAAAAAGATTACTGACTCTCGACAAGGAAAAAATCCAATGATCGTGTACCTATATGCAACTTTAAAAATATTCGATATCCTTTCAAGACCTAGCTGGGATGTTGAGCGTTTTCTTTACCGAATAGTCTTCATCTCTGCCCATCACGTGACCATACCATCTCATCCTGCATTGTATCAGCTTTTCAGTAATCGGTGCCACTTTGAATACCCCCTGACATTCTCATTGCGAATTCTGTCTATCCGTATTACACCACCTGCCCAGCGCTGCATTTTCATTTCAGTTGTAAGCAACTGTTGCAAAAGCTGTTTGGACTGTTTTAAATACTTTGCATTTTGTTTTAATAGGCATCCTCGTATCGCAGAATATGCCAGAAAGAGATCTCAATTTCAACCACACTGTACAGGCAGAATGATTAACTTCCTCATCCACTTGAGTATTACTTTTCAACACGGATCCGAAATTAACGTCCTCATCCACTTGAGTATTACTTTTCAACACGGATCCGAAATACTTGAGGTGTGACACTTTGGCTAGCTTTATGTTATCAATAAGTATATCGCAGCGTATGTCTTCATTCCCTCCAAAGTCACACTGCATGTATATTCTGTCTTTGTACGATTACTCTGAGTCCATGCCTTTCTAGTTCTATCACCAACATGTTGTAGATATTCTGGAGCAACAAAGCTTTCTTATTTGATAGATATCTATTGCTTTGAGAAAGTTTATACAACTTGTCATTCATTTTGGAAACGGCGACCATTTATTGACTGGTAAACCATTAATAATTTTTCGATATTTGGATATTTATATGTTAATACCAATTTATTTTTTGATCCAATCCCTATCATTTCAACCTTTGAGGATATGGTTTTGTTTTTTAGATTACTAAATAACATGATTGTATGAATTGTTAACAAAAACCCACTACATTATCTAAGTACTTGCACATAAGTTTAATGTTGTTATTGATAAAACATTATTATTAATTGTCACGTTTTCTTTGGTTTCAGATAAATGTTGACATCTTCGTTATAAAGGAAATTATTGTCAAGGTAAGATATCAAATATCCATTGTTTTGAAAGATATTTTAAATAATTTCTTGATAAAAAAATACCTACGTATACAATTTAAATTTAAAGAGTACCTAAAATCTAAGACTGCTTTCTTCATACAGCAAAAAATGTCGCAAGTATAATATATAAAAAAGTTGAGGTGGAGGGATGATATACAATGATATGCTGGCACGACCTGGATACAAAATACACAAGACAGGAAGACGTGGAGTCAAATGAAGGAGGGCTTCGTTCAAGAATGAATGGAAACAGGCTGAAGAAGAAGATTAAGGGAATGCTAGTCAACCTATTGGGTTAAGGGAATGCTAAAGGGTGCACCTATTTGTTCCACGAAAGTTTATAAAAAATCACCCTCAAAACATCGGTTTGGTTTCCTCCATGCCAAGCAATTATAATTTGTTAAGTAGGTATAACGGGGAAAATTAATACTTTGTTATTTACTTGTCCTGTTAATGAGTAATCATCTAAAATAACTAGTTTAAGGAGATTGATTTTCACATTGGAAGGTGCATTGCAACCATTTATATATTTTTTTATTTGTAACGTAAGAAATAATATACACTTTATATACATCAAAGTCAAATGTATATGTCCTTGTTAAATAAGTACATTTACATCTTCCTACATTCCCTAAAATAAGCATCTAAGACCCGTCTAAATCATCATCATCTGTGACTCTATGTACAACCCAGGACGGGTCCTTGCTTCCTGTGGAGCTCGTCACCACGTTCGTTGGTTTCGCACATCTCCATGCCAGTTCTGCACACCTATGTTATAAGCATCGTCGGCAACTTCGTCCAACCACCGAGTTTCGGTCTTCCTGCACTCCTTATTCCCCCTGGTGCTGCATTCAAAATCGTCTTTGAGATGTCTCCATCGCCCATTCTTTGTACGTGTCCGGCTCACCTGAGTCTCCCAATCGTTATCTCTCTGGAGATGACGGGATCATTGAGGTCCTGGTTGAATTTGATACGCCACTGTCATGAATTGGGGCACATATCTTGTGTTTAATAAACAGATTGTTACAACATGTTCAGCAGTCACAATGCTAGCGATATAAAAATGTTAATTTGATCGGTTGTTTCTGAATTTCCAATTTATGTATAGTCAAAATTTAAATAATAGAACAAATACATAATAAAAAAAACCTTACAAATTTATCTTCACGTCGAAATATTACTGTCAAAAAAACATTAAAATACTCCTGCATTTACTCATTATCGTTTACTTTGTATAAAATACAAAATTGATCAGTTTTATCAAAATTTTAATATAATATGGTACTTTAAAATAACATATAGGTATTTATAAATATTAGAATACAGTAATTTGGTATTTATAATGTACAATAATAGTTATATACAAATGAACCACAACGGGAAAGCACTATATTCGATCGATCCCCCGCGGCCTTACCTCAGACACTCGTTTATATAAAATTCTCCCTACTCACGAAGAATGCCGAAATCCTGATAGAATACTAGTATACTCGTATAATGCCTACAAGCTATACATATTGACTGCTGTAAGGCGCAACATCATTATATTACAAAAATATTGAATAAATCAAGCTAAAATCAATTTTGGCGATTGTTTCATTCTGCTTACCTTGACGTGAAGGTATGTCTGTGTTCAGAGTTGAGATTCAGAGCTCCAAAATTTCAGTGCACACATACAGACAGACATGTGAAGTTGCTTTTATTTTATTTTGCATTAATTCTCGGTCAAATATTAATTTAGCATGCACCTAATAACAAGTAGTCACATTCTGGAGACTTACAATATTAATCGTCTCACAGATCGAGACTGAAAACACAATTCAAAACTGTGTCTTCACCGGAAATCGAAACCGGGACATTTGGATCAGCAGTAAGATTCATAAGAGAAAGGCAATCGTGGTTTCACTGGACTCTAGGCCCACGAGCACAGGCGACCAGAGTACCAGCCTGAATAGGCGATCCACATGGGCTTGCGACCATGTATGCGTGATAAATGGGCCCCTTTATGGCTCAAGTCACGCTTACCACTCACCCACCAATCTCCGACTGATACTCCACTCCCCTGCGCAACCAAATCCAATAGGATGCGGATTGTGCTGCTTTTACCACCCTATCCAAAAGTTCTTATTTTACCTCTAGGGAGACCCAGGGTGGCAAGTCTGGTTCGATCGGCGAAATCAAAACCCCAGTGATTACCCATATCATGGATATAATTATCGTATGGAGTTCTATGACATCTAAAGATACTGTAGAACTCCATATAATAATTATATCCATGATATGGGTAATCATGAGGGTTTTGATTTCGCCGATCGAACCAGACTTGCCCCCCTGGTCTTCAAAGTAGGAACATAAAGATTTTGCAGGCAGACCTCTTGCGCCCACCTCTACAGCATATATATATATATTCGTGCTAAAACCATTTTGAACTGTTTTATCTACCAGTTCCTTGTAGTTGTTAAGTTTGTAGTAGTGGTCTTTTGGAATATTTGTGTCCCATGGAACAGTCACATAAATAACTCTTTTCAATGAAAGAAAGTAAATTGTCAGTGAGTAAAGTCAGGCCTAAGAGAAGAGATCTCCTTTGGAAGGTTATATTTCTCTGTGCTCTTATCCATTAGGATATTCCAGTCATCTGACTTCCCAATTATTGATGTTAATTTCATTTCACTTTTTGTCCCGGTTTTACAAATGTTACAACCGACTGTTTCCATGTGGTTAATCCTTTGATTGCTCTTGCCACCGCAAGGCTGGAAGCCTCTCTAACAATTTCAAACACCTTATCGTCTCAGTATGAGAACCTTCCACACGTACTCCGCACCTCCGCTTTGGGACTGTGTATTATTTCTGCAGCCGAGTATGCCTGCCCGGTCTGGCAGACGTCATCACACATCAAGCAAGTAGATGTTTCAGTGAATGATATGGCTCGACTGGTGTCCGGCTGCCTCAAGTCAACTGCGGTGAATAAATTATACCCCTTAATCGGAATCGCTCCCTCTACTATAAGAAGTAAGGTGGCAGCAGACACAGAAAGACACATCAGATCCACGACCCTAGACATCCCATTTACGATCACCGGATGGAACCTCGAGAAAAAGCTTCCTTATGGTCACAAATGACCTAACAACCGCGTAGAGAGGAATTGTGGAGGCTGGAACTTGGCGAAAATCCATGGGTGATGCCATCCGAAAGACAAACACCGTGCAAAGTCTGAGCTACCCCACGTGGAGAACACTGAACAGACTAAGGGTTGGGGTGACTAGGTGCAAAAGTAACCAGCAGAAGTGGGGCTTTTGGGATGGGGAGGACACGAGCTGCGACTGCGGGGAGGTGCAGAGTAATTCTCACTTATTACTATGCCCGCTGATGCGAAATGCATGTAAAATGAATGATCTACTGATGGCAAATAACAAAGCGATATTCGTCGCTGCATACTGGAGTGGCAAGCCATAAAGTCCGGACCCGATAAGTAAGTAACAACACTGAAATATTATTATTTTATTTAAAAAAAAAAAACGAACGTCGACGGATAATTAAGATATACAAACAAATAATTTTAAAAATATTGTGATTGCAAAATTATCTTTAATTAATTATCTTTAATTTGATTAATTTTTGAGTGAAATCAATTTTAAAATTAAGACATCGTAAGTCTTCAAAATATGTGATTAAATGAGTTTATTGTTGTAATTTTAGATAAAGTGTTTGTGAGTTGCCCGAGAAACAGTATACAATATATGTAATTAAACAAAACATTTAGTACGGTACATAAATTGAATTCCCAGTAAATATTTCTTTTACATTATGTTGGTGTAGGTATGTGAACATTTTAATGTAAGCAAAAGGGTTGGAACTCCGTAATATGTAGATATAGGGATGTTAGTGATCCTATATAAGTGAAAGTCCAATGTACTTATTTAACCTTTTATGCTCAACAGCGTAAATTAAGATTTAGATATAAACATAAAAAATTGAGATTCATTTGTAAACGAAGAAATCGTAATCCATATTTATCAATCAATATTTTTTTATTAAGTACCAACCTATTTATTTATTTAAAGAAAGGAAATCCAATTACAGTACATACCAAAGATAATATATAGGTTAAAATAATAATAACAACATACACCCGTTTTAAATTAAATCCAATTACATTACATACACAAGATAATATATACATAGGTTAAAATAATAATAACAACATACACCCGTTTTAAATTAAATCCAATTACAGTACATACACAAGATAATATATAGGTTAAAATAATAATAACAACATACATACATACCATCACGCCATGTCCCTTGCGGGGTAGGCAGAGAGAACCGAACGCCACATTTTTCTATCCTGGCACGCATACCTCGCCTCGTCCAAATTCATGCATCGTCTCATACAGGTTCGTCTATTGCTCACACTTCTAACATTTCCGTCTTTCAAAATTTCGCTCACATGGTCGTGCCATCCCTTTCTTGGGCGTCCCCGCGCGACCTCTCATTCAACATACACCCGTTTTAAATTAAATCCAATTACAGTACATACTAAAGATAATATATAGGTTAAAATAATAATAACAACATACACCCGTTTTAAATTAAATCCAATTACAGTACATACAAAAGATAACAAAATACACCCGTTTTATTTATTTATTTTTGTCCACAAATGATGAATATTGAATAATCATAGAAGTATGTACCTTCAATACAACAAAAAATAAATTTAAATATACTTATAATCAATACGTATTCATATATTTCACACATTTGCCCGTGACGGGAAAGGAAGGGAAGGAAAAAGGAAGGGAAAAGGACCTAATTTGTTACTGTTATAAAAAATAACAGCCTCCCTAGACAACATGCCATTCAAGCTAAGCGTTATCTCGCTAAACGATAGTAAATGTATGGAATTGGTGGCTGTGATGTCACGTGACAGCCACCAATTCCATACATTTACTCTCGCTTAGCTTGACAACGCTTAGCTTAAATGGCATGCTGTCTAGGGGGGCAGAATCTGCTAGATATAAACAAAATCAAAATAAGTGCACAAATTAATTTTTTTAACAATACACAGGTTTACGTCGCTATGCATCTATATAAAGAATTCTTGTAGCAATCATGACTAGCAGCGAATACATCAGAATGTAGGATACTGCCCACAGGTTTTGTTTAGGTTTTCACGTATTGAAATAAATATTTTTAATAAATAAGGTCACGTAAATATACGAAGGTAAAGTAATAAAAATAAAAGGAAAACATAGAAAATTAGTAAAAGTATCCTTGTAAAAAGAAACATTTGAGAATTGAAGAAAGGGGATGGCGATAGGGGGCTTTTGGGAGAGGGATAACATGGAAACAGGATTTGTTTAAACTTAATTGTTTGAACTTTATTTAGAACTTCAATTATCTCAAAAAATAATCATACTGTAATATTTGTAACACTTGGTAACGCTAAAATTTGACCAAGTGATCAATATCTCTTGAAACAAATAACTTACAAAGCAGGATAATTAAAAAATAACGAATGCTGTTAAACGTGTTGCCAATACTGTTGTATGGAGTGGAAGGTTGGATTCTCAAAATATCAGTAAATAAAATTCAGATGTTGCTATACAGAAGGTTGATGCTCATCCACGGGTTGATAGTCTACAGTGAAAGAGTTCTAAATTTGATGGAAAAAGAGAAAGAGAGAGTTGATAACCACTGTCAAGAGACACAAAGCCGCATATTTTGGCAACGTATAGCGTGGTGATAGATATGAACTTATACAACTTATAGTGGAGGGAAAGACAGAGGAACGAGTATGGGGCGCAAAATAATATCTTCTTCTTCTTCTTCAGCTAGGACTATGTCCTGTAGTTCTCGGCACCTGTTCCTGGGAGGAGGACGTCCAGCTGTCCCTCCATCGTTTGGGTGGTCTTCCTGGAGGTCTGCTACCTGTAGGATGTTCATCAGCTGATATCCTCACTACTCGGTCTGAGCTTGCTCTCCCCACGTGGTCTCTCCAGAAACGTCTTCTTGTTCTTCGTGTCTTCGTGTCCCATCGTACCACGTCCTCAACATCACAAATTTTCCTTATTTCGGAGCTCCTCATTTGATCACGGAGGATTACTCCTGCGATGGGCCGTAGAGTCTTCATCTCCGTGGTTCTAAGGAGACTTTTTGTACGGGTGGTGTCAGCTCTTGTCTCTATGGCGTATGTCATGATTGGTCTTATGCAAGTCTTGTAGATCCTGACTTTACTCTCCCTCAGCACATCCCTATTTCTCCACACAGCACTTCTCAGGCATCCAGCCACTACAGCAGCCTTGGTTGCTTGTTCATGTACTTCGTTATAGAGATCATTGCTGCTGGATATTTCTATGCCCAAGTACTTAAATCTCATAACTTGTTCTATAGTTTTATTGTCTATAGCAAGTTTACAACGTACTGGATATCTTGAGGTTACCATGCTTTTTGTTTTCTCTATTGAGATTTGCATATTTAGTCTTTGGGAAGATAAGTGGAATTTATACAGTAGTTTCTGAAGATCATCCTCGGAATTTGCAATTAAGACGGCATCATCTGCATAACATATTATATCTATATTTTTGTTTCCCATTTTGTAACCTATATTCCTAATGCTTTAACATCTTCGATAATCTTGCAAAATAATATCGTTGCTTAAAAATCTCATGCAGTGGTTCGGAATTCGTGATGCAGTGGCACTAATTAGGTTAGCGCAGGATCGAGTTGAGTTTTGTGTGATCTTCTTCTTCTTTCGTGTCAGCAACGCATTGTTGCGTTGCTGTGGTGGAAGGATTGGCCAGAGAATTTCTGTTACCAGGGGGCACCGCGTGGAGGTTCCTTCCGTGCTCCCCAATATGTGATGGTCGCCGACATCTGAAAGGAGCAGCACAAGATGAAGAAAAAACGGGATTTATTAATCATGAGCTATAGGCAATGTAAAACAAAATAAATGCAGTCCAATTTATTAAAATTCAGCGCCTACGTTGGCTTGGCCATGTTTGCCGGATCGACGATGACCGTATTCCTAAAAATGTATTAGACATCTCTCCCGTAGATAGAAAAAGTAGAGGCAGACCTTGGTTGAGATGGATGAACGCCGTGCAGTGTGTGAAATAAGAAAAATGGAACTAATAAATTGTAGAAGATTGTCGGTCGGCAGGAAGGTATGGAGACGATTTCTGGAGGCCAGGGTCCATAGTGGACTAAATCGTTTAAATGCTCAAAATTGACTATAAATAAAGCGGTAAACTATATTTCCACACCGTGCAGCTTCAGTGAAAAATAACACCGTAGGATCTGGGTCAATTTTACACCTCTCCTCCATACCACACCCAATGTATGTGGAGCGCCTCGAGATATCCACTATATATTTTCATTACTCAACGTGCCTGTTTCAATTAGGTTTTAATTATTTTTGAGAGCTTACTGGATATGTATTTGTATAGTACAATAATTTCTCGTCTCGCGTAACTTGTAGAGGTAATGTTTACGATAAGTTTCCTTTTATGTTCGACGGTATTTTGTGCCGTTTACATGTAAGTCCCTTGCCATGTTGTTTGTACATGTTCAGAATTATGTAAACAGAGAACGAGCATTAATACAGCACCACTCACAATCAATTTTATATTTTGTAGTTTACTTGTTCAGACCTGATTAGTTTTCGGTAAACATCCCAACAGGCCTTCAAATATTATTTTGTATATAATCAACGTTTATAGTTTCAAAGTCGGTAAATTGGAATACCGGCACAAATATGGTCCGGCACAAATATTAATTTTAAATAATATTATCATCAACCTATGTAATGCTAGTAAAATTTTGAAACGAGACATTCCGAGACATACGGATACATTTATCGTTAATTTTTTACTGGTCTAAAATCAATCGATTGAAACTTTGAAATACCACGAAAATTGGAAATTTCAAAACTGCGACATCTAATTCAAATTAAGGGAATAACATATAATATTTTATGATTTGACATAATATTCAATTGACTGTTGTCAAAGCAATTTTGCCTTATGAGGATGTTATCATGTTTAGGCGGTATGTTACCTATGTAGAAAGATTAGAAAAAGTCCAAAATAAATTTTTGAAACACCTTGATTATAAATTAATGCTGTCTTGCCTTTGATGATAGAATCCTTTCCGCTCGTCATCATAAAATAACATCATTAGAAAATAGACGTACCATTGCAGACATGACATACCTACATACAATTATTAATGGTGCCGTTGACTCTGAGTCTCTTGTTGGGAGTCTTCCAATTAATTGTCCCTTTTGTAGTACAAATCTTACTTTTAGATTGCCTCTCAGCAGAACTAACTATGTCCAAAACGCATTCACCCAAAGGGCATGTAACATTTATAATGTTTTTCTTAAGAGTATTAATATTTTTAGACATACTGAAATAAAATATAAAAATGCCATCTCCCTTACCCTTAGAGGTTTACGGTAGGTACCTGATTACTGCTTTGTTCTTTTTGACTGCGAGTGCCACAACCTTCCTTTCCCTATTTTTGTCCTTTTTCTTCTGAATTTTGAGTACCTACTAAATTTTATTTAGCAATTTTTGTTTTACACTGTGCAGTTTAAAAATATATCCGCAAATAAGATTGGTCTATGATATATTGTTAAAATTGAATTTGTAATATTTGTTAGTATGTCTGTATGTTTGTTAGGTTTAAATAAAATAAAAAAATAAAATAATTTAAGTTCTATTTGGTAAAGTTACAGAAATGGAGATTGCAGTGGTTTTGATTGGTCACAAAATCTTCATAATAATTCAGCAGCAATTTATTTATTTTAATTTAAATCTTTTAAACCTTATAAATTAATTTTTGGATTTGATGTACTACTATTTTTCGAACATAGGTACTTTAATGTACAATGTTCATTGTACATTAAAAATAATGTACTGCCTCAGAACAGAGTCGTCTAGTGAGGCAGTAAATTTCCAAATAGAAACGCAATTGTTCATAGTATGTTCATAATAAGTTTTTTTATTATATAGAATTATGACGAAAAAAATAATTATCAATATATATTTTTTCGTTCTTTTTAATGAAGTTCGCAAACGCGACTTCTATTCACCGGTATCGCTCAATGCCGAGCATCGTCATAATTGTGAAAAATAGTGGTGATGACCATCTTTATTCAGATGAAAACGAGTTTCTTTTGCGAACTAAATTTGATATATTTTTTTGTTCTATCATTAGTCCGAGAGATAGCAACGTTTTCGATGAATGATTCTTTAATGGCTGGTTTTTTAATATTTTCTTTCTTATTGGATATAGGTTTGATAAAGGTAAGTCTAGCACCTGGGAATGGTTCTGTTTATCAGTGCGTATTCTCTTTATAAATGAATATTGTAGAATTTAAAATTATTTCAATGAATTTAAAATTACTTTAATTTGTAATTGCAAGTTATTTGTAAATATTAAAACTATCCGTTTGAGACATTTGAACGTGATAAAAACTACATAATATCTTATCTAGAGTCTGAGTTTTCCAATTTATTTTAAGAGAGCATATTATTATAGGAATATATTGATACTCAAATATAATTTGTTTTTATTTACTAAGAAAAAAAAACTTAAATATGTAAATGTTCAGAAATCTTCCTGGGTGTGCGCTGAACAAATCACCAAGTATCATTGTAAATAGATGGATGGTATAAGAGCACTAAAAGGACTAACAAAGATACAAATGATACCAAAATCTGCAATTTTACTTATAGAAAGGCGATGCGCATTGGTAAACGCAACCACTCCCAGATGCCAGACTTACCTTCCATACCCATATTCAATCAGGAAGGAAATTTAAGAAAAGCAGCCATTAAAATATGAATGTTGCTATCTCTTAGACTAAATGAAGTGACAGTTTCAAACATTGAAAAAAAAATTAAGTTATTTTATTTTGTATTGTTATTATAAATATGTAAATAATGGCTTTGATTCATTTCATCATCATCAGCCTGTGTTTGCCCACTGCAGGACATAGGCCTCCTCTCTCCTTCTCCACTCCTCATTTCATTTCACATAATATGTAGGTACCTACATACTTTAACTTCTATGAGAGATAATATACGTTGCTTTGATGTGGGTTTATGCAAATTATTTCTTCCTTGTATTTGTATTTGGCAGAAATTGAATAACAGATTTATGTTCAAGAATTTATTTTGTATTTTTTTACATTCACATATTAATTTTATAATTCATAACGCCTTGCGTAGACCAGATTTAGAATCCCCTTATTTTTTACTGCAGGGTTCCACACAAACTACCTTGTCGTCTGGTATTTCAGAGATGGAACTGTAATATTTGTTGGGTCCTGAGATGGAAGCTATTGGACTGCGGTCGGGGAATGACTTCTGCCAGTACTCCGTGATGACCTTCAGCAGGCCGACTGGAATCTTGATGCTTCCGCAGCTCTTGTAAGCTGGTGTCTTCTCTTCGCAGTTGCATACCTGGAAACGAAAAGAAAACAGTAATTAAAATCAGAGTTTTAGTCCTTCTCCTTCCATGCTATAGATCTAAAAGATCTGTCTGTGGTGCTGTATTTGTCTCCAGGTGGCAATACTCGCAGTTTATGAGAAAGTGATTTTTCCCTTACGGGGTAAGCAGGGAGAACCGAGTGCCATATTCCTATATTTTTGCACACATTCCTGGGTTTTGATTTCGCCGGTTGGACCAGACTTGCCCCCCTATGGCTTCCTTTACATCCATGCATCGACTTATACATGCTTCCTTCTTTCAAAACATTATTCATATGGTCATACCCTCCCTTTCTGGGACGGTCCCTGCGTTCACTCCATCTCTTATACACCCATGTACATATTTTTGGTCAACTGTCAATCGTTTATTCTTTCAATATGCCCAAAGTCGACCGTTTATATCATCATCATCATCATCAGCGTTAGTTAATTTTTGAAATATTATTAATTAATTTAAAAACCCAGACGGTACTTCATAATACTACAGAGTATTTTTGCAAGGTTATTTATAACGATTGTGTGACAATTTTTAAGGGAAGTAATGCATTTAGAAGTTTTAAAAGAAATCAGTCGTTATTAGAAATAACATTGTTTGTTCGTGAGAGAATTGAACATCTGCGGCTCTTGAAATAATAGGGTTGCACAAAAAAAAACATTTATTTGCCGTTGCAAATGAAAAAGATACAAATGAAATAAAGAAGGAATTGACTCGAAAACGAAGAATAAGAAATTTCTTCTTATCATGATTTTTGCCTTAGTGACAGAGTGACCGTCAAACTTCTTGAATTATGGTGTCGCTGCGCAGAACACAAATTTTGTGTACTAGAAGGAGTACAATACAAATTCATTGAAGTATTTGGATTATCGTGCCATATTAAAATTCTCCATCTATCGGCAAACTGCTAAACACCATAGTATTTGTTATCTTGAAACAATTATACACATGATGTAGGTACCTTCAAAAAAATATTTTAAACTCACCATACTTACATTCTAAATTAAACTTTTACTGCCAATCACGCAATTTCAGATCTCAGTTTTTGTTCTATGTCGACCGATGTTACACAAACTCCTCACAAAACAATTACATAAGACGGAGTTGCTCCAACTACAATACATACTCTAAACATATCGATATAATAAATAAATCACAAGCAAATTTCAAAAAATACTTAATAAGTTGTACACCAAGTATAAAAGTGTGATTACTTCTTAATTCAGCATTAAAAATAGAACGAGAGATATTAAAATTTGAAGAAAATCTGAATTTTCTGGATTTTTACGATATTATGTCTTACTTTAGCACAAAAAATAGAACGAGAGATATTAAAATTTGAAGAAAATCTGAATTTTCTGGATTTTTACTATATAATGTCTTACTATAGCACAAAAAATAGAACGAGAGATATTAAAATTTGAAGAAAATCTGAATTTTCTGGATTTTTACTATATTATGTCTTACTATAGCACAAAAAATAGAACGAGAGATATTAAAATTTGAAGAAAATCTGAATTTTCTGGATTTTTACTATATTATGTCTTACTTTAGCACAAAAAATAGAACGAGAGATATTAAAATTTGAAGAAAATCTGAATTTTCTGGATTTTTCTATATTATTTCTTACTATAGCACAAAAAATATGTGTGCAGTACTATTATAAGTTACATGGTGTGACTTAACATCCTTCTGCAACAAAATTTCTTGTAATTCTGAACAACAGAATGTTACTTGAAATATTGTTATTTTAATCTTGGACTATAATGCAATAATAAAAATATTCGATTACTTACACATTGGTACAAGTAGGTAAATAAGACAAAAATGACCTTATAAGTCTGGCGCAATTCAGGGGTGACTTCTATGCGAAAAATGCATTGTCACCTCAGATATAAGAATTGTAGCTTTCATTATTTACAAAAAACCAATTCTCTCAATAGATGGCGTTCCAACAAAATAAATAAAAATAATAGGATTGTTGTTCATAATTTCACCCATAGATGGCTGTAGTAAAAATTCCTTATTTTCAAGCGGAAAGAATTTCAGTATTACAATATATAGAACTTTCAAAAATTGAATTGATAGGGATCTCATTAAAAGGCATAATTGGTGAACGTTGCGCAAGCGCATAAAGTGATCACGTAAACCAGCCGATGACAGGTCGTAAGCCCTGTAGGTGCCTTGATTTCCCGGTTCTCCTACAATAAATATTCCAACTTCGTCTCTATTGAGATAATTAAAAATCTGTTAAAAAAAACCTCTTTCTATATCTAGGACTTGTTTTTGGGGGAAGAGTGGGACTGAAATAGGACTTTGACAGTTCGAAAATTGGTTCAAATTGGTTATGATGCTATTATGTGTCATATACAACTAGATATTTTTATGCACAGCAGTGTTAAGTAACATTGTAGCACTTATAAATAGTACTGCACGAAAATTAAATGTATATTTTAACTATAATTCTCATGCACAATTAAGAATTATGAAAAATATCTTTGGAATACACTTATAATATTTCTTCACAGCGTAAATTCTACGTTTGCGAACATAATTTGCATCAAAAAGTGATTTTGGTTAAAAATGCGACTTATAATAGTTCTGCATCCACCCAACGTTATTACAACAATTCGATAAATAAAACATACCACAAACACATTCATTCATCCACATAATACCATAAAAACATAAACTTACATACATAATGTTACATATACTATTATATTTGTAAATCATATTTTATCATATTTTTTTATATTATCGTATTATATTCTTTACCTATCTCAAAACCGTCAGGATGTTGTCAAATTTACATTCTATTCAATATTTTTCATTATACATAAACATAAATATGGAAGAAATATGAAAAATAAATTTTATGCCTGGATTGTATGTCATTCCCCTCTCTCGGGAATCTAATTTTCTCTTATTTTAATACCCTTCGTTCTCTCTCTCCCTTATAACAGAAGAGCTATCAGAAAATCAAGAGTGTTTTCGAGATGATGGCATTTGAGCTTTATATCTCTAAGGATGACACTTTTACAAAACCTCTCTTACGATGAAAAATGATTACGAATCTCAAAAAAAAACATTTTTTTGATTTTGCGAAACAATAGATACAACGAATAATTCATTATATTAAATTGGTGGCGTATTGAAACGATATTTATGTCACACAGCTGGAACTTTTCGATAGCGCTTTCACTCATGACCATTGGTTTCGGGTGATCCATAAGAGCCAGATATAATCGAAAATACAACGGGCAACAGTAACATCTCATATAGTTAACCAACGAGGTTCACCACTCATTTTGAATAAAGTAGGTACTTTTTAGTGGGACGAGAATGGTGTAAAAGTATACGCGCACGTATCATGCTTCTTTTAAAAAGCACAACTACACATTATTACTTCAGATAAGGTATTATTGAAATCAACGAGAATATGTTCAAGAAAAATATGCAAATAAAAGGACCTTGATAACAGACGAACATGTATGAGACAATGCATGTTATGATATAAAAATATGGCATCCAGTCCTCTATGCTAACCCCGTAAGGGACATGGCTCGATGGTGTGTGTATATGTGTAGCGACAATATTTTATTTTGCTGAAACGTTTTTGAATTTTTGTTTTGGAATCGTTTGAACGAAGTGCTTGGGAGGGCTGAGCCCGAGAGCCCTTTAGGGAGAGCCGCTACTGGTTACAACTAATACTTTAGGGAGAGCCGCCACTGGTTACAACTAATACTTTAGGGAGAGCCGCCACTAGTTACAACTAATACTTTAGGGAGAGCCGCCACTGGTTACAACTAATACTTTAGGGAGAGCCGCCACTGGTTACAACTAATACTTTAGGGAGAGCCGCCACTGGTTACAACAAATACTTTAATTTTATAAAATTGTTTAGATTGAATCGTTTGACGGCATTATATTTCAATGAAACCACCAAAAGTCTTGATCAATTTTATGAAATAATAATATTTTAACTATACTTTTACTAGTTTTGTATCTACCTACTTATTTGAAAATTATTTCTTTACAGTTGATGAATAGATAAAATAAAAAAAGGTACCTCAATTAAACAAATTGCATAAAGTAGCACAACAAGAGAAACAGTTTTTTTATCCATGATGGTAAAAAATACAAACTGTCTGTAGGAATGAAATAACTTGTAAAGTATACTTTTTCATCAGATTGATACTTTATATAGGGAAAACCAAAATATGTTGTTTTATCTGAACGTGTTCAATCTGCATGTATTATGGCTACGTATGTTTGATAAATTAATATTCACGTTTTCGGGTCAGCGTTTATATTTGAACGTGTCTTTTTTGCACGTAAAGCAAAATCCCTTATTGGGTATTAAAAAATAGGATAGCAGTTACTGCTGATAGCTAAAAATAGATTTAAAATACGTTGAATATTACACGTTCAATTTACACAAGCTATCTTGCCATGTTCTTATTGAGGAAGATAGAAACGAACGCTATGCATTCACTATTCGAGCACTATTTCAATTGTCTTTTCTCATTATTCAGATTTCTAGTGTTAGTTTTCCAGCCTTTCGAGATTGCATTTTTCCCACATATGTCATTATTATTTATATGTTATCAAGGTTTTTAAGGAGTCATTCTTTGATTTTAATTACGTTCTGCATATAATTTTACTTATTTAATTTATTCACGTCATATTTATTGTTATTTCAGTCGTTTACCAGATTGTTTTATTACACATTAGTATCAGATATGAACAACATTGCAATTGGTCTGTTTGTGTTTATTCTATAATGTTTTCTTTCATATTTTGTGTTTGTATATATAATTGTCTTGAGTCTTGAAGCATCACAGAGAATATATTTTTATTATTGCATATGCGCAAACATTGGATTTTTTTTCCCTGTCGGGAGTCAAAGATATTTTTTAACAGATTTTTAATTATCTCAATAGAGACTAAGTTGGAATATTTTTTGTAGGAGAACCGGGAAATCAAGGCACCTACAGGGCTTACGACCTGAATTACAATATATAGAAGTTTCAAAATTGAATTGATAGGGATCTCATTAAAAAGGCATAATTGGTGAACGTTGCGCAAGCGCATAAAGTGATCACGTAAACCAGCCGATGACAGGTCGTAAGCCCTGTAGGTGCCTTGATTTCCCGGTTTTCCATCACAGAGAGTTTTTCAATAGATATTGGGAGTCTGGTCAGTTCCAGAAGTTTTTGGGAGTCTGGTCAGTTCCAGAAGTTTTATAGGTAAATACAAATAAATAGGTAAACAGTATAAATAGGTAAATACAAACTGTTCTTTATTTCAAAGACCTATCTTTTTTAAACCAACTGTCGATTTGTTGAAGAGAATTCATTTCTCTTAACATATCGACATCGTTTCAAGCCAAGATACGCGAGATTTGTATGCTACGTCTATATTTTTCACTGCTTTTTCAACTTTGAAGTCATAAAACACCAACTTATAGGCTTCGCAGCATATATGTTCTGTATGTGGATATACTCAGAATCTAAAGTAGAATATTTACTCTTAAATTGTGACCACCGAACTGGCTAACTGCGTTTTTAGCCAAATATTTACTATCAGTAGTAAATGTATTTCTGACTGTACGGTTTGGTTAAGCGCACAGAATATTTAGTAGCACAAAACGAATTGTTTTGTAGTCACTTTAGTTCGGTTAATTTTAACATTTTTTTTTCAGTGTGTGTGTCGTCGTCCCCTTATAACATAACTTATATCGTTTACTTATGATCGATACTTATATAGATAGTTATGGGCCTACAAAGTTGTAAACTAAGAATTTTTGTTTAGTCAGGGTAATCAACTTAAGAATTTTTACTTTATTTTTCCATATATATATAAAAAACCATAAAAGTTAGAACGCTGAAAATTATATATCAGACAAATAGGTGCAATTATAGACAAATATTAAATCTCAATTTTTTTTTAAATAATTCCAGAGTTATCCATACATTTTTTTTAAATATCGATAAAAGCCGAAACACCTCAACTAGACAATTCATATATATATATATATATATATATATATATATATATATATATATATATATATATATATATATATATATATATATATATATATATATATATATATATATATATATATATATATATATATATATGTTATATTTGATGTTTTCACGGGTGAAATATGTTATAATATTTTTATCTCGGTTTTCCCGTGTCAGTAGGTCTTGACTAAGACCATTTGTCTTCCGACGTTTCGCCTGAATATCACCAGGCATTTTCAAGGACTTAACGAAAAGCACGCGCGCGACACACGTCTACTCACACTGAAAGCTCACCGTCAAGTGACTCGTAACGTACAAGATGGCCGCTTATGTCAAATATTGTTAGCGCGACGTGATTGGCTCCTTGTGACACGCCCACCTGCTGTCGTGTTCGTTGGTAATAATATTTTATCATTATTTTTGTGTTGTGATTCATTGTTAATTTTAGTTGTGACATTAATATTATTATTGTTGTGTTTTGGGGTTATTTTCGCTATGGTATTATTAATATTATTATTGTATTGTTTGTCATATAAAATGTTCTTCCAGGTACTAGGCAAACGAACTCCGTCGTCCCGATTGTTCATTATATCCCTTCTCTTATATATTTCTATAGCTTCCCTGTAAATTCTGAGAGGTTCACTGTTTAAACTTGCTATTATTTTTGAATGGTCAAAATCTATTGTATGTCCTTCTGTGAGCGAGTGTTGTACAAGTGAGGATGTAAGTTTTTTGTTTCTCATGTCGACTCTGTGCTCCGCTATTCGTGCTTCAACTTTTCGATTGGTTCTTCCTACATAAGTCTTATTGCACGATCCGCACGGTATTTCATATACTCCATGAGCTTCAAGTGGAATGATGTCTTTCGGGTTTCTTAGAAAGGTTGATATTTTATTTGTTGTGCTGAAAACGGTACGTATGTTATTTCTGTTTAATAGACGGCTGATTTTATCGGTGACGCCTTTGATATATGGTAGTCGGGCTGTTGATAATGGTGTTTCATTGGATTTTTCTTTCACTGTTTTTGGACTCTTTAATGCTTTGTTTATTATATAGTCTGAGAAACCATTACAACGTAGAGCATTTTTCGTGTATTCTAATTCTTGTTTTTTATGCTCGTGGTCTGCAATTCTTTTTGATCTTGTTATTAGTGTTTTTGCGACTGAGCATATTTGTGCGGGGTGATGATTGGACGTTGCGTGTAGGTATCTATCGGTGTGTGTGGGCTTTCTATATACTGTGTGCCCCAGTTTACCGTTTGCTTTTTTTAACACTAAAACGTCTAAGAAAGGTATTTGTCTGTTATTTTCCTTCTCCATTGTAAACTTTATATCTTTATGAATGCTGTTAATAGTGTTCAAAAAATTATTTAATTCTTCTTCTCCGTGAGACCATACTACGAATGTGTCATCCACATATCTTAGCCATTTCTTTGGTTTGAGTATTACTTTCTTTAAGACTTCTTCTTCAAACCTCGTCATAAATAAGTTGGCGACTGCTGGTGACAACAAATAAAATATCAACCTTTCTAAGAAACCCGAAAGACATCATTCCACTTGAAGCTCATGGAGTATATGAAATACCGTGCGGATCGTGCAATAAGACTTATGTAGGAAGAACCAATCGAAAAGTTGAAGCACGAATAGCGGAGCACAGAGTCGACATGAGAAACAAAAAACTTACATCCTCACTTGTACAACACTCGCTCACAGAAGGACATACAATAGATTTTGACCATTCAAAAATAATAGCAAGTTTAAACAGTGAACCTCTCAGAATTTACAGGGAAGCTATAGAAATATATAAGAGAAGGGATATAATGAACAATCGGGACGACGGAGTTCGTTTGCCTAGTACCTGGAAGAACATTTTATATGACAAACAATACAATAATAATATTAATAATACCATAGCGAAAATAACCCCAAAACACAACAATAATAATATTAATGTCACAACTAAAATTAACAATGAATCACAACACAAAAATAATGATAAAATATTATTACCAACGAACACGACAGCAGGTGGGCGTGTCACAAGGAGCCAATCACGTCGCGCTAACAATATTTGACATAAGCGGCCATCTTGTACGTTACGAGTCACTTGACGGTGAGCTTTCAGTGTGAGTAGACGTGTGTCGCGCGCGTGCTTTTCGTTAAGTCCTTGAAAATGCCTGGTGATATTCAGGCGAAACGTCGGAAGACAAATGGTCTTAGTCAAGACCTACTGACACGGGAAAACCGAGATAAAAATATTATAACATATATATATATATATATATATATATATATATAATATATATATATATATATATATATATATATATATATGTTATTATTAAGTATTTTGGGGATAACCCGCGTCAAATTCTGATTCCCGAGAGAATCAGTCGTCTGCCGACGTTTCGTCTGAATCACATCAGACATTTTCAATAGGCGCCTTGTTAATAAATTTCCGTCGCGAGGGATAGTGCGCGCACGTCCGTTCGCGTCGGAAGCTTACCACCAAGTGAAAGTTTGAAAGGAAAGCCATGTCAGTTGTTAGTGGAGGGGTGGGTTTCCCCAATGACGTCATTATTGCGTTTTGTTTGGCTTCTAGTGACTCGAGTACTTAACGGTATATTGTTTACAGGTGGATTATCAGTTTTCGGCTTACTAAGAATTTTACTAATGTTTTTAATGTGACTATTGTTTGAAATATCGGTAGTTGGATTAATTTGATTATTATGGTTTTTCAAAATATTGTTTTCAAGTACACTTGCCCTCGCGACGGAAATTTATTAACAAGGCGCCTATTGAAAATGTCTGATGTGATTCAGACGAAACGTCGGCAGACGACTGATTCTCTCGGGAATCAGAATTTGACGCGGGTTATCCCCAAAATACTTAATAATAACATATTTTGTACTCGCGAAAACCTTAGATTTAACATATATATATATATATACTATATATATATATATATATATATATATATATATATATATAATATATATATATATATATATATATATATATATATATATATATATATACTATATATATATATATATATATATATATATATATATATATATATATATATATATTTTAGTAGTACAACTACTAGTTTAGTAGTATATATATATATATATATATATATATATATATATATATATATATATATATATATATATATATATATATATATATATATATATATATATATATATATATATATATATATAGTATATATATATATATATATATATATATATATATATATATATATATATATATATATATATATATATATATATATATATATATATATATATATATATATATATATATATATATATATATATATATATATATATATATATATATATATATATATATATATATATATATATATATATATATATATATATATATATATATATATATATATATATATATATATATATATATATATATATATTTTAGTAGTACAACTCAAATTTCATTTTACAATTTTTATAAAAATTGGATTAAGTGACGAAATCGTTATATACAATTTGTATGGCAGTGGCCTATACACAATATCTAAGAAAACTTAATAGTTTGATACTTAATCTCCAAACATACATACATACCATCATGCTGTTTTCATATTCTAGGTAGGAAAAAATGACAGACCTCCATACTATCCTTTCCTGACATGCATATCTACATGCTTTACATAGAAAACAAAATATCTTTATAGTTCTAAGTGTTTATAGTTTGGTCCTATTGTTCAATTATACATACTATCGCCATCGACAGTTGGATCTCATGTGTTTCATGCAACTAGTATTGTAAGAAAATATATAGTGAAATAAACTGTCGTATATATCTTTTATTTCTGTACTATTTATTACTGATACGTAACTTTCACTTTACATTCTGTGATACGTAAAGATTAGCGGCATTTATCGCAAAATATTACACGTGAACGGGATTAAGGCCCCTGGAAGCAGTGGCGGCTCCCACAAAGGGGCTCTCGGGCTGAGCCCTCCCAAAAATTTTGTTCGATAGATTCCAAAAATATTTGCTAAATTAATTCTGGAAATCCATTATTTTTAATAAAAATAAATGTGTTTCCACCTTACGGTTGTAATAGTAAAATACTGCAAGAGTTCGTTTCATACAGCGAGATTCTATGAAAAATATTGTTCCGCGGGCACAATGTACTTGCGCCCGAAGAACTGTATGTAAACTCATATAATTGATTCCAATGCCGTAGTACAATATGATGCGAAATGTAAGGAGCTCTCGGGCACGTTCCTATATATGTTCATGAATTTACCGGAATATATCTCTTTCCAGTAAGTTGTAGATGAATTAGTGTATTTATGAACACAACTAATATTAGCGTCTGCGCACTTCGCAATAAGCGATCAGCTGAAGGCCGTTGTTGACAGCGCGCCATTTTGCATGTTGTGTTGTGGTTGTGTTTGCAGAGTGATGAAATAGGGTTAATTTAATATTTTTAATGATAATTTTTGACAATAGTACACGGTGAATAGTATACATAATTTAATTTCGCGTTACTTTAATTACGATGATCGTGTGAATGTGAAAAAACTAAGGGCCTCCCGGCCAATCATCTCATTATCTCAAATTAGTTCTTGTAAATCACGTAAATATATTCGAAGTTTTAAGATGAATTTGTAATAAAAAACGTCATGGCTTTGTAGGTGTAGTGAAAAGAATGCGTATTGCGGGTGTAGTGAATGTTGTTTTCCGTGTTTACTTTTTGACAATAATTCTGATATAGGTATTTAATTCTGACTGACAAAAACAACTAAATCCAACATGTATGATATATGATCCACCCGACCCCCCTTTCTTTCAGGTATTGTAATTGCAGCTTAACAGGAGAATGATGATAAACACTGATCATGCATACTCGTATGCATGAAAATAATATTTTTTCACATCTGTCGAAATTTCACAAGTGTACTGAATATTTTCTCCTTTTAAATACACATTTCCTTTCAAGAAAAAAATTAAGCCCCTCTAATATTTTAGGTAGCCAGCTGCCACTGCCTAGAAGACATCATAAATGGTGGAGATACAACTGGGCGTACACATCACCAGAGGCAGAAAACTCTGCGCAAACAGATCCTATTGGTCTTCAACTACTCTAAAAAGATAAAGATCCAAATATGTGTTGTATTGTCAGCCTTTGAATATTTATAAATCATTTTTAACTGGCGCTAGAAATATCATTAAGGATGTGAGAGTCTAGCAATTCCATTGTTCTAGTATCTGGTATTTTATAAGATATTTACAATTTTTTTATTTTTTTATTTTTGATTTAAAAAGCATGTGTTTTCATATTAATTACACCAACATAGTTAACTAGTCTCTTTCTATGGTTCTGAAATAAAAATTGCGTCAGAAATTGGATTTATGACAGGCAGGTACTATGGCAGACATTGAGAACTGGTTAATCTATTCTGTGTGAGCCCATATTTTTGTTGAGGTAATGATTGTGAGTGCAGAAAGTTGAGATTTTGTACCTATTTAGTGTGGAACGAGAACAATCACCTGGAGGCAAGTCTAGTCCGATCGGCGAAATCAAAACCCTAGTGATTACCCATATCATGGAGATAATTAATATATTGAGTTCTATAATATCTTTAGATGTCATAGAACTCCATATGATAATTATATCCATGATATGGGTAATCACTAGGGTTTTGATTTCGCCGATCGGACCAGACTTGCCCCCTTGGTTCATAATTGTATATAATTGTCAATAAAAATTGTTAACTGCTAGCCCTAGAACAGGATTAGTTGCGCAACAGTGATCTACTTATTGTTGTCATTATAAATATGTTGTGATAAAAGGTAAATAAATAAAAAAATATGTTTTGTTAATCTGTTTATTATTATGTATAATTTTGTATGTTTTATATTGTTTGCACCTCCCTTCTTACGAACTGGAATACAAAGAATTATTATTACAAAATCTATCTTTCTTCTTCTTCGTCGTTTCCCCACTGCTGAGGGTCTTGATCCATGGAACCGCCTATGGACAGAACGTATTGTCTCCAGTCAAATATATTAGCCAGGTCAGGTGCTATTTTTGGTATCATATATTCATCTCTATTTAGATCGGCCTAGTTTTGTCTTATCAGAATATCATACAAGTCTTCCGAGTATTATTATTAATATTATATTCAACAATAACCTCAATTGATATTTTTGAACACTATATAGTATATATGGCTCTATACTACTCTAAAGCAATACACATACATCTCTAAGTAAATTATTGTGTCTCAAATGAACCAGTAATAGAATAATATCAGATGTCTCTATTATATACAAATATTATTAATACAGCTTTTCAATTTGGTATTAACGCATATGTCTGATTAAATAGTTTATAAATATTTAACATTAACGCACAATGATTAAATTATAATATAATGTTTATTAATCATGTTTCATAGGTAAAATAATTAATTAATTTAAACCTCTCAGCATAATAAAAATATGTTTTTATTCTACACAAAACATATAAAATGTTGCACACGATAAAATAACTAAAAAAGAACAATAATTAAAAACAAAAGAAGAGAGAGAGAGAGAGAGAGAGAGAGAGAGAGAGAGCAGAGAGAGAGAGAGAGAGAGAGAGAGAGAGAGAGAGAGAGAGAGAGAGAGAGAGAGAGAGAGAGAGAGAGTTGGCCTCCTTCAGAATCCGTCGCGCCATTCCTCCCTGCACTCTGCGGCTCTCTTACAGTTAGTCTGTCTTTATATTCGTCCTTTGAAAACTGGTCAAGGGTTGTTATTTCAAAATTTGTCCCGATTATCCCAAAACATGTACCTACTATACGAGTATTAAACAAGTCTAAACTATTTAATTTTTTGTCAAATGTTTCGCAGATACGATTAATGAAAGAATATTTTGGGTGGTACGTATTGCAATTTGGAATATAGAAAAGATCAGTTTATCGGGTTGTCCTTAATCCTGAGGGAACACGGTAAATTATAAGATTATTCAATTCTGGTGAATCAAATTTATTATTAACAATTTTATATACTTAGTTAGCTTTGATCATGGATAGTTCTTCTGTGTACAAGCAATTCCAGATTATGAAACTTCAACGAAGCTATACAATACTCTGGGAAATGCAAATTAAATTTATATTGCACTTTTTTCAATGTTAAATTTATACACTGGAGACCAAACAGCAGTGCATTATTCGAGATGGAGGCTCGATATACGACTTAAATATACTAGGTTTACTTTGCTTCTATTTATTTATTTTAATCATTCTGTACACGATTATAATATAATGGGGTATATTAGCCTAATGACAATATCTTTCAACCAACCACATCCATTTATAGAGATAATTTTGGTGTATATGTACCTACCAACATTTTGCCCGTTCTAAGTCACTTCATTAGTCCACCCGGGATCTATGGTTCGGGCGACATGCTCTTCCACAGTAAATAAGTGTTAAAGGTCTGAAACGAGGTGGTCTGACGATATTGCACGAGTGGCTGTTGTCGGTTGGATGCTGTCAGCCCAGGATAGAGAGCTGTACAGGTGGTGTAGGTCTATGTCCATTACTGGACGAGGGAGGGCTGACGAAAAAAAATGCGACAATGGCTTTAAAACACATATAAAAAAAGGTTCGAAGCGGATTAGATAAGGGGATATACTTAAGAGTAATTTAAAGGAAATGATGCTTCAGATTCCATGAAACTTGAAGCTGTATGCTATACACTTTGCCAAAAATCAGGCGATATTCTGAAAATACATTTTTTTACTCTTTGTTTTTCTTACTGATATGTCATGTTTACTTTTATCTCATAAACTTTTTTTATAATTCTACTTTTTGATAAACCTTATATGCTAAGTTTAATTATAATTAATTTTTGTACATTAATTGATATAACTATGTAAATTATTCAAATGTTGACCCTGTAAAATATGTCTACATTCACCCTGTTTATTTCACCAATTAAGTAAATAAAAAATATCAATATGTTTAATTGAACCAATGCACCCATTTAATGAATGAAATATCATAAATCTTATTGAATTTTCACACGAAAGAAGTATTTTTTCAGATATATAATGTGACCTCTTGTGCCGTATTGTACGCAGAATTTGCATAAAAAAATAAACTCGGGAAATTTTCTGTTTTATCTTGAAATTTCCTGTAGCAGTTAAAATAAAGTCGTTCACAGCAGGTAGGTACCTACCATCAAATGATTTACCGTTGACAACGGAAATAATGTATTGGTACTTTTTCTTTAAGTGGGTGTGTGTACAAAAACAAAATATATCTATGAAAAAAAAAACCCTCTTGATGCTTTCGAGAGAAGGAATGTATCATCAGGTGTTACGTACGTGAAAAATTGTGTCGGAATAATGCGCGGGAAATATCTCAATACAGTGGCAACACTCGTCGACTTTGAGCGGGAAAATTATGGCGGTTATTCTTATCGAGCATTCCACGCCGAGGTGATGGCCGCATTCGTCTTGGCGGGAAATATTTGCGGTATTTGGCGCCTCCCGTTTCTCCGGAATTAAATCCACCTCGGAATTATCCATAGTTTACGAATATTTAATTTGGAATATTAAACATTTCCGTTTGTTTTCGGAAATTGTTGAGTGAAATGAGGTCCGTCATACGGTTGAGTATTTTTGAAATAAGTACATAGGTACATTTTTTGTACACTTCATCGTCCCCATCTGCAGTCAAATAGATGTTTATAAAAATATAATAATTTAAGAACCAGAATAACGTTTATTTATAATATTTTTAAAAAGTATTATGATGGTTTTTAAAGAAATAGAATCACATTAAAAATTATTTTAAAACCATAGAATAATAATAAAACTAGAATCCTCATTCCCATACAATACCTCGCTGAAAAAGCGAAGCCGTTTTATTGGCCGGCTCGTGTCAATATAATGTATGACTCTCCTGGTAGACATTGTTCGTATAGTGCTTGCTCTTAGCAAAATGGGAACCAAATTAGTCAACATAAAGCAGTCGCGTTTAGTGCAGGCTAAAAAGTATTCTATACTATTATTATTCTATGGTTAAAACATAGAAAAGAATACAATTATTTTTTCTTCATCCTCTCTTCATTGGCCTGTTGGCCTGCTTATGTCCTGCGTCAGCTTCCCTCCTGTGACGTGGACTGCTAGCTGTCCTTCCATCTTTTGGGAGGACCTCCTGGAGGTCTGCTTTCTTGGGGAACATAATCCCTGGCCACCTTGACGGTTCTTGAGTGTGTCATTCTTGACACGTGTTCATTCCAGAACATTTTCTCTTATCTCTGTGTTTTGTACTTTATCTCGAAGGGTTTTGCCAGCGATGCTTCTGAGTACCTTCAAGTGCCTTACCTGAGTGCAAAATTTTGATTGTATTATCCGTCTCGCTTTGTCGTATTCGAAATCTCTCTCCGTACTTTTTTTGTCACCATCCTTAGTCATGGCAATTATAATTATAGTTTTAGCGTAGTTTATACAGAACTCACTCATTTAAAAAGTGTCAGTCTTTCACTTGAGCTACAAATACTATTATTATTATTTTATTCATTTGAAAAAAATGGGCAACGAACAATCATATTTTTTTTAACAAATATAATAAATCAGAATAACCACAAAAGTATTTGTAACTTAATCAGCCCACCTTTGATTTCATGTTGCTTTGTACTCACTGCTGGCAACAAAACAATTAAGTATTTCTGTCTAACGTGGCTGCTGAAAAGGGTCCTGGAAATACAGAATATGTCCACGGATTTGATCTTTTCCAAATTATTATACGTGGTAAGACATCGGTACAATGGCGAATTCTGAGCGGCATTAGTGTTTTTTTTTTGTCTAAAAAGAAAGTTGAGGTGTGTCTTGTTCGTTTGTTTGGTATGTTGAAGTAAATAATTTTCAGAAGGTCTGTACAGTCAATATTAAAGTTCATTATGTCATAAAGGTACATTAAGTCTGAAATCCTTTGTCTTGTCTGTAATGTCTGCAATTCGTGTTTGTAGATATTATCAAATTTTTATTTTTTAAGCGTTCTCAGAACTTCTAAATTGGTATCTCTGGATAGTAATTTCATTCACCTTTTTTTGCGTCATTATTTTCATTAGAGTCTATAAACGGAAGCATTGGCGGAAATCTTGTTGATTCCTCACAGAATGATATAAGGTCGGCGCTCACATAATTCACCCGTCCGACAGCAATTACCCCGAGGAAATTTGACCTGTAAAACAAGCGTTCGATTCCCGATACATGGTCTCATCAGACACGCGTCAGGAATATTTATTAAAACCCTTATCAGGGACGGTATTTCATACATATAGAATATGAGACTTTTCATCTCCTATGCTGGTCATATGAAAAAGTTGAGTTTTCTGATTAGTCTTAAACTTTGTGAATATTTGAACCTGTTTTAGTCTCTTTGGAGAAAGTTAAAAAGTAGGTATATAGTTATGAATGGCGCAAAAACTTGTTTTGAAGGTCTCTATATTTGAAATATTTGCCATTTGGTTGAAAAGAATAGTTATTAGCCCATGAAATCAAAAACAAAGATACATTAATTTCTAAAGCACTATTTGCAGGGTGAATTGCCTAATAAAAAAATAAAGAAAATACAAAAAACTTTTTTTTTAAATTTAAGTATCATGATAAAGCTATTTTATTTTATCTGGTGTATTAAATTTAAATATGTAATTAATTGTTATTTTTTGCATTAAGAAAATAATACTTAGTAAGATTATTTGAATTACTTAATTTACATGACTTGACAAAAAAGTCATTAAAATTATAATTATACCTATAAAATAGTAATGTTGTAGTTGTAGTATATGATAAGTACTAGCGGACCCGACAGACGTTGTCCTGCCCGAACGTTAGATTGCCTGCTATTGGTTGTTATTCTGAAATTTATACGATTGTGTTGAAATGAATCCAATAACAATAGCTGTAATTACTTGCCAAATCGATTGTCATCCGAAAGTACGCATGTTGGTTATTCTGAACATGCAATTGTATTGTCTATGGTCATATTTCTGGCGCAATTCAGGGGTGATATATGTATGTGCGCGATACTGTCACCTCATTTATAAGGACTGTTGCTTTCATTGTTTACTTTTAAACCGATTTCTCAATAGATAGCGTTACAAAAAGTTTCTTCGTTACTTCATAGATGGCAATAGTAAGAATGTATTATTTTCAAATGATTTTTTTTACATTATTCAAATATATAAAACTTTTAAAAATTACATTGATAAGGGAACTCAATAAGAAGGCATAATTGGTGAACGTTGCGCAAGCGCATAAAGTGATCACGTAAACCAGCCGATGACAGGTAGTAAGCCCTGTAGGTGCCTAAAGTTCCTGGTTCTTCTATAATATCCCAACTTCGTCTCTATTGAGATATTAAGTTTGTAAATAAAAATATCATTTGACTCCCGATAGGAAACAAAATCCAACGTTTGCGTATACACAAATAAAAAAAATATTCGATTTGTTTGAGAATATTGTCGCTTAAAATCACAAAATATATATTTTAAATCTCACTTTAGAGTACGTAGGTTTTTAACATTTTGACTCTAAAAAATTGTTTAATACAGAATATATAACAATAAAATAATGTCATACAATAGTATAATGATAATATTATACATAAAACTGAATAATTTAATATAATATTCACAAATTAAATAGAAATATGTAAACCAAAATGACATGACTGACATATTATTTATCGTCAAAATATCGTTGTCAACCAAAAATACTTAATATCTTCATAAAATAATAATGATAAATTGTACATATAACTAAATTATTTCATAAACTATTAAAAATATAAAAACAAATACCGCAGACAGCTCCGTGAAAAACATCAACAAAAAAACTGTTTTAAATACATTACATTACCGACATAACATTATGACATATCGAAATCAATGTTGTCACGATTCAAAATGCATATTCCGAAATAATTTATAACGATTGACATTTTTATTAAACTTTTAATATATTTACGTTTAAAATTCCTTTTTGTGAACCATCCTAGGAAATCAATCACATAAACACAAAAAATTTCATCAAAATCAGTTCCGCTGTTTAAGAGTTCAGTGACATACAAACGTACAGAAGAATTATATATACATAATGTATAAAGATTGCTATGTTTTCAGAATTGAATTTTTGGCACATTTTGAACAATTTTCATCCACTACAATAAACTTTGTTTAAACTACGAATAAAATTAGTAATTAAACAAAAATAATTATGATTCATAAACTTAAATGTAGTGCCACCTTCTTTATATGTACAAGCGTAAAAATAATTCATGTTAACACATTTTTAAGTACTGATTCGGAAAGATATTTTTTAAAGAATTTCATATTCACAGCTTTACGGAATTTATTGAAAAATAATGAGTAAATATTTTAAATACGTTTTAAAAGTATTGATCAACTTATTAACTTAAGTATTATTAATGAATCAACGGTATTTATTATATTATATAAGCGGTGTTTTTTATCATAATTCCCAATATACTCCTACGGGGGGAAATTGAAAAATGAACAACTTGACATTAAAGGCAAAACATTAATTAATTCCCGAAATAGAATTTCGTTAAAATCGTTTGTGAGAGAATAACGGTAGCGATCTTCAATAGACAAAAGAGTAAATATAATTGAATCGTTTCCTGGATTGTATACAAACATACCTAATAATATTACTTATATAACATATATTTGATTATGTCGAACTTGATTGTCCTTGTACAAGATCAAATATTTTGAGTTTGATTGTCCATCATTAATTGCATTGATGAAGCCCATAGACATACTCCATTTCCCAGAATCCATCGTTTGGTATGCCTTTGTTGCTGACGCAATATCAACTTGTACAATTTCAAAATCGAAGCCCCGTTAGACAACGTGTCATTTAGCTCAAGAAAAGATAACTCAATGTATGGAAGTGACAGTTGCCAGTGACGTGACAACTATCACTTCCATACATTGAGTTATCTTTTCTTTTTTCTATTCTTGGGCTAAATGACACATTGTCTAGGGGGCAGTATTGTTTTCGTTATAGCCTATTTCAATTGTGTTTTTCTGTGTTTTGCTCTTCTCTGAATTGTTTCTCATTATATTTCATTTTTTAATTTCTATAATATATGTTTCTTATATTCCTCACATCCTTTATCTTTCTTCTGATTATTAAACTTATATTTTTGTATCCTTGTTAATTTTTTGTCTCGTATTTTTTTTTATCTTTTATAGAATTTGCTATTCGACTTAAAAAATTATTTCTATAAAAAGGAAATACTTACATTTATTTTTCATTTTAGCATTATGTTCCCTTTATTATCTACTTTGTTCTCTTGCTTTATTGTTTTCTATGTGTTTTTTTTTCTTTTTGTATTTTTTACACCGGAAAATGTTTTCGGAATGTCACCGGAAACGAAAAATTTATTATGATGTACTATTTTATGTAAAAGATTTTTTATAACCGTTATATAAATATATTAATATATTTGATATAAAATATACCCTTGTAACATATATGAGTGTTTTATTATTATAAAGTTTTACTCGATTTTTGAATCCCGTATATGGATTCAATTAGGTCGGAACCTTATTGAATCTTCGTATATTGACATTACCAGATGATAAACTTAGTGAAATAATCAAAATATTTTCAGTTACTTTAAATGACAGGCACCAAGTTCGTAAAATAAATGAGTATATAGAAATAAAAGATTACTCACGATATTAAATACCATATTTTAGTTTCAACTTTCAGACATACAAAATACCTAAATTCACTTAATTATAAACACAAGAGGAGAGATTGGCACTGAAGAGCGTCGCTTGTGCGTTCAGTCAAATACCCCCCTAGCGCCGAATTCCGGAAAGATCGATGCTTGCTAATTGGTCGCTAGGAGGAATATGAATCCATCTGACAGGGCAGTCGCTAGGCGCTGTGCCGTCACACCTTTTATATATCGATATAAAATAATCATTATTTGGTTTATATGCTGATGTATGGTTTGTTTGGTGTATGGACAGAATTTGTTTCAATTTCCTGTTTATTTATTTACTTACCTAATTCTAATTAAAACACGAGTATATCTTAACTAATTCCCTTCAAAACACGAGTATATCTTAACTAATTCCCTTCAAAACACGAGTATATCTTAACTAATTCCCTTCAAAACACGAGTATATCTTAACTAATTCCCTTCAAAACACGAGTATATCTTAACTAATTCCCTTCAAAACACGAGTATTTCTTAACTAATTCCCTTCAAAACACGAGTATATCTCTTTTTTAAGTAAGTCATATTATAAAGTGTTTTATTATTTCTTTTTTGCTATGTATTTTTTTTTATGACACAGCAAACACACAAGGCCGCAGTAATCTCGGGTTGTCTGAGGGAAACTATATGGAAGAACACACACATGAGAACCAATGGCAAAATGAGGATATACAGAACATGCGTCAGACCTATCCTAACATACGCCATTGAATCCAGAGCCGTACCAAACAACTTATGCGCACCAGTGAAATGAAAATACTGCGATGCATAGCGGGCAAAAGTCTTCGTGATAGAGTCAGGAATATATAGATCTGAAGAATTTGCGAAGCTGAGGACATCGTAAGATGAGGGCGCCAAAGAAGAAGGTACTGGAATGAATACGTCAGCCGCATGTCCGAAGAAAGGATCCCAAAGATAGCCCGAGACAACGTACCGGAGGGGTCTAGACCGCGAGGACACCCATCAAAAAGATGGCGTGATAGTTGGCAGTCCACATCACAGGAGGCTGAAAATGCAACATTAAACAGGCCCTAGGCCTAATGAAAGAAGAAGAAGAAGATTTTTTTTATGTTTGATATGTTTTTGTAATAAATAAAAAAAAATAATCAAAATATTAGAATATTGTTACCAAGCACGAGATTCTAATCTTTTTGATAATGTACTAAAAAAATTGTCATAGTCACTTATACACATTTCCTGTATATAACTACACATTGCCGACCGCCCTGGCACAGATGGTAAGGCGTTCGGCTTCTGTGCTGGCGTCCTAGGTTCGATCTTGCGCTATTGCTACTCAGCCCTCCTGGCGACGTTTCATTTAGCTCAAGAAAAGAAAAAAGAAAAGATAACTCAATGTATGGATGTGACAGTTGCCAGTCACGTGACAACTGTCACTTCCATACATTGAGTTATCTTTTCTTGAGTTAAATGGCACGTTGTCTAGTGAGGCTGGACTGAAAGCACTGGTTAGTTGGAAGAAATTTCCATATGAAAATAAATTCGCCACTTAATAATAAATTCGCAGGAGCAAGGATTTTTTTTATTATTACATTATTTAATATTGTTAAAACAGAAGAATAAAATTTAAATATAAAATAAAATATAAATTTAAATTCTTGCTCATCGGAATTGATTTTATCAAACTTATTCTTTAAAAGTTGGTTAACACGTTACTTAAGATAATCTATAAAATATTATTTTTCTACGAACCGGAAGGCTTGTTTTTATGATGGAGATGTGGGGCGCTTAATTCTCTCTGCCTACTTTTATGCCTGTACTCATATTAACGAATAACACAGTTATGTATGTGAAACAAAATATATTTATTTATTTAATATAATACACGGCATAAGCCATTTACATGTTACATAGAATTACATTTTTTTTTAAATTAACAACATTATTATATTTAAAACAAAAAACAGAATTAACAAGAAATTTCATTTAAAAATTAACAATTACTGGTCGAATATATAAAAAATATAGAAACAACAATAAATTGACAAAACAAAATTTAAAATGATGTAATTTATTATTATTTTTATTAGCTCCATGCTCATTAGCTCCATAAATTTCAGATTAATCTCTATTGAGGTGTAGAAAAAAAAAGCAATAAAGAAAAAGAGAATAACAGTAAATACCAGTTACGTTCAAAACATATTTCGTCGAAAAATTTACTTCACAAAGATTCATACATTCATTCATACCATCACAGCACAAACCATAAAGTGGGGTAACCAGCGAAAGGTGTGCGGGTGCGCATTACCTTATAAAATCAATGGTGAACCTCATTGATGAACTTTGTTTATTTTGCCTTTTGAATGTTTTTTTTTTTAGAAATTTTCATTTTGTGATTTCTAGTCTAGGTACATAGAAATATATATTCGTATGAAAATGTGAGATGGCGTTTTTAGTATAGTAGACAGATTTCACAATCCCTTCCCTTAAATCAGCGCACCTTACGACTGTGCAAATGGAAGCCGTGGAACGTATGTAAATATTTGAATAATAAATAACGGAAGAACGTGTATGAAACGGTGCATGTGGAGGTAAATGAGGTGAAAAATGTCGGCATGAATGGGAAAATATGGTACTCGGCATTATTTGCATGCCTCATTAAGGATGCGGCGTCGTGGTTTTATATAAAATACCTTCAAATGTTCATACATGAGTTAAACTTCTCTTTTGTTTGACATTATTTGTCTTCCTCGTAGATATCATAAAATATAAGGTAACTCATATTTTTAAAATTCTACGCTTTTCAACGAATAATGTTGTGATAACTGGTACTTTTAGAAACCAGATATAGTAAATTATACACGCGTTTAACTTTAACACAATTTATTAAATATATTAAATATATACAAGAGTGAAGTTCAATAATTAGATTATATATGAACCACAACGTGAGAGCACTTTCCTTGATCCAAACCCGATCAATCCCCCTTCTTACCTCAGACATTGCTTTATATTAAAAACCTTTCTCCCGAAGATTGCCAATTCTCCCGTTCGTACAATCTCGTAAACCGCTATACAGATTGCCTTATAAAAGGCGCAGACATCAATAAATCACAAATGTTTTCGACATCCGTATCTCAGTTGGCTAGATATCTGACTCCTAAGCGAAAACTCCCGGATTCGATTCCCGGCAGAGACACAAATCGTAATTGTGTATTCAGTCTGGATCTGTCAGACGATAAATATTGTATGTCTCCAGAATGTGGCAACTTGTTATCTGGTGCGTGTGTTAAATAAATTAATGACATGATAAATAAAAAATATATATTAAAATATTTGGTCTCTCGCAGATTTTCAAAGTTATTAAAAGTAGTTTAGTACACAAACAAATTTTTCAAGATATAATTGAATGAAAAAATTGTAGAAGTTTTAGAAAAAAATTCTCTATAACAAATCGATAATTGGATAATATATAAATTATACATAAAAGTATTTTTTTGCAAGACCGCGAAGTACAGATATGACCGAATATTTTTATTATTGCATATGCGCAAACATTGGATTTTTTTCCCTGTCGGGAGTCAAAGATATTTTTAACAGATTTTTAATTATCTCAATAGAGACGAAGTTGGAATATTTACTGTAGGAGAACCGGGAAATCAAGGCACCTACAGGGCTTACGACCTGTCATCGGCTGGTTTACGTGATCACTTTATGCGCTTGCGCAACGTTCACCAATTATGCCTTTTTAATGAGATCCCTATCAATTCAATTTTGAAAGTTCTATATATTGTAATACTGAAATTCTTTTCGCTTGAAAATAAGGAATTTTTACTTCAGCCATCTATGGGTGAAATTATGAACAACAATCTTATAATTTTTTTATTTATTTTGTTGTAACGCCATCTCATTATTTACAAAAAACCAATTCTCTCAATAGATGGCGTTACAACAAAATAAATAAAAAAATAATAAGATTGTTGTTCATAATTTCACCCATAGATGGCTGTAGTAAAAATTCCTTATTTTCAAGCGAAAAGAATTTCAGTATTACAATATAGATCACGTAAACCAGCCGATGACAGGAAGCCCTGTAGGTGCCTTGAATTCCCGGTTCTCCTACAATAAATATTCCAACTTCGTCTCTATTGAGATAATTAAAAATCTGTTAAAAAATACAGATATGACATTTTTATTGACATCGTTGTCTTATAATTCGTAGGCGCTTAGTAAGATATCTATCTCATCGTGTGCTCCCGAATCGTAGCAGGTATGTATCAAAAACGTTTGGGCAAATTGAATTATTTCGTATTATGTTACATTCTGGATATCGTTGTAAATGCCCGCCTTGTCTGAAACACGCGTATTGTAAATTATAAATAAATTCACAATGAGAAACTCATTTGAGTCTCAGATGTATTGTGCTCACCGAATTATGCTGCCTTCTCATTAAGGCCAGAGAGTTTCTCAATCTAGACGTCGTCTCTCAAAGGGAGAGAAGAACGTCTCGGTGAAAATCTGTCAATTTGTAGTTGAATAAACTGATTGTCTCATGTCACTAGGTAACATATTCCCTGGACGATAAGAAATAATATCAAATATCGACAAAGATAAGACTTACTGCTAAACAGTCTTTAGTGTACATACATATAATTTTTGTTTGGTCTCTGTATCTTTAATATTTGAGATTAGTTTATTGAAATAATTATATGTGAAATGTATAAAATTATGTGAAAGAGAGAATCTGCTCTGCCAAAAAACTGCTTTGCAGTTTGGCGGGAAAAGAACAATGTATTACTTTTTATTAAAAAATAAATATCTTAAAAAAAAAATATATATATATTTAGTACATATTCTATTCTATTCAGTGGGAAGATCTCCATTGAAGGTGATGTTGATGACCAGCATATGTAGTATATGGAGAATAAATGGCAGCAGAACAAATTCCTGAAACATTTGCATTCTTTCTTTTCCCCTTAGCGCTTTTGTCCCGTTTCTATCGGGGTGCGCTTTTACCATGATCCTAGAATTGGCGAGTCTGGTTATTACATTGAAGCGACTGCCATCTGACCTTCGTAACCCTTAGAAAGGGGAACCAGACAAATTGGATCATGGTTACACATAGCTAGTGATATAAATCCGCACATAGATTTTTTTTAAAAATCCAGTGGTGCGTGCCCCGCCCGGATTCGAACCGTCGACCTCACGCATGTGAGACGACGACCTTACCGCTGGGCTATCACCGGTCTCCTGAAAAATTTGCATTATCGTGGTAATTTAAAATTCACCAATAACCGGCACCATGATATTTGTAATCTCGAAAACAGACGAACAATTATAGACATGATGTACCTTCACAAAATTATTCACAACCTTATAGACTCACCTTATTTACTTTTTAAATTAAACTTTTACTGCTTATCACGCAATCTCAGATCTCAGTTTTTGTTCTGTATCGGCCGATGTTTAACAAACTACTCACAAAACAATCCCACTGGACGGAGATTTTTTTTTTTTTTAATTATTGTTATGTATAAATTTGGCTTTTTGGCGAGTAAATTTGCCGACCATTGGCCCATTGGTCGTTGGAGAGATCTGACGCGGCACTTCAAGAAGATGATGAAGAATAAATAAATAAATATTTGACATAGTATGTCAAAAAAAACATACAGATATCCATCCTACCAACTGTTTCGCCGTCTTTTGGTGTACCGTCATAAAAGTTATCACAAAAAACAATTGTACAACATAACACTATCGACATCTTTTGATACAATTATCCTATCAACTTTCAACGAGATGCCGTAATGAAAAGCATTACCAGGTGCCCAGGATCTGAACAGAATTCGCATATAGGCACTTCTGATTTTTGGCACCCAGGCTGTTTAATACCGGAATAAAGATAAAAAAAATATTCTTAAATCTTGCACTGGATTATTGACGGACTGCAGGGCTACTCAGCGTATTATAAGACGATCAGGTTCAGACTTAAGAAATATTTGAGGCTAAAAGTAATCAATTAATTGTGTTAATTTATACAAAAATTACGGATAATTTCGTACTAAACATTGATCTAAAAAGTTTTTTATGCTTCAATTTATTTAATGATTAAGATTACATAATGATCGAGTGCTGATTTATACATTTTTAAGATTAAGACAAGACAAGACGTATTGAGAACGTGTCATGAGTAGCTCCCCTGGTTGCTAAAAATGGGAAGAAAGGAAATTCTAAAGGTGCTTTACCTATGTCCCTGCCTAGTACACAGAGAACATGGTGTGTGAGGGTGTGTGCGTGTGCGCGCGTGTGTGGTTATGTATGCAAAACAGGATATGTTTGATAATAATAATAATAATAATAATAATAATAAAAACATCTAGAACTACGTGAGGGGCGGGGAGCTACACAACTACATCGAGTAGCTTGCCAACGGGTAAAGGGTACAAACACACAACACATACATGGATCACACAAAAAACACAAGCCTCGGACAAACACCGCTACCTGGGGAGCGCCAGGGCACGTCCGGAGTTAGCGCTGGGCGTAGCAGCATGAGAGCCGCTAATGACATGCTGTCGAACAGGCGGACACATGCCGGGACACCCGAAGAAACAACAGCCGAAACCCAACACACCCGACCTGCTGAAAGTGCTTTGTCGGCAAGTCAACCGACAACCACCAAAGCGGGAAAACCACGACAACGCATGAAATGGACAGATGACATGAACATAAACCTCATGCGTTGCTACTACACTATCACACAAGGAGACACACAAATAATTGGATACAGACAGGAGCTACATACACAATTCACCACAATCTACCCAGAACTCTCACACATCACAGAACAGCGACTGGCGGACCAGAAAAGAGTTATAATAAACAACAAAAGAATACAACTATCAATACTTGATCAAATAAAACAAGACGCAATCAGAATGAGTAATCAAAATAGAATAAGTACATTAACACAAGACATAACAAATACGCAAATAAACCACAACAATCCACAGGAAATATCAATAATACCACAGCAAAATAACACTGAACAACCAAATATAAACATAACTAACGAATCCACCAATATGAACAATAATACAACAATAAGCCCTAACAACAATGACGAGACCAACGGAAGAACAGAACACAACCCAGACACAAAAGCACAAATCACAAACACACTAGAACACACAATCGAAATATATAAAGATAGCGACCCCACAACAAGACCACACCTACCAAAGCTCAAAATCAACAAACAAACCATTAACATGATCAATATTATCAACACAATTCTACATAACATGATTAACACTGAAACAACACTCGAAAAATTACATCTATTAGTTTACTGTAGTGCATACACCATTATTACACTAAACAAACAAAATATAAACAATAAAACAGAAAACTCCCATAGAACACACAGAAGCACTATACCAGCATGGCAACACAGAATACAAATCAAAATCAACTCATTAAGAAATGAAATAGGCAAAGTAACACAAAAAATTAAAGATAATCTAAAAAATCCAAGAAAAATACGGGAAATTGAAACGATTAAAGACAAATACAATGAACACAACCTAACTATACTCCTTGATACGCTAACACAAAAGTTATCAGCACAATCACATAGATTAAAACGCTACAAAAAATGCTATGACAGGAAAACACACAATCTCAATTTCCAAACAAGCCAAAAAAGCTTCTACAACAACCTAAAAAACAACAATATAGAAATTACAGACGCACCTAAATTAAATGAAATTGAATCATACTGGGAGAACATTTGGTCTGAAAACAAAAAACACAATGAAAATGCCACATGGATAACAGAGGAAGAAAATGACAATAACCAATTTCAAAACATGGCCACAATACAAATAAATATAACTGACTTCAAAACTGCTATAAAGAAGACACACAACTGGAAGACACCAGGCATAGATAATATCCAAAATTACTGGTACAAATATCTCCCTGTAACACATGAAAAATTCTCCGAACTATTACACAAATGCGTAACGGAAAACCAAAACCTCCCATCTTTTTTCACTAAAGGTATCACATATCTCAAACCTAAATCAACAGACACAAAAAATCCATCTAAATATCGTCCAATCACATGTCTACCCACAATATACAAAATTCTTACCTCAATTATAACTACAAAAATAGATCTTTTCCTAACACAAAATAACATATTAACAGAAGAACAAAAAGGATGCAGAAAGCAAAGCAGAGGATGCAAAGAACAAATCATCATCGACCGGACAATAACAAATCAGGCGATAAAGAAGAAAAGGAACATGTACTGTGCATACATAGATTACCAAAAAGCCTTTGATAGTGTCCCCCACTCATGGTTAGTAAAAGTTCTAGAAATATACAAAATTGACATAAAACTTGTAGAATTTTTAAAACAAATAATGAACACCTGGAACACGACAATATACCTAAAACTAAACAACAAAATGATAAAATCAAAACAAATAAACATTAAAACCGGAATCTTTCAAGGTGACTCCCTAAGCGCACTATGGTTCTGTATCTCCCTCAACCCACTCTCCAAGATGCTTAACAAAAGCAAACTTGGCTACAAAATCACAACACACAACTTAAATACCAATCCTATAAAAATCAACCACCTTTTATACATGGACGATTTAAAACTATATGGCAAAAATAATGACGAACTAAAACAACTAATTTATAAAACTGAACGCTTTAGTAATGACATAAAAATGAAATTCGGTATTGATAAATGCAACACATGCTCAATAGTAAGAGGTAAACCCAAGGAACACACGGGAAGCACCTTGAAGGATACGAATGAAATAATACGCGCAATGGACGAAGATGAATTTTATAAATACTTGGGAATTCTCCAGAACCCAAGCATAAAAGATAAAAAGATAAAAGAAACCACCAAAAACGAATACCTTAAAAGACTAAATATCCTCCTCAAAACACAACTAAATGGAAAAAATATGACCAAAGCAATAAACACATACGCAATACCAGTACTAACATATACATTTGGAATAATTAAATGGACCAATACGGAACTTGACGATCTCAACATTAAACTCAGAACAACATCATCAAAACATAGAATTCACCACGAACATTCAGCAATAGAAAGATTCACACTGCCAAGAGAGGAAGGAGGAAGAGGACTCATAGACATTAAAAATCTACACCATACACAAATAAATAACTTAAGGCAATACTTCTACACAAAACGAAATAGCCCAATACACAACGAAATCATAAACATAGATCACACATACTCACCACTTACACTTAACGACAACGAACGCAATCTAGAAATAACAACACATGACGCAAAAATTGAAACATGGAAAAATAAAACATTACATGGAATACACCCAAGTCATCTACAACAACAACATATTGATAAAGCCCTTAGTAATAATTGGCTCAAACACTCAGACCTCTACGCAGAAACAGAAGGATTTATCATAGCTATTCAGGACAAAATAATAAAAACAAAAAACTACACGAAACATATTATAAAAGACAATACAATAACAAACGACACATGCAGAAAGTGCAAATTACAAAAAGAAACAATAGAACACATAACAGGTGGCTGCTCAACTCTTGCACCGACGGAATATACAATAAGACACGATAACATCTGCAAACACATATATTTGGAACTAGCCCACAAACATAAACTTATCGAAACACACCCCAAGTGGTATCAATACACACCCCCAGCTGTAACAGAAAATGATAACTACAAACTATACTGGAATAGAGACATAATCACAGACAGAACAAACCTACATAACCGACCAGACATTACATTAATCGACAAAATACATAAACACACATATCTAATAGAAATATCGATACCAAATACAGCAAATCTACAAAAGAAACATTTAGAAAAAATAGATAAATACATACCTTTAGCAGAACAGATAAAATCACAGTGGAAACAAGAAAAAGTTACAATAGTCCCAATAATATTATCGTCTACAGGCATCATACCAAAAACTCTCCAAAAAAATATAGACATACTAAAGTTACCCCCATACGTAATCACCAACATACAAAAAACTACAATTATCAACACATGCACAATAGTCAGAAAATTTCTACAAGTACCACTTTAAACAACTACACACAACCACACAGACACACAAACACATAGCCTCACAACTTGAGTACGCTCCGTTGTGAAGGAAATTACCGGATCATAACCGAGATCAATCTACATATAATAATAATAATAATGAACACTTCCTTGCACCCTGCGCAAGTGCCGAGTTTATTGCCGTATGGCAATTTTTTCCAACTAACCAGTGTTTCCAGCCCAGAGAAGCAATATTTGCGTGAAAAATGAATTTAAATAAATTTCTCCTCTGCTGGGAATCGAACCCAGGACGCCTGCACAGAAACCGATCGGCTTATCAACTGCACCACGGCATAGTTTTGATACAGTTTTGTTTTACATTTTTACTTTATTGTTTGATATATTTTTGTCTAGTTATACATAAATCATGATGTTATCTAGAATACGTACTTTTCACAAAAAAACTCTACGATTAAATACGATGAAAATATTGTATTTATATGATTGTGTATTTAAAGATGTATTTATGTGATTGTGAAATATTTCCACCTCGGTACAGGCTAAGCCTAGTGAGGTGGATAAAATAATAATATTGTAAATTTTGATTAATAAATAAATAAACGAATTTGTATATTTTTCATCTATAAATTATATATAAACCTTCTCTTAGATATAGTAATGTGTAATTAAAGCATACACCCGAGAATAATGTAGTTGGGAGTTTCAATTACATAAATAACAAATATTGAGTGAACAATTTGATACGGTCCCCATCCAATATCTGCAAAGTTTGTCAATTAATTGCCATTGGACGGTGTCGTCTTCGGTCATATTCGGTCATATTCGGTACATATAAAACTTAATCAAATTATAAAGTTTTGACCGAAACTCTCGGCCGGAATGTGTCCAACTCGGGCCGTGTGTAAAGCTCATTACGGTCTACAGACTCCCCGAATAGTTGGCCATATAATGTACAGAACAACGCTGTCTTCACGCCGAGGGCGAGACATCAAAATTTCAAATTCTGTATTTGACGACACACTTGAACCGCTTAATTTTGCAACAACAGCGACAAATAGATTCAATTTATTTAGTTAACTTTCACCCACTTTGAAAATGGCCATTGTTCCCGACTTGAGGTTCTGCCCCGGCGATTAGGAGCAGCGTGAAAGGGCAATTTTATGTCTTTAATGTTTAGTCAAAAAAGTAATATGATACAATCGGTTGATATGTTTTTCACTTTATTAATTGAAACACTCTGTTCTCTTTCTGTTCCTAGATCTTTAAAATCTATATTCGAGAACGGCCCTATTATTTAACAGATACACAATACAATTATACAAGAGATACAATTATAATAACAGATATTGATAACGATTTGACAGAAAACCCAAGTTATTTTTCAATTATTCTGGTGAATGGTTGAACCAGGTTAGTCGTTTAAGTTCGATGCGGGCGTCCCCAGCAGATTTAAAATTGCATTTCCCATGCATTTATAGCTTCTCTGGGCTGGAAAATTTAGTTATTTGGAATGAATCGTCAATCGCCACTTGTACAGGGTGCAAGAAAGTGTTCGTGAATACATCAATGTCGCAAGAAAACACTGTATACCACTGTGTTATACCAAATGAAAACCGACAACCGGGAAGACCATCAAAGAGATGGAGGGAGAGCTGAACATCCTCGTTCCAGGACCTGTAGAAGCAGATCATTGATCTATCAAAAGAGGAGGAAGAAGAAGAAAACAGTTTCAGTAAATATATGACAATTCAGGAGTATTAATTATTATACTAGTGCAAAAAATCGTAATAATTTGAACAAAAGGAATTTGAGTTTAGTAAAATAATTTGAACAAAATATAATTATAGTACCTACCGAAAATATTGAAGGTAAGTTTCTGGTCTTCTATAATCTCCTGGATATTTATTAATGTATCCACCCAATATTCACATAAAACGAAAGAACTGTTTTAACAAAACAAAAGGAAGTTACAACAAATAATGACAAAGTGGCTGCTTGCCAGTTCTCAGATCCTCAGGGATTACTAAAATACAAATCCCCTCTTCTTAACTCTCAAAAGAGTCTTTAATGTAACATCTTACTGCTTGCACAAATTTATTTATCTTATACGAATTGTTATCTGCTGTACCTATTCCACTATTTTGTTATTTTTTACGTTGATTTAGATCAACTTCATTATCTTGACGATAAAAAAAAAATAATGAAAAAAAAAAATAATAATAATGTAAATAGGCTTGTCAAAGAATGGCTATTGAGGTGTGGATTTATATATAATTAAGATCACAAATGATTTTACTTTTTTCTCATTTAATTTATTTTTATTATTTTAAATAGATAACTTTTGTAACAGGAAGGAGTGTGTGTTTGTTTGGGAGATCCTCTTTGTGTGACATTTGTATGTCTCTTTTTACTGTAATGTTGTTTGTTATTTTTAAAATATACATAGATATTGTCTTGAGAACACGCCGACAAGTCTAGAAATTAGACTTGGCGTGACTCAGAATCATTGTTTTTCTTTTTGTAGTATCTTATGTTTTTTATTATTTTTCAATAAAAAAAAATACAATCTTTCTTCGTCGTCTGCCTTTAGACAGAGGATGCCGGTTTCAAATCTGATTTAAACAATACGTCCGATTGTATAATTTTTTAATCACGTTCCGGCTAAAATAGGTGTGTTCCTATTCCACTTAGTCCAAGTTGATATTATATAACGAAAAAATAGGAACGTGCCTATTTAGGAACATTCTTACTCCAAGTAAGTCACGAAATGTCCAATTCCCTATTCTATAACCACATTTTAGTCGAATCAACTGTCAAAACGTTCTTATTTTACTTCACACTTCCAGGATATTTTAACTAAGTTGAAAACATCAGTTGTGTACGGAATAAAATAAATATGGATAATTTGCATGTGTTGTTGCGTTATGTTGAAAATAAAAACATAAGAATAATAGTGCAGATCAATTGAAATGTTAGGTTAGGTGACATCACGATATAAATAAACATGGCCGAACAATGCGCAGTCCGCATGCGTAATCTGCGCCATAGACAATTTTAGTTTAATTTATTTTCTACGGTACACTACTTTTAAAGATTTTTGTTTTAGGAACAACGTCGGTTACAGAAAACGAAATTTAGAACGTTCCTATTTTAGTTCAATTGGACGTAATGTCTATAGTCTATTAATGTTTTTCTTCTTACCAGCTTCATGGGTCAGCCTGTTTATTTTGAACAGTAATTTTGAAAAAGGCCATGTCTTCTTGTTTCGAATAACTAACAGCTAAAATGATAAGAAATAGAATCGTATATTTGAACCTGTCTTCAGACGCATTTTGAATTCCATAGAGCATTTGACAATACCGAGCCGACAAAGTTATTTGCATAAACGAGATGTATGAATTGTAAATGAGTAAGTGTAAGTACCTTTAAAGCATGAATTGTAAATGAGTATAGTGTATGTCCACTTGCATGAATTGTAAATGAGTAAGTGTAAGTCCACTTAAAGCATGGATCACACCAGGAATCATAAGAAGCATCCATAAAAGAAACAAATTACATAAAACAATAACCAGAAACCCATATGATATGATACTACTTAGCCTCTATAAAAATACAGAAATATGTGCTCTGTTATAATAAGAAAAGCCAAACAAATTTATTACTCTGCGAAAGTAGCTGAAAGCAAAAACAATCCGAAAAAAACTGGAATATAATAAATGAAATCGCAGGAAATTCTCCTTCTAAACTCAGCGCTGTTAAAGAACTAAAAATCAATAATATTAATACAACTTTCGCTGATAAACCAGGTGAAATAGTAAACTCTCTCAATTCATTTTTCTCTAAAATTGGATATGATTTAGCCAAGAATATTGTTCCGCCCAACCATAACTTAACAATGCCACAGGTAATTCGACAAACAAATACTAAATTTACTCTTGAATGTGTATCAAAGGAAGAAATAGACAAATCAATCAGTAAATTAAAAAGTAACTCTGCCACAGGAATAGACAAAATATCCTCAAAAACTATTGTTTCACTAAAAAACGAACTGATAACCCCACTTACATACTTAATTAACTTATGTATTATCGAAGGCACTTTTCCCAAATCAATAAAACAAGGGAATAAAACTTTAGGACTATTCCTGGATATAAAAAAAGCCTTTGATACTATTTCCCATGATAAACTATTTCATAAAATAGAACAAATTGGAATAACGGGTAAAGAATTGAAAATTCTTAAAAGCTATATGACAGACCGAACACAACAAGTTAAAATACAAAATAAACTTAGTCAACCATCTAAAATCAGCTACGGAGTACCCCAAGGAAGTATTTTGGGGCCGGTACTGTTTCGTTTATACATAAATGAACTGTGCAATATCCAAATACCCGGAACCATAATTAGTTTTGCAGATGACACCATTCTTCTATTCAGTGACAGATCATGGCACCACACATACAAAAAAGTAGAAATTGGGATGGCGCTGGTCCAAAAGTGGTTAAATAATAACACGCTTACGTTGAACTATGATAAAACAGTCTTCATCACCTTCACAAAAACCACCCAAGGACAACCAAGTGAAAATACACCACTTAAAATACACAATTGTAGTATCCTTACCGCGGATTGTTCTTGTATCACAATTAAAAAAAAACAATTCACAAAATACCTAGGTGTACAAATTGATCAATGCTTGAAATGGAACCATCACATCTCACTCATTGCTTCCAAACTTAAAAAAATTAATTTCATATTCCGCACTGTAAGGAACTTCCTACCTTTACCCGTCATTAAAATAATGTATTTCTCTTTGTATCAATCTATATTAGAATATGCAATTATATCATGGGGAGGCGCTTACCATGTTACAATAGACCCTTTGATAAAACTACAAAAATCCGTTTTAAAGATAATCTACAAGGTACCAATCCGCACTCCATCCGACGTATTATTTAATGACTTTAATATACTAAACATATCACAATTAATAATAATAATAATAATAATTGTTTATTTACTTTTGAAAAACAAATTACATTGGAACAATATTGAATGTATACAAAGAAAAAATAATAATATATACAATATATATATGAATAAGTATATAATACATGAATTTAACCATTTTTGTGGTAGGTATATAGGGTGTGTTCCACTTTTTACCTTTGTCTGCCTAACTAGGAATAATTCCCGTTTTAAGGCAGCCAATTTATTTTTTGTTTATTTTATAGTTTTCTTCCGAAACAAATATATGTTCTGAATGATGAAAACAATATATCCAAATGCTGCACCCTTTAATAAAAAAGATATAAAAAACAAAAAAATATTTTACTTAAGAAACAGATTGACCATAAATATCTAGTAGATTAAGTCAAATAGTATAGATTTGATTCATAATAATAGTAATAATAATAATAAAAAAAAAATAATAAATAATTTTTTTTTTCATGAAACAAACTACAAATCACATCAACTGGAAAAGCACTTATTAACACAAAAAAATATATCAAGATATACAAAGTAAAGTGTATGAAACATTTAAACATATATATACGTTAAGTTTAGTTCTGATTGTTTTCTTCCAATGTTTATAAGCCAGTTTTTTATATTATATTTTTTTAGGAGAGGTATACTCATACTTTTACAATCACTAGGTAGGGAGTTATATATTCTTGGACCCAGGAAAGTATAATGGTTTTGTCCAAAAGTCTTGTAGGTTTTTTTATATATAGTAGACCTCTGTTACTAGACCTTGTTTCGTATACATTATTTTGTGTTGTAAATTATATGCAAAGAACGCTTGTACATACATATATAAAAACAGACAAACTTGACTCTACGCAAACATCTAGACCAACTAGACAGACTGAACAGGCTAAACTCCTAAAACCTAGACTCAAGACAACTTTTGGACACAGAAATTTCCTGTATTTTGGAGTCAAATTATTCATCGAACTACCTTTAACACTTAGACAAAACAGTAACTTGAAAATATTTAAGCGAGACATTAAAATTTGGATTCAAAAAAAGGGCAGAGACTATATTAAAAATAAATTAATCACCTGAACTCTGAAAATACTCCCATAGTTACTAACCAAAACTGAAAACTAATAAGACATCTATACACTGTCTCAGAACAGGTTTTACCTAGTGAGGCAGTTTATGACAATAGTAAAATATCTGGTAACTATTATGTAACCTAAGTTAAATATATTATAATGCATTAAAAAAATTTTGTTAATAGATTTAAGGAAATATTGTATTTTATATAATAAATAAATAAAATAAATAAACCTTTATTATGTAGTGAAGATATGCAGCTAATTCGTATATGCTGTTAGTCTCTGCCAAACCAACAACAAATACGAGTATTAAATATTCTGGAGATCATTTAGAGAAGAGAAGAGTATGTTTCCATAGGCTATATAATCCTATAAATTTGAGTGTTTTGTATACAGTTATAAAGTTAGTTTGTCTAACTCGATGTAGGGTAAAAGTTATGGGTACATACATTGAATTGGATATCTCGTATAGTTTTGCTTGGAATAAAGGGAAAAAATATATTTTGTATACACACTGTATCATCTATCATAACTTTCAGATAGGTGTGGCTCGCAGAGCCGTACTTTGTAAAACAATTTTAATAAATCAACACGTGTGATTGAATTTTTTTCAACGGCATACTTAGGCTTTGTTAAAACGGTTTGTAGGTACTTATTAAAAATTTCTGAAAAATATCCGGATTCTTTCCAAAGTTTCTAAGGTATTTTGAATGTTTGGTTTCCATTATTGTTAAAGTTCAGCTTATAATTTCTTTTGAAATTATTGGTGAATGCTGTCTTGTAAATGGATTTATTATCATCAAATAATTTTGAAATTCTTCGTATCGTCTTAAATGAATAATTTGGTAAAAATATTCAACAATTAAATAACACATATACAGCAAAAAAATATACAGCAATTATCCACCGCATAGGTAGAATTAAAAAAAAAGATTTTTGTAACTCAAATTAATACTACTAATACTAGTTTAATCAAAATAAGACAACATGAAAATAAATTATTTTTGCCCAAATAAAGCTATATCATTATGGATGCCATACGCTAATATTGGCTAATGTCCATCTATAATGTAGATTTCTACCCTTCTATAATATTGTTTTGGAAGACAGAAGAACAATCCTTGGAAAAAATATCTTGGCTACGATGGCGATGCTTAATTTTGAATCTAATTAAATTTGATGAAACAAATAACGTTGATTTTTACTTATTTAAGTAAATGACTTTAAAATTACTTAAAAATTTAATTGTTTATTGTTCTTTATAAAATTACTTTATCATTTATCGTGAAAAAGAAACATGAAAATCTAAATAATGTGTTGATTTCTCTTAATATTTATTTTTTGTATAAAAAAGGCATCGTTTTAGTAAGAATGTCACCCATTTACTGAAAAATAACAACGCTATTCATTAAAAATAGCACCGGTTACATAAAAATAACACTACTTTTCGCTTTTCTACAAAAATATCACCTCTTTTCCAAGAACGCGAACATTTCTTTTCGCTTTTTAACAAAAATAACAACCCTTTTCCAAAAATTAACTCGAATAATATCACCACTTTTCTACAAAAATAACACAAATTTCCAATAATATAACTCGAACACCGATTTTTTATAATAACACCTCTTTTCCAAAAAACAAAGTGAATAATAATACCACTTTTTTACAAAAATAACACACCTTTTCCAAAAAATAACGCGAATAATGACACCGCTTTTCTACAAAAATAAAACACCTTTTCCAAAAAATAGCGCGAATAATAACATCGCTTTTCTACAGAAATGACACACCAGCCCGCCTAGACAACGTGTCATTTAGCCCAAGAAAAGATAACTCGATGCCCCCAAGTCAAATTGAAAACGCTGTTCGTTATCGCCAAGCGCTATTTTTTTTTTGTATGGGATTTGACGTTTGTTGTTTGTTATTGTAGAAAAAATTTCTACAACAAACGTCAAATCACATACAAAAAAAAATAGCGCTTGGCGATAACGAACAGCGTTTTCAATTTGACTCAGGGCCAATGTATGGAAATGACAGTTGTCACGTGACTGGCACCTGTCACTTCCATACATTGAGTAATCTTTTCTTGAGCTAAATGACACGTTGTCTAGGAGGGGTGGTCTCTAACTATACATTGCTTATATTAACTATGCATTACTAAGTTTAGTTTGTCGATCGACAATTCTTGATAGAACTCCATTGTACGTTGATATGTTATAAAAATATAAAAATACTTGGTTATAGTTCTATTGTATTTATTAGATTATTGACGCGTTTCGTGCAAAGCACATCGTCAGAATAATGCTCTACAAGACTGAGACTAGTGGTTATATACAAAATTTACATGACAGGTGTATAAAAATATTGGTTTTTGAACGGTTGAAAAGAAGTTATATAATGCAAATGAATCTATACAAATCTACGTTTTAATAAAATGAAAGTAGTTGGGTCACTGGTTGTAGTCCCCTGTGTCCATTAGGTCTTTATAGTTCTATTGAATTTATTACAATAGAACTATAACCAAGTATTTTTATATTTTTATAACATATCAACGTAACTATTCATTAATGATAACATTTCTATTTACATTTTTTCGTTGCTCATCTCAGTGCAAATAAACCCGTATTGTGGTTGGCTATCGTACGTTTACATTATCAAATACGACAAAGTTTCACTACGTTCTTGGCTTGTGATTGTTTCTCCAGATAAACTGCATTAATGGTCAAAATATTTCAGTTTTTGTGAAGAAATTAGCAGTTTGGTAGAGTAGTTTTTGTATTTGATACGATGCTTGTATGTATATAAATTAGGCGAGACTTGAATCACTTGTCGGCCTTCATGGCTCAGTTGGTTAGGTATCCGACTGCTGATCCAATGGTTCGATTCCCGGTAGAGACACAGTTTTTAATTGTGTTTTCAGTCTGGATCTGTCTGTGAGACGATTAATATCGAAGTCTCCAGAATGTGGCAACTTGTTATTGGGTGCGTGTTTAATTAATATTTGACATAGTACCTTATTGGATGTTAAATAAAATAAAATAAAATAATGTAAAAGTTTCTTTAGCGATCAGTTCTGTTTGGTAACGTTTGAATATGGAAATGGTGTAGTGGTATTTTTTATAATATTAACTCCTCAATGCCCCAAAGGGATAGTGTGGGGAGTTATGAATTTGTGATTTTCAATTGGGAAAAAATCCAATGTTTGCGTATTTGCAATTAAAAAAATATTGGATGTATTTATTTAAGTTAAAAAAAAGGTTTTTGATCACAAAAATCAAAGTTAATATTTACTTTGATGATAATTTTTCATAAATAATGTCGTATAGGTATTTAAAGATCATACCGATATCATAATTTCCATTGATTCGTGAAACGCCAGCGCCATTCAAACTGCAAATTTGTCAGTGGGCTTTGTGTCACCGCGTATTCTGCAAACTCCTTGAGATCCTGGAGTAACCCTCGCCTGTCACCTCCTTTGAGGCCGACCGGAAGCTACCCTCGTATCTGCTGACAGGGCGGCGTCACGTCAGCTGCGAAGGAGGGGAGTGTGGGGGGACTCCTTGAACCGGATCAGCCGGTGTTAGGGCGGATCCCGGTAGGCAGCTGATTTCGGGGGATGTCGAGGAAGTGTTACGGTAGGCGGGAATTAATGAATCTGACCTTTCTTGTGTAAACAGAAGGGCCCAACGACGCCACGCTGGGGATTTGTGCTGATGTTAATATTAAATTTTATCCGCTTAAAAATGTAGATACTTAATGGGTATTATTTAGTAGGTTGATAATGATTGTAGAGAGACTACTTTATAGGGTGATCCATTATGAAATATTATTTATTCATTGGATCTATGTTGAACATAATGGCGTAGATTACGAGTGAAATAGTTAAGTGGTGAATGGAGAAATTGCCAAACTTCGTATTACGATTAAAATGTATTAATTTATTAATTTAAGGGACAAATACAGTCTCGTAAAATAAACAGAAAAAAAAATCTATGAAATGAAAAAAGTCAGACAGATTTATAATGTCCACAATCGAAGCTCATTAAATAATCATATAAGTACCTACCTACATTACAGTTAAAAAATCAATAAAAATAAATTTAATATTATAGATTTGCCTGTGACGGGAAAGAAAGTAAAGGAAAAAGGGAGCTAGATAATTAAAACGAGTGGGATGTGGCTACCGCTAAACTCCTCATTAACAAGTTACTTCATAAATTATTCAAATTTCGTATTGAAAATATGCAGCATTTTCATGAAATGAGTTTTTTGAATTATTTTTTATTTAAATATTTCCTGACAAAGACTTGGTTAGTGTTCAGTGCCATTTTATGAAAATGATGAGCCTTTATACCAATTTTAAAACAAAATAACAAATTTCGATTTTCCTGAGCTTGGGGTCACTTTGAAATAAATGACAATTCAAATAATTGAGAAGCAGTTTTCAGATATCCTTCTAAATCTAATGGGGTCTAGGCGAGTATTTGATATACCAATTGGCAAAATTTGAAAATAATCGAGTACTTTAGTCTATAATCGATATAAGTAAAATAAACACGCCATACACAGCACACAGACCATAGCATACACACAAATTGTGATGAAACTTTCAGACACTTGTTGATAACCTGCAATAAAAAATAGCCTTAAAAATTGCGAATTCATAACTCCCCACTATATCACTTGGGTTAAAGAGAAGTAAAAATTATCAATACGCAAGCATACACCGGTATGCATCTATATAAATAGTTTTTGAAGCAGTCATTACTATTACTCAATGCATCAATATTTGGGGAACTGCCCGGCGAGATATTGACACGTGAGAAAAAGTTAAGGTCCCATACTTACGGGATCTTTTTCATTAAAAATTCCCCTAATAATACCGTCATTTCACTCGCACACATAATTAATTTTTAGTCTGTTGATAGTTTGGTCGGGCTTTTAATTGTTTTTGATACTTCCACCATCACCCGTTCTGCATACGGGGACCGTGAACGACCTCTTCACAGAACGAAGGCTGTGTTTCTCGAAAAAAGTAAGAGTATAGTTACTTACTTACTTTACTTACTTTTCGTGTCCGGAACACCATCATATTGGTTGGTGCTCCGGTGGTGGAAGGATTGAAGGATTGATTGATTGATAGAGTATAGTTAAAATGCTTTGAAAATATAATGCTGTCAAATGACGCTATTTTAAGCAATTTTGTGAAATCAGGGTATTTTGACTATACTATTATTGGTACTTTTATTGATACAACCCAGCCTAAGTAAGCGACAAGAAAAAAAATGCATAGTAAGAAGAGTAGCTCATGAAGCCCTCTAGATTGGCATTCTCGGCACCATAGTGCAAAAAGAACAATCGACGAATGTGAATGGAAGATCCACATTCGTGAACTGACATTGACATCTTTTTAATGGCATATTTTTTAAATAATAAAATTTCTCATTTCAATAATTCAAACTCGATCTCGGAGAGTTTTTCCAGTTATTGACCTTAGAACCTTCATTTCCGTTGTCCTTAGGAGCCCTGTTAAAAACATTAATTATTATCTATGACTTTGAATATATATATGTATCTATTTTTTGTCTATGTACATGTATATTCAAGTCAGTCAAGAAATAAAATCCCACACGTCAGCACAGAGTTTTAATTTTAAAGACCAATTTTTATGATAGTTATTTTACTTTTTTTATTTTTTTTTCTCGCTTCGTACAGTGTCTGATCGAACAATTATTTTTATTTAATTCCAGCAGCATTTATCATGTGTTGAAAATGATTTTTCATGGATGATTTATTCACTTGTTGCTTTTCTGGGGGCTGGAAACACTCGTTAACAAAGTCGTCTGATTTCTGTGCCGAGTCCTGAGTTTAATTCGCTCAAGACGACAATGATGGTGATTAGAAATTTATTTTGAATTATTTTTCTAGCAATTATTCTACATTGGTTAGTGGAAAACATGACTTACGAGATTTTACGTGTTACTTGCAAAGGGGTGTAAGTAAGAATGAATAGTTATTACAATATTATTTATATTGAAGTTGAATTTAACAATGCATTTGTATACACAATTTATAAAAATATCAATAGGAAACAGTGTTTACAACTTGTTTTGAATCTGAAAGGAAATAGTGTATTTTATTCTGCAAAATATTATTTGCAAATCTCGTAAGGAATATTAAGGCGGCATTCGTAGATTTGAAAATCAAAAGAGATAGGAAATGTATGGAAGAGGTCGTTTGTGAAAGGGAAATTATGAAAGAGAATTGCAAACTTGGTTGTAAATAAGTTTTATTATATCTGTCGCATGAATCTTCTTGAATTATTTGTGTATTAACTGCCTAACAAAATATGGTTTTTCCTCATTTAGAGCAATAAAGTAGGAACCTACTATTTTTTTGAAATCAAATCTTAATATCGATCATAATCTAATCTTAATCTTAATATACACACAATTAATCATAGAAATTTGTTAAGATCAAAGTTTAGTGTGAAATTGCCATCAATATTTTGTTTAAATTTAAATAATTAATTATTTTAATCAAAAAGATTTATGACATTTTTTTTAACACCACAATAGAGATGAAGTTGGAATATTATAGGAGAACCAGGAACTCAAGGATCGGCTGGTTTATGCGATCACTTTATGCGATTGCGTAACGTTCACCACATTAAGCCTTCTTATTGAATTCCCAATCAATCCAATTCTTGAAAGTTCTGTATATTTTTATCGTGAAAATTTTTTCGTTTGAAAATAAGCTGACACGTCATCGCCATTAATGAAGTGACAAAGGGATTGTTTGTAGCGTTTTCGATGGAGAAATTGGTTTGTAAACGATGAAAGCAACAGTCTTTATACATGAGGTGACAATGCTTTCGCACATATGTCACCCCTAAACCGTGCCAGAATTATGAGTTCATTTTTGGCGCCTGGTTTTCCTATAATATTCCAACTCTGTCTCTATTGAGATGTTAAAAAAATTGCCATAAAATATCATAGACTCCCAACAGGAAAAATATCCAATATTTGCGTATATGTAAATATAAAAATATTCGATTCACAATTTTTATTCTAAAGTCTAAAATCCCATCCTCGTCGCCACTTTAGTAACTGGTAATTTTAGATACTCAGTTACAATAAATGAATACACACGTTTTCACTTAACACTTACAATGAACAGTAATTATATTAACAGAGAGAAGTACCATTAATCAGTTATATGTATATGAATGAACAACAAAGTGAGAGCACTATCGTTTATCAATGCAAATAGCCAAAAAGCCTCGAACAAAACCCCGACCTACCTTTATATTCAATCCTATACACATTGCCTGATACCAGGCGCAAGATCAATATATTACACTAATATTAACGAACTTTATGAGTAGTTGTACTGTTTGTCTATTTCGGTTGCTTGCATTGTCTCCCTTTACATTCCATTTTTTCTAAAATGTTTTTTTGGTTCCCATTTAAGGAAATCTTTAGTTTTCAATTCATAGCCTTGGCTATAAATCAAAACTATATTATTAAATTTCTTTATCTTTCGTACTGAATCGTCATAAAACAGAATCAATGGACCAGAAACGGCAAGAAAAATGATAATAAAAAACTATTGTAATAATAGGGAAAAGAAACGTTCTCGTCAATTTGAAAAATAAAATAATATTCCTGAGTATATTTATGTATGTATGACGCGCGAATTCAGACATTTTAGCACTGTAATCAAGAAAATTTAAACGCATAAAGTTAACCCTTTTTGGGTTGCTAGTAAATAAATTTAAATTATTAAACATAATGTTGGCCAAGTCAGCAATTTAGAAGGGGTAGAGGGAGGAAAATTTTGATAAACGATGCAACATAATAAGATAAAATGATGAATGTTGCAAGATACATATAAAAGAGACAGTTATGAAAGTAAAAAAGAATGCATAAATCGTACCTACTTGAAAAAAGGGGCAATCCAACTTTATTTTAATTTTTTTTTTATTATTCAGGCCGTATCCTTTAAAGGTAGAGAAATATGATCGAATGCATTTATTAAATTTCATATTATCCTTTCATATATTATACATCGTTCTTAATCTTATGTACATCTAATAATAAATGATTTTATGTTATTCAGACCTCACTTTTCAATTCATTATCAAATTTAGATGTGAATTGTTCGTTGAGTTGGAAGTGCTTTGTATAAGTATTTACATAATTCAGTACACGCGGATTTAAATCCTGCGTTGAACAATTTTATTATATATATATATATATATATATATATATATATATATATATATATATATATATATATATATATATATATATATATATATATATATATATATATATATATATATATATATATATATATATATATATATATATATATATATATATATATATATATATATATATATATATATATATATATATATATATATATATATATATATATATATATATATATATATATATATATATATATATATATATATATATATATATATATATATATATATATATATATATATATATATATATGATGCGTCGATTTCTCGGGTACTCCGCGTCGTAGTTTTATGGTTCCTCCTGGAACTGTGTCCCTGACGTTTCAACTGGACGTTGCCAGTCATCCTCAGAAGGGTAGTGGTGACTTCTTCAGTAGTCTTCGGCTGCGTCGATAAGGCGTAGTCGCCTGTCGCCTTATACGCCTTATCGACGCAGCCGAAGACTACTGAAGAAGTCACCACTACCCTTCTGAGGATGACTGGCAACGTCCAGTTGAAACGTCAGGGACACAGTTCCAGGAGGAACCATAAAACTACGACGCGGAGTACCCGAGAAATCGACGCATCATTTACTCCTCTCCGCGAAAGCCTGAAGAATAACATATATATATATATATATATATATATATATATATATATATATATATATATATATATATATATATATATATATATATATACATATATATATATTTATAATTTTTTTTGATAACACGTAATAACTGAATGTATGTAACTGTATATTAAATTTAATATTTAAATAAAAAAAAATATCGCTATCCGCTGAGAGATTTTCTTCTTTGATCTCAAACAGCTGTATAATACAAAAGAAACTTACCTCTACACTGTTTTGAATCTCGAAATTTTTTACAATATAATAAACGGTTAACAGATAGAAAAGACACTGTAGGTATACCGAGAAACGCCTTGTTTGAATTTGTGAATATTTTTCTTGTTGTGGAAAGTATTGTAACATAATATGGTAAGATTTAGTAAAGGCGCCATGGTACTTGTTCCGTTTTCTGAAATTGGATCACGCCTTCGAGGTCGTAAATTCTCTTCTTCATTATTTTTCGCCATAAAGATAATTTTACGACAAGTGACATGTTTTTTCACATACCTTTTAAAAATGTGTATTGGGGCAACCGCCAGCAAGTGAGTAAATCGGCGAAGAGATGGTGCGAATGATCATTTCAAGATGCGAAATCTTTTTTTATAATTTTATATATATTTATTTATTTTTATCCACGGCCAGGAGCCTTTTACAAATACACAAAAAACAAAGCAGTTACACAATATAACATAAATATTAATAATAATAAAAGAAAACAATAATTATATGTAGAACAAAAAATAAAATTTGACAACAAAAAGGCGATAAAAAGAAATAAAAAAACATCGATTATATATAGTAAATTAAATCAATGATGAAAAATTGTCAATGTTAATAAATAACGAAACATTATATTATATTATGCATGACGGCGGTAGCGGTTGCGGGGTGTAGGGCTCTAAGCAACGCGCTCTTGTACTGAGACAGACCAGAGTTAAATATGTATATCTATTATATGTGCATACCTATTACCTAGCCTATGCAGTCTAGGTATAAGGGAATTTATGTGAGCATTTGTTCTGGTATTGTCACAGTAAAAAAGCGTCGGTAACCGAGTAGATCGTATTGGCGCATGAAACAATATTAAACAAGGAATAGGTATCAGGGATGTCAAAAAATTAATTAATAATTTTATAGAGCAATGTCAAATCAAACACAACTCTCCTGTCGGATAGAGACAAAAGACCCGTAAAAGTTAATAAATCTGTATGATTAATATTTTCAATTGTAATATGAAGACGGTAGTTTATGTATATAGCGTAGAAATTTATACTTAATTCACAATGATCGATTGATGTGTATCATGCTTTACGTTTAAAGAAGTTGTTCTTTACTTCGACCAAATATTACTTTAAAAATTTTGCAATAAATTAATCGATTCGCCCGACATACTCAATACTGTATCACTCCAAATACCAAAAGAGACATATCCGCTCACAAAATTTATTCCACATACCAGTATGTCACACTAATCAAGTATTTATTTATTTATTTATTTAATATTGCTTCTCGTGCAACTAACAGGCACTATGTCAAATATGAATTAAACACGCACCCAATAACAAGTTGTCACATTCTGGAGACTTACGATATTAATCGTCTCACAGATCCAGACTGAGAAAACAATTAAAAATTGTGTCTACACCGGGAATCGAACCCGGGACCTTTGGATCAGCAGTCAGATACCTAACCAACTGAGCCACGAAGTATTGGTCGCTTATAAGAATAACTTATTCGTGGTTAAAGCAATGTGATTTGTATCCTATACATACAATTGTTAAGAAATGTACAAACATCAAAAACATACCTACTAATCTAATTAAGTTTTTAACGAATTAAAAAAATAATATCAAAAATAAGTGTAAGTTCATAGACGTTTTCACTTTTGACGTTTTTACCTAACTCAAAAACAAAACTTGGTCTGAATCATTCAACAGATAACATTTCATATAAACAGATTTTAATTATCTCAATAGAGACGAAGTTGGAATATTTATTGTAGGAGAACCGGGAAATCAAGGCACCTACAGGGCTTACGACCTGTCATCGGCTGGTTTACGTGATCACTTTATGCGCTTGCGCAACGTTCACCAATTATGCCTTTTAATGAGATCCCTATCAATTCAATTTTGAAAGTTCTATATATTGTAATACTGAAATTCTTTTCGCTTGAAAATAAGGAATTTTTACTACAGCCATCTATGGGTGAAATTATGAACAACAATCTTATTATTTTTGTTTATTTTGTTGGAACGCCATCTATTGAGAGAATTGGTTTTGTGTAAATAATGAAAGCTACAATTCTTATATCTGAGGTGACAACAATAAATTTCTCCTACAATAAATATTCCAACTTCGTCTCTATTGAGATAATTAAAATCTGTTAAAAAATATCTTTGACTCCCGACAGGGAAAAAAAAATCCAATGTTTGCGCATATGCAATAATAAAAATATTTCATATAAAGGTAATAATATAAAGGTAATAATGTTAAATCATACTTTGTACCATATTATGTTAACCCATGCTAAATAGCCATTTTGAGAGATATTAAATTGATTATATTTTTATAACATACTTTTTTATGTTTATAGGATAGACACGCTGTTTCGCTGTTATAATTTTTAGGTAAGATGAATGAACATTTGCTACCAGTTTTACAAATAATACTTTTGCTATCAGTTTTACAAATAATTATATTCTTGACAAACATCATGTTAAAATCATTCTTCTTCTTCTTTAGCCTGTTAACTCCATTGGGCGTGGGCCTCTCTCTTTATTCTCCAAAACTCCTTTTCTTGGGCTCACTGCATCCATCTTCCTCTGGCATATTTTTTGACCACTTTGACTGAGGCCTACTAACGTTTTATCGGCTCATTTTTGGTCGCCATTCTATAGTAGATATTTTAGATCTTTATTTTCATTATTTGACGGCCTTTGTTAGATATGACTCTTGATCCAAAGGTCTCAGGTTCAATTTCCGGTTGAGACACAGTTTCTAATTGTGTTATCTGTCTGCTGAGAAGATAAATATGACAAGTTTCCAGAATGTGGCAACATGTTGTTGGGTGCGTGTTATTTGCAATAGTACCTCAAGTAGGTACCTGTTAGTTACTCGAGAAGCAGTACAAAATGAAATACCGCATTTTCTGTATATGTTTCATACCCAACTCTCCATATTTCACATGGATCTTGGTATCTTTATAATAAAGGATAGAACCTCCCCATTTTGTCTTGAGTTAAATTACCTTGGCTGTCAGCATGTCCGTCAGACGATAAATTTGATACAACACTGTGTAGATAATAATATCGTTTTACAAAAACATCTCATCATTTTATACATATTTTTTTTTCTTAGTAAATTTGTTCTGAGATAATACTTAGCGTTTCCACGAATACGGAATATTTTTTTTTTTTTTGGAATAGTGATGAAGATTAAGATAAATTGTTCTGAGATAATACTTAGCGTTTCCACGAATACGGAATAGTGATGAAGATTAAGATAAATTGTAATTGTTGGAATTTTTTTCAGAAATGCTATAAAATTTGATATAGAAGATTCGGCAATGTGTAGTTTGTCCAACTCTCGATTTGTTCAAGAGAATTTATTTCTCTTAACATATCGACAAAGTATCAAGCCAAGATACGCGAGATTTGTATGCAGGGTCTCACGATTTTTCCAACTTTGAAGTCAAAAAACACCAACTTAGAGGTTTCCCAGCATTATATGTTCTGTAAATGGATTTAATCAGAATTCGGAGTAGGATATTTAGTGAGTCTATGTGTGTGTGTATGTCTGTCCCCCCCTTATAACTTTTGACCCTCTCAATGCACAGAGCCTAAAAAATTTTATTAAGAAAAACATTTTTTTATGATAAATTTGTGTGTTTAACTGCCTATATTTCGAAAGTTTTTAAGAATCGAAAAAAGCCGAAACACCTCAACTAGATAATTTACTTTTCAATAAAAAATACGAACATTGTTGTAATACATCCCAATTTTTTTTAACATTTTTTATAAAATTGAATTTAGTGACGACATCTTTTCATACAATTCGTAAGGCAGTATACTACACTATACGATGGGGACTCAATAGTCCAACTAACAATCTTCAACATACATGCGTACCATCATGCTGTTTTCATATTCTGGGTAGGAAAAAAAGATGGACCTCCATACTATCTTATCCTGACATACATACCTACATGTTTAATGTTGAAAGCAAAATATATTAAAATATTTATTAATTTGTGTTTAAGTGTTTATAGTTTGGTATGTATTCTTCAATTATACCTACATACTATCACCATCGACAGTTGGATCTCATGTGTTACATGTAATAAGTAATAATAATAATGACGTAATACTAGGATGGTTAGAAAGAATAAAAACATCGTTATTTAATTTTTGAATACATACATTATTCAAATTTTTCTGATAGTTTTTGATCATAAAACTTTTATGACAATTAGAAAATTTTTACGGTACCACTATTTCTACGAACAGAATAGGCGGGAAATACGCTTTCCCACAAAAAAGTGTCTATTTTTACGAAAGATATTTGGACGTCGTCTATGTTTTATACATTTGCCGCCGATGTGTCTGAAGGTATATAAAAATATCAAAAGGTATTTTTCTGTGATTTAAGGAGAAGTATAAATACCAACATAAAGATCGATAATTTCATTTTGTCATGTCGTCGTTGATAATAGGTTGATGATATATCTCGATGAATTCATCATTATTGTACATTTGTCTATCTCTAAAATATTTGATATAGCCTCGTGAAAGGCAAAAAGTTCCATCAAGTTCTATTTTTTCTTTAAATAAGGTTAGCCTAAAATATGAATGTGATTAAGTTTACGGGAAGATGCATAAATTTTATTGAACAGTATAATATTTCAAGAAAATAAAAAAAAATGTTTTAATCACTGTCACTTCGATTGTATTTAATTCTGTTATAAAGTTCGATGGCAATATTTTTAAAGTTGATTTCCATGTTGCATTTTTTATATGTAGCTATTGAAAGAAATGACAAAGGTAAATATTTTTATAACTTTATTTATCTTCGCTTTCTATGGATATTTTTTTACCCAGGAAAAAAGACGTGTAAATAGCTCTTGCCTATTTTTTAACATATTAAGTTGATATTTATTTTAAAACAAACTGACACTTACTGTATTGTCAAACAGCAGTAAAGTGTCAAAAATATAGTTAATGTTTTTTTTTATAATACCACCTTTACATAACTGGCATTGCTACCATTATTTTATATCTACTTGAATAAGAGAAAACGATCGTTTAAGAATACACATAGACATATCAAGTATAAATTATCCATATATTGATGAGACTTCAACAGTGATTGACCCAAAACCTGTGTGAGCTTTGTCTAAGTAAGCATTAAAGCCACATTTGAAAACATAATGTTATAGAAAATATGCTTTCAGTACTTTTTTCCTGGACAGTTCAATTATATGATCATTAGTTTCTCGAGCATTAATTCCCCGAAAGGCTTTCAAGACAGATAAATAGCACTCCAGATCTTATCCTCGTTTTAGATTCAGAGACGGTGCTTGATTTTTATTGGAGCTCATTAGAGGAAACTGTCTTGAAGTGCTCTCTGACATGACCTCTATTGTTCTCAAATATCTAAATACTTATACCTAATGCTTATTTAATTCGGTTACTTTTTGCACTCTAACTAATTAAAATCAAAATTAACTTTTACTTACGAAAAGCAGTAGCAAAAACTTATCGATAAGTCGATAAATTGCTTGTTAAGCAATGACATTTTATATATAGATACGTTATATGGAACAAAATCCTCTACAAAAATGGTACATTTAAACGAATTCATACAATTTCACTAAGAAAGAGCACACACGACATAATACATTGAGCGAGAAAGAGATCATAATACAATAATAGACACACACTGCAGACATATTTTCTCTTTCACTCCAGTGCAATCACATTATAATTATGTATCTCTCGCACCAAATAATGACTGAAAGAGACGAACTTATGTATATTAAGTTATAACAACAGAATCCTTCTACATAGCTTCAAGCAAATATGACTCGAGTACTTTCTCGTTTACTCAAAATAAATATGGAAAAAAATTGAATTAAGTTATAGGATAAATATGCAGCATGAAATGATATATCTGGTCGTTCCTTCACAGTTATAAATAACTTATACATTTTTTTCATCAAATGAGGTGTTTTAGCTACGACAAAATACAAAACGGCCGAACACTACAACATCTTGCGTGTAACTGAAATGCAAAAATTATTAAGTAGGTATGCGCCTTACCTTTTATTTACTGAAATCAAACACATGTAGGTAACATATATTTTATTTTAAAATATCATTGTTGTTAAGTCATCATCATCATCATCAGCCATTCCCTTTCAATCTAAATACTTGAAAGGGGAGGCCTATGTTGTTAAATAAACAAAATCAACTATTTACAAATACTGTATACAGAGTGTTGTATAATTTATATGGATTGTATTGCTCTAGTATTGTATTGCTATCTTTTCAAATCGATGTTTCAACCTCCTATCAATTGATATTAACTGCAGATTTTTTTAACAAGAATTCCTTCAGAAGTACTTAGATAACTAATAGTTTCAATCTAAAAAAAACACCACTAGAATATTCAAAATAAACATTAAAAAATACATCATAAATTATGGGCGGACAGAACTAACACAAACACTTAGTATTCAACAATAACCACATAAATTATTCAAAATAAAATTTATATATGTAACTATGCCGTATTGTGTTTGCGATGCTGTTTAAGTAACACATAAAAATATTTGATTTGATTTGGGAACCATGTGATTCATATAAACTACACCAACATAGTTAACTAGTCTCTTTCTATGGTTCTGAAATAAAATCGCATTAGAAATTGGATTTATGACAGGTACCATGGCGGACATGAGGACCTGGTTAATCTATTTTATGTGAGCCCATATGTTTGTTGATGTAATTATTGTGAGTGCAGAAAGTTGAGATTGTGCACCTATTTAGTGTGAAACGGGAACAATCACTTGGTTCATAATTGCATATAATTGTTAATAAAAATTGTAAACTGCTAGCCCTAGAACAGGATTTCCTAGTTGGGCAGCAGTAATCTACTTATTGTTGCCATTATAAATATGGTGTGAGAAAAGGTAAATTAATAAATAGTAAATAATAGTATTTAATTTTACCTTAAATATTTCATGAACAATATACGTTTTAATTCCTTCGCCTAGTAACGTTTTTTTGCGTTGCTTAATGCACACTGTTCATTATTATTTATAGTTTTTTTGACATATTTCACCCAATACTGAGTTGGAAGTTAATTTATTAAATGAAATATAGTAATGATAATCAAAATAATAGTAATGTTTTTAATCAAATTTTCCCCATCAGTCTTAACAAATGTGTTTGTGACAGTGTTAAAAACCCTTTTCAGAGACAGATGTGATGATTCAGGTCTGAGGCTTCCTCAATCCTCATATTTGTCTCTGATTACGGGTGTGAGAGTTTATCAAACTCTCGATTCGTTCAAGAGAATGAAATTCTATTGAAGGAAGAGACAGTTTAAATCCAAGATGCGTGTATGAAGGAATTGTATGCAGGGTCTACTTTTTTCACGGCTTTTCCAACTTTGAAGTCAAAAAACACAAATTAAGAGGCTTCGCAGCTATATACGGATTCACTCAGAATTCGGAGTAGAACATTTCGTGTGTCTGTGTGTGTGTCCCTTAAAACTTTTGATCCGCTCAATTTACAGAGCCCAAAATTTCAGAATATATTAATAGTTATAGGCCTACAAAACTTTTATACTCAGAATTGTGAATTTTTGTTTCAGTCAGGAGTTATCAACTTTTGAATTTTTGGTTTATTTTTCCATATTTCTCAAAAACCATAAAAGCTATGACTCTGAAAATTGGTATAAACATAGACAAATACAAAATCTAAATTTCTTTTTTCGAAAAAAATCCAGGGTTTTTCAAAAATTCATGTGTTTAAAAATATCGAAAAAAGCCAAATCACCCCAACTAGATAATTTAATTTTCTATAAAAAATATCAGTATTGTACAAAAAATTTTTAACATTTTTTTTAAAAATTGAATTTAGTGACGACATCGCTTCATACAATTTGTATGGCAGTGGCCTATACACAATATCTAAGAAACTCAATTATTTGATATTTAATCTCCAAACATACATACCCACATACCATCATGCTGTTTTCATATTCTGGGTAGGAAAAAATGACTGACCTCCATACTATCCTATCTTGACATACATACCTACCTACATGTATAGAAAACAAAATATCTTAAAATATTCGATAATTTGTATTTATGGGTTTATATTTTGTTACATATTCTTCAACTATACATACTATCGCTATCGACAGTTGGATCTCATGTGTTTCATGCAACTAGTGATTAATAAAGTAGTTTTTTATTAATAAAGTAGCGATAAAAATAAATCACATTGGAACTGGAAACTGTGCGTTTTTTGCTGTGAGGGACCGGCTTTGAATAGTGCTTCTCTTTTCTTTTTAATATCGTAATCGAAATACAACAGGCAACAATTACATCTCACGTAGTTTAGCGATGAGGTTCACCACACATTCTGAATGTAGTCTTTTAAGGTGAGACGAGACTAGTACGTGGGCATACACGCATGTTTTGGGCTTACTTTTATAAGGTAATGCACACCCGCACAGCTGTCGCTGCTTACCCCACATTGTGTGATATGCCGTGATGGTATGTATATATAACTGTTCTAATGGATTTTGTATAATATTTGGTTGATTTTCGTTCTATGTACATTCTACAGAAAACAATATCACACGATTCTTTATATTTCAATTATTGTTAATTCTCGTAGATAACATTTAAACCATTAAATTACTTGATTAATTAAATAATAGATTTCGTGTTTTTCACGGCCGTTTTCACTTAAAATAATAATAATTATCGCAATCAAACAGATTTCGTTTCAATTAAGTTACGCAATGATTGCGAGTAAAATGAACGTCGAAATAATCCACAAATATAAGTATGTATAGTGCCTAGTCCCGAGACGAAACAGTTTTATATAAAATTGTAAGTATTATATTATTTTGGGAGCAAGAATATTGTTCTCGCCTGACGCATTACAGGAAACACTGCGTTTAACTTGGCTTAAGTGTCGTTATATCTGTTCCATTTAGGACTTTGTGGTAATCGTTAAATATTAAGGGGTCCCCTTAAGAGCGTTGTCTGGACACTACTAGGCGGCTATTTCTGCTATTAACATACCCGCCTTTTAATGTATAAGTACACGATTATCATTGCTGTCTTTATTTAAGAAAACACTCAACGCGTTGAGGTCACCTCAAATCATAACGTGAAATCGATTAAATACCGGTCGATAATGCTCATTAATGTGTCGTTTTGACCATCTTCGTCTCACATTAAAATACTACATTCGGAATGGAACCTCATTGCTGGAATACATATTATGTGAATGTGACATACATAATATTCATAAATAAATTAAAAAATAAAAAATAAGTTTACTGACAAACTTTTTATCATCTCAATAGAGACGAAGTTGGGATATTATAGAAGAACCAGAACTCAAGGCACCTGCAGGGCTTACGACCCGTCATTGGCTGGTTTACGTGATCACTTTACGCGCTTGCATAACGTTCATCAATTATAATTAATTAAAAATTAATTAAGTTCAACAGTTAAATATTTATTAATTACAAAAAAATCAATTTAAAAAAATAATAAAATAAAAAAAATGATATTAATTAATAAATTTAAATTATATATATGTATTTATATATGTATTTTGGTATTTTTATATATGTATTTTTGTATTTTTTATATATGTATTTTTTATAAAATTTTCAAATATGACTCATATTATCATTTTATTGGTTTTTATATATGTATTCTTTTACTTATTGTACCTACTCGCAATGTTTCTGTAATTGAATGGATTATAAAAATAAAAAAAATAAAATTTATAGTTTGACTCTTGTATTTCCGGCTTGTAGGCTCTTAAGGGACAGCCGAAAATGATCTTCTTATTTTCAACTTTATGTAGATCGTGGATCTGTTTTTTCTCATCCTCCATATTTTTTATTGTCTTGCGATGCCCTGGTGGTGTGTTGTTGGCCGATAACAAGTTGCCATATTAACCATGTCACATATCCAGACTGAAAACACAATTAAAAACTGTGTCTCCACTGGGAATCGTACCCGGGACATTTCGGTCAGGACTCAGATATCTAACCAAATCAAAGTTATTATATTATGAATCTATATTTAAATAGCATTATACAAATTATTATTTATCTAAAGTAATAAAGCAATCAAAATGTTAGTGTCTGTGTGTGTGTGTGTGTATGTGTGTGTGTGTGTGTGTGTTTGTCTCACGCCTTCTGAAAAACCAAGAGCATCTAAAAATCTAATTTAAGTGCGAACATGTACCAGTATACCTGATGCAGTGTCACGCTAAAAAGAATGCGATAAAAATGCTGAATTTTAAAAATATTTAAATAATTATTTTTTTCATACAAAATTTTCCAAGTCATATCTGTCAAAAAAGTGTACATTTTGCACGCAAATATCAGTTAGTTTAAAAGTTAGAAGTAGGTATTAACACAAAAAAATATATTTTGAAGTATAACTTAGCGTTTAAGTGAAAAACATGGTGAATATTTGGTATAATTATAATGTTTAACTTATTTTTAAAGTAAGCCTTTTGTACATAAACGCCGCCATTTTAATATCTTTTCATACAATATTTCATTTTCCCACCGAATGAATATGTTCTTGAAAATAATAAACCTTTGAAATAAATGTAATTATGAAATAATAAAATGAAACACAAGACATTACGGCAAGTTTTAAGACATATATTGTAAAAATGTGTTATTTATTACTAAAGATATAGGCATAATAAAATTGCATAATTTGTAAATAATATTTGATTTTTCTGACAATTTTCATTTTTATGGCATTGAACAAACCAATGTAGGTACCTACATATTCAAAAAATGTATCCGAACCATTCGATATTACTTACGTGTTCGAATCGTTTCCATGGCTACAGAAAGAATGTGATATTCAAATAAAATTTGTTAGGAATCGAATTTATTTAGAAGGTTGTTGTAGGTAGGTACCTACCTAATACTATTTACTTACAAATCAACAATAATATACCTATACTGATTTCCTATAGGAAAATTATTTTATTTATTTATTTATCAACCGTTTGTCCGATTATAATGAAACTTTGGTGAATTGTCGAGCGTATGCCCAGGATGGTTTTTGGATTTAAACTTTTTTCTTATTCTTCTTCTTCTTCGTGTATTTGGTCGTTTTACCTATGAAGGGGGAGTATCCTGGGAAAAGAAGGTCCGACTGTCCCTCCATCTCTTCACAGGTCTTCCAGGACGGGTTCTGCATATAAACTTTTTTCTTCTTTTTCTTCAACGTGTACTTGGTCATCTTACCTATGAAGATGAACTATCCTGGGAGATGAAGGTCCAATTTTCCTTCCATCTCTTCGCAGGTTTCTGGATTTAAACTTTTTTCTTCTTCTTCTTCATCGTCTATTTGGTCATTTTACCTTTGAAGGTGGACTAACCTGGGAGAAGAATGTCCAATTTTCCTTCCATCTCTTCGCAGGTATCTGGATTTAAACTTATTTCTTCTTCTTCTTCTTCATCGTGTATTTTTGGTCATTTTACCTATGAAGTTGGAGAATCCTGGGAGAAGAAGGTCCAACTGTCCTTCCATCTCTTCGCAGGTATCTGGGTTTAAACTTTTTTCTTCTTCTTCGTGTATTTAGTCATTTTACCTATTAAGTAGAGCATCCTGGGAAAAGAAGGTTCTTTCATCTCTTCGCGGTTCTTCCAGGATGGTTTCTGGATTTAAACTTTTCTTAACCGACTGATGGGACGGGATGTAATGAAGGGAAGGGAGGCACTAAAGGGCCTGAAGGGACGGGAGGTATAAAACTGCCTGAAGGGACGGAAGGTACTGAAGGGCCTGATGGGAAGGGACGGGAGGTACTGAAGGGCCTGAAGCGGCGGGTCCTGGAGTCTAATTCTTTTTCTTCTTAATTTTATGTACCTAGACCTTTAGGGCAGTTTTTATACAAACTATTTCCTATTGTCTAATTCATCTTCTTCTTCTTTTATGTATACATTTGGGTCATTTTTTTATAAAAATTATTTCCTTTAGTCTAATTATTATTCTTCTTCATTTAAGTACGTAGACTTTTGGGAGAGTTTTAATACAAACTATTTCCAATAGTCTTATTCATTTTCTTTTATGTAGACCTTTTGGTCAGTATTTATACAAACTATTTCCAATAGTCTAAATATTCTTCTTCTTCTTTTTTGTAGGCCTTTGGGTGAGCTTTTATACAATCTATTTCCAATAGTCTAATTCTTCTATTAGGTATATGTATTTTTACTTATTTTATGTAGACCATTGGAATAGTTTTTTATACAAACTATTTCTTATAGTCTTATACTTATTTTTCTCTTTTTTATTTAGTCTTTTGGGTTAGTTTTAAGTCTAATAGTCTATTGTGCAGAAATATTATTAACGATATGCACACTTGATGAAAATACATATGAAATGAATGGGATATGGGATGTAACGATATAACCTGCACTAAAATCTTTTCAATACTATTGTTTAATTAAATTTAAACCATTTATATCATCCTATTTTGAATAATTTTCAACACCTAATATTTAAAGAATGGGGGTTGTGGCCATTACTGAACTCTTCACAACATTTATATTCAAATTAAAAACTATTTACTATAGTTCAAGTCTTCTTCTTCTTCGTTAATGAAGACTTTCAGTCAAATTGAGCAAAAATATAATGCACACTTGATGAAAAAATATAAAAACGAATGGGATGTGACCAATACTAGATCTTTTCAGTACCTACGTTTGTTTAATCAAATTTTAACCACATCCCAACATCCAAAATTACTAAATTTTCAATAGGTACACATTACAATTTGTTTTCGATAATATTTAAAAATGGGGGTTGTGGCCAAACCAATCTCTTTACAACGTTGATAAACAGTCATATTTAAAACCATTACGCATACCTAGTCCATGAGAGCAGAAATTGTATAAATATTATACTTCATTCACACTTTATAGCAATATATAAAAAAGAATGGGTTGTGGCCATCACTTGAACATTTTACAATACTTAAACTCAATCAAATTTCAAACCACTTTTCATAGTCTGATATTGCAAAATAATTGGGTGACAATATTATAAAAACGATTGCTTTTTCTTTCACAATTTTACATTCTTGGCCAACGGCGGGACATAAAAGCTAGTATTAAATATTAAAAAAAACATTGTCTTTTCTTCTACAATTTAATTTTACTCCTATCTAGGACGACCGTTTCGCCTGGTAAAGGTTTTTTCAACTGGTGAGGTACATTATGTGGATTTCTACTTATATTCTATTGAATATCTTCTTATTTATTAGTAATAAAAAAATATTTTACTCTGTATTCAATAGTATGTAAGTTAAAATCCACATAATGTACTTCACCAGTTGTAAAGGCCTTTACCAGGCGAAACGCTAGTCCTGGATAGGAGTGAAAAAAAATTGTAGAAGAAAAAGCAGTGTTTTTTTATATTTTATATTTAATTTGTATAATGGTATTCTTCTACGCCGTCAGTATGAAAAAAATAAAAAGTACAAATAACATTATGTTTGAGTATTTGGAATGAATAAAGTGATACTGAAGATATTTTTTATTCACATCAATTTTGAAAAGCGCGATGGTTGAAATTCTATATGCTTTGCAGATGGTACGAAAAAGAATCAGCTATTTTCACAGAAATACTTCAAGGGAAATACCATTACGGTTATTTTGCATATTTTTCTCTATCCCTTGTAAAACGTTCAATAGACATACGTACATATGTAGGATATAGAATGCAGTGATTATAGTAGATATCTGGTTCCTGGAATTGTTGAGAAATCTAAATCTGGAGCGTATTCTCGAATAAAATTGAAGACTGAGTCTCGGCGAATCGTTAAAGGAATTAGTATTCAAATGGAATACTTGACTTTCTGGTGCATTCTGTTTTATTCCCTTATAAATCATGGCATAAAATAAAAGCTTCTTTCTGTATTCGGTTTGATGTAATAAAATAGCTAATGAAACATACTTTTTAATTTAACATATATTTTATTTTCTACAGTTGCGATGAAACATTTTTACATTTCAATAAAAATTAATTGCATATTATGTCAAACATGTTTTTCCTCTGTTTTTAAATAGACAATATAATTATAGTTGAGAATATTACGTTTATTTGTTGAGTCATAACGTTAGGAAATATGTTTCAATAAATATTGACATTGTGAAAAATTAAAAGATTTTTCTTAATTATAAATTTGTTCGTTGCAGGTTTCGCTCTGTGTTACATTTGATATAGAACCTTCCCGGATAAGTGAAGAAAGCATCGCGTATTCGTTCTTAAATCCCCAAGTTCATATCTTATTCAGATTCTCAGAAATCACCCTTCTTTTTACTGATTAATGAACCGTTTTTGTGTTAATTCCCGAACCATTAACTTTCTGATTCACAGCAATTGAATGGAAAAAAAGAATTAGCGTATATTTTCACGCTGAATCATTCAATCTCTTTGTTTTCGACTGTTTTTTCGTATGAATACGGATATTCAAAGAAAAAGGAAATACATAGCACAATAACTGAGAGTCTAGAGTAGGTATATATACATACATAGAAGAGTGCATTAAAAGGAAATACTTATAGCAAAATAACTGAGAGTCAAGAGTAGGTATAGGTATATACATAGAAGAGTGTCTTCTTCTTCTTCTCAGCCCAATCTCGTCCACTCCTGGACGAAGGCCTCCTCCATCTCCTTCCACGTCACTCTATCCTGTGCTCTGAGCAACCAATTGCACGGCACCAGCATGACGGCTGATGTCATCTCTCCATCTCACTGGTGGTCTTCCAACACCTCTTACTATCGTTCTCGGTCTCCAAGCCAACACTATCCTTGGCCATCGGTCTTCGGGTTATCTAGCCTCGTGGCCCGCCCATCTCCACTTCAGGGTAAGAATGCGGTGGACGACATCAACCAATTTTGTTCTTTCCCTGATGGTGTCGTTTCGTACCCTGTCTCTCCGACTTAATCCTTACATGGCTCTTTGGGTGACTCTTAGTTTTTCAGCACTTTTCTGAGTCATTGTCATAGTCTCCAAGCCATAAGTAGCTACTGGCAGTATACAGGTCTCATATACCTTCCGTTTCAGGTTGATGGGAATTTGGGGATTTTTGAAGATGTGGGCTAGTATCCTAAAAGCTGCTCAACTTAGTCCAATTCATCTCTGTATTTCGGCCGTTTAGTTTTCTCGAACAATTTTCATAGTGTGTCCCAAATACACATACTAGAAGAGTGTATTTAAAAGGAAATACTTAGCACAATAACTGAGAGCTAGAGTAGGTATATATAATATATGCATAGAACAGTGTGTTAAAAGGAAATACTTAGCACAATAACTGAGAGCTAGAGTAGGTTTATAATATATGCATAGAAGAGTGTATTAAAAGGAAATACTTAGCACAATAACTGAGAGCTAGAGTAGGTATAAGTATATAATATATGCATAGAAGAGTGTATTAAAAGGAAATACTTAGCACAATAACTGAGAACTAGAGTAGGTATATAATATATGCATAGAAGAGTGTATTAAACGGAAATACTTAGCACAATAACTGAGAGCTAGAGTAGGTATATATAATATATGCATAGAAGAGTGTATTAAAAGGAAATACTTAGCACAATAACTGAGAGCTAGAGTAGGTATATAATATATGCATAGAAGAGTGTATTAAAAGGAAATACTTAGTACAATAACTGAAAGTCTAGAGTAGGTATATATGTAGGAATATATATACAAAGAAGAGTGCATTAAAATGCTTCAGTGGCTACAATTTCATATCCGGGTTATAATTTGTTTTCTGTACGGATCCTTAACTCTTTGAAGCGTGACACAGTTACCTATATGTGTGGGATGTTTTCTATACCACTGTAAATAGTAAGAATACTTCAAAGAGACTGAGGTATAATATTTTGAAACCCACATGTTTTAATAATAGATTCTGCTTATGTAAGTACATTATTGCGCAATATACCTTTACTTAGTCATTGTATGATCAAGTAAATGATAACTCAATACATTTTTCGATTATAAAGTTTATGTGTAATATTGGCTTTTAAGTCTCTTCGGTCTTTCAACGAATCAACATAAAATATGTGGGCCTTCGTGGCCCAATTGGTTAGGTATCTGACTGCTGATCCAAAGGTCCCGGGTTCGATTCCCGGTGGAGTCACAGTTTTTAATTGTGTTTTCAGCCTGGATCTGTGAGACGATTAACATGTAATTGGCTGCGTGTTAAATTAAACTAACAGGTACTATTTATGCATAGTATCTACCTGTTAGTTGTCCGAGAAGTATTATGAATATAAAAATAAATTATGGTAATCATATGTTTTTAAATATAATTATTATTTGTGAGTTTTATTTTATAAAATTTATTTTATAAAATAAAAATTATTTAATATTTTTATATTAAATTTGTAAAGAAAATACCTAATAAGTACTTTCTTAAAAAGGATTTATTGTAGGTGTTCTAAATTCGAACACCTATGAAAACATGTGAAATGAATTTTGATAAAAATATTGTATTTTAATTTGACAATTGAATAAGAAACTTTAAATGTCGTTTCCTGTAAATAATTATAAATAATTAAATATTCAGTGCAACAACAAAGAGTTTCATTTGTCAAGCAAGGTAAAAATAATACTAAGTACACTTATAAAACGACATTTTGTAGTTGAAAATGGAGAAATTATGTTTCGAATTTACCCTATTACCGGGTGATGAAAGTGATGAAAAATCAAATATTTTTTCAATTACTTCAATAACAACAACTGAAAATAAAGTGTATTCAATACCAGAAAAGCTACAATCAGTTAATCATCATAAAGAAATAACCAAAACATCTACATATAATAAAATAAAAAATAGTTTAAAAAAAAGATACCAAGTTAGACGAGTTTGGATTAAAATGACAGAAAAACTAAAAAATACATACATAGATGAGGATGATAACTTACAATTTCAAGATCAATATCTAGAAGAAATGAATCAAGAACAACATGTTACTGCATCTAAAAAAGGTACAGATACCAGTACATTAGAAATACTAATAGAGAAATTAGTAGAGAATACAAAACAAAATAAAGAACAAGATTCAAAACAAATATCAGAAAAATTCATGATTGAAAAGTTTACAACAAAAAATTCAAATGCAATACAATGGATAGATTTATTTGAAAAAGAATGTATTCGCTTAAAAATAACAAGAGATGAAAATAAAATAGAAATTTTAAGATTATTTATGGACAAAGCATGTATAGAATGGTACAGCTCAATGATTATGAAACTAACAATGAACTCAGAATGGTCAACTTGGAAAAATAAATTCTGTGAATCGTTTGCAAACAAGGGATGGAACCTAGTCACTTATGCAATGTTATTTAAATACAAAGATGGTTTATTATTGGATTATGCCATAAGGAAAGAAAAACTTTTATTAGATATGAGAAGATCAATTGACACAGGTACTTTAGTAGATCTTATTGCAGCTGGATTACCAGAATTTGTACTTAATAAAATTGATAGAGAAAAATTAAAAGATACAGTGGATTTGTTTAATGAAGTTAGCAAGTATGAACACATGGTAAATAAAAAAAAAGTCTGTATAATAAAACAAATGACAATAAAAAATTTAATATTGAAAATGAAGGACGTAACCCATGTAAAATTTGTGAAAAATTAAATAAAGGTACTCGTTATCATCTGGAAACTACATGCTGGTTTAAAAATAAAGATGATAAGGTAAAGAAAAATTTAATTAAACATGTAAACAATTTAGGGATAGAAGCCGAATTAAATGAAGCTGATCAAAAAAACGAATAGTAACACCATTAATAAAAGTCAAATTACGATTAAATGATGAATTAGAAATATATGGAATTTACGATTCAGGTTCAAATGTTTCTTTGATAAATTCAAAATTATTGAAATTAAAAGGAAAAAGAAACAGTTTGAATAAAGCTGAATTAATTACGATTAATGGTGTTATAAAAACAAGTGGTTTGACAACTTTAAAAATAAAAATATTTAAATTAGAAAAAAATGTAGATGTATATATTATTGATGAAGAAGACTTCAGATATGAATTTTTGATAGGATTAGATTTGATAAAAGAGTTCAAACTAATCCAAAATGAAGATTTAAAAATAACTCAGAAAGAGAGTCTAAATAATAAAAACAAAGTAGAAGAAATTTCTGCTGAAAATATAAATATAGTAGAAGAAATTTCTGCTGAAAATATAAATATAGTAGAAGAAATTTCTGCTGAAAATATAAATATAGTAGAAGAAATTTCTGCTGAAAATAAAGACAACGTAGAAGAAACTTCTACTTGTATCCAAAAAAAAATAAAAAATAATGAATTAAAAAGTATAGAAAATAACATAAACTATACCAAAAAATACAAAATAAATAATAATGAGAATGTAAAAAAGGAAGATATTGAAATAAAAATAAACCATTTAAATCAATATCAAAAATCTGAAATAAAAAGATTGATTTGCAAACATATATCAGTTTTTGCCAAAACTAAATACGATGTTGGCACCGTTGATGGATATGAAGCGAGGATAGACTTAACAGAAGACAAATATTGTAGTAAGAGACCTTACAGATGCACTGTAGAAAATAAAAAAGAGATAGAAGAACAAATATCAAAATTACTAGATAGAAAGCTGATAGAAGAATCCTACAGCCCATTTGCTGCACCTGTAACTTTGGCATTTAAAAAAGAGGAAAATAAAAAATCCAGACTGTGTATAGACTTCAGAGACTTAAATAAAATAGTAATGCCTCAAGCTCAACCATTTCCATTAATTGAAGACCTAATGATAAAAACGAGAAATTGTAATTACTTTTCAACATTGGATATAAACTCTGCATTTTGGTCAATTCCTCTTCGAATCGAAGATAGGAAAAAAACAGGATTCGTAACACAAGAAGGACATTTCCAATGGACCTGTCTACCTTTTGGATTAAAGACATCTCCGGCAATTTTTCAGAGGATATTAAGTAATATATTGAGGAAACATAAACTTAATGATTTTACCGTTAATTATATAGATGACATTTTGATATTTTCTAAAACTTTTACCGAACATTTAAACCATTTAACACAGTTATTGAAAGCTATAGAAACAGAAGGTTTCAAGTTAAAATTTACAAAATGCACATTTGCATCAGATCTAGTAAAATATCTTGGTCATATTATACAAAATAATTCTATTAGACCAGTTAAAGATAATTTAATTTCAATAAAAAAATTTCCAATTCCAAAAACTCAAAAAAATGTCAGACAATTTCTAGGGAAAATCAATTTTTACCATGAATATATACAAAAGAGTGCAATAATACTAGATCCATTGCATAATTTACTCAGGAAAAATCAAAAGTTCGTTTGGTCTGATAAATGCCAAAAAGCATTTGAAATGATGAAAAACCTACTATGTTCCCAACCAGTTCTGGAAATTTTCGATCAAGATTTACCAATCAATATTTATACAGACGCTTCTTTAGAAGGTGTTGGAGCTATTTTAAAACAGACACAGCCTGATGGAAAAGAAAAACCAGTGGCTTATTTTTCAAAAAAATTGAATGAGGCACAAAAGAAAAAAAAAGCAATATACTTAGAATGTTTGGCAATCAAAGAGGCAGTGAGATACTGGCAATATTGGTTGATAGGTAAATCGTTTACAGTTTATTCAGATCACAAGCCACTAGAAAACATGAATCTGAAATCTAGAACCGATGAAGAACTGGGTGATTTAGCATATTATTTATCGCAATATGAATTTAAAATAAAATATGCTCCAGGAAAAAAAAATTTGGAAGCAGACTGTTTAAGCAGAAATCCAGTATTAAATCCGAATGAAAATACAGACGAACAGTTAAAAGTTGTGAACTTGATTAAACTGGAAGATATTCTAACAGATCAAAAAAATAATGAAAATATACAAAATAACAAAAGGAAATTTATTGAAAAACACAGTATATTCTTAAAAAAGGTCAGAAAAAAAGAAAAAATTATTTTATCAGAAGAATTTAGCATCAAACTGTTAAAAAACATACATGAAAACCTGTGCCATATTGGAATTAGTCAAATGCAAAAGATGATTAGTCCACTCTATGTAGCCAAAAATTTGACTACAAATATAAAAAAAATTAGTAGAAGCTGTGAAATTTGTATTAAAAATAAAACAAGAGGACACAACAAATTTGGCTTGATGTCTCATCTAGGCCCAGCCACAAAGCCTTTCGAAATAATCTCTATAGATACAATTGGAGGTTTCGGAGGATCTCGATCGTCAAAAAAATATCTACATCTATTAGTAGATCACTTTTCAAGATATGCATTCACTCTAACATCAAAAACTCAGAGTGCAAATGATTTTATAAAACTAGTCATGAATGTATCAGAAACGGAGGACATTGGCATGCTTCTCACTGACCAGTACTCGGGAATCAATTCAAAAGAATTCAAGAAATTCTTAAATGACAGGAAAATACCAATGGTTTTTACAGCAGTAAATGCACCATTCTCAAATGGACTAAACGAGAGGCTGAATCAAACATTGGTGAACAAAATCAGATGCAAATCAAATGAAAAAGGAAAAAAGAGAGCTTGGACAACAGTAGCTCAAGAATGTGTAAATAAATATAATGAAACTAATCACTCAGTCACGGGATTTTCACCAACTTATCTTTTGTATGGTACAGATGTTACAATTTTACCGAATGAATTAAAACAACTAAAATCAAATAGTGACTGGATCATAGATAGAAAAACAGCACTTGAAAATACAATAAGATCACATAACTACAACAAAACATTATACGACAAAAATCGCATACAATATGAATTTAAGGTTGGAGACATGGTATATGTGGAAAATGGTAATAAACTAAACAGGAAGAAATTAGATGAACTGAAAATTGGACCATATAAGATCGTTAAAAAAATTTCAAACTCAATATATAAAATAGAAACAGGTCACAAAAAAACGGAATCCAATCTATTTCACATTACAAAACTTATTCCAGTTCCTACATTAGATGAAGAAGAAATATTAGAAACCGAGGAAGACGAATGAATTCAGTGAAAATTTTGTTTCAAATTTTCTTTTCCAGGGGGGGAGATGTAAAGAAAATACCTAATAAGTACTTTCTTAAAAAGGATTTATTGTAGGTGTTCTAAATTCGAACACCTATGAAAACATGTGAAATGAATTTTGATAAAAATATTGTATTTTAATTTGACAATTGAATAAGAAACTTTAAATGTCGTTTCCTGTAAATAATTATAAATAATTAAATATTCAGTGCAACAACAAAGAGTTTCATTTGTCAAGCAAGGTAAAAATAATACTAAGTACACTTATAAATTTAATACCAAATGTATTTAAAACAAGTTTCAATCCACAAGGGCTTATATAAATTGTAGAAATTATAAGCTTTTTCGCTAGACACAGCTATCATATTCAGAAGAAATAATCATAGTATGATTTTAGTTCGTTGGACTGATGTCAAACGATTTGTTACTTGTTAAAAGAATCCGAGATAGTGTCCTTTTGATACCTATTTATTGTTAGCATTGAGGATTCCGTTTCATATTTTTTTTTACTCAAGGCTTGATATATCGTTCTATCTTATAATCTCTAAAAAAAACATTGGTTATGTCCGTGTTTTTGTACAAAATTCGACAAAATGACAAGGAATTTATTTTTATAATTTGGGCATACGGATGTACACAAATATGCACATTAAATAACCTTCTAATGTATGAAGTACGCTAAAATATTGTATATCATCAAATCTGTGATGTACAATAATTAATATTTGTTTTTATTTTATTTTATTTTATTTATTTTATTAAAAGGGTACATCGACAGACATTCAGCATACAATTTTCATAAAAAGAAAATAATATTGGTTATTATTATGAGTGCTGTACGTCCAATTATGGATGCACACAAAATTACATGAGCTTTTATTCAATCACACACGTAAGTGACACATGTATGAGTTACATAAATTACATAAAATTCAGTTACAAAAGTTAAGTAAAAAAAGAAGAAGAAAAAAATATTTACATAATTTAAGGAATTTAAGAAAAAAAAAGTTATAGAAGTTACATAAGTAGAAGTAAAAAATAGGTACATATGAAGATAAAAAAAGTTATAAAAGTTAGAGAAAAGACAATTTCAAACAGATTGCAATCAAATAGCGTAGGTATTTGTGAAAAAAAGGTAAAATTAGGGTTCTTTTTTTAAACAGCAAGAATAGTTATTATTATTACTATAGTTGGATAACTTGTATAGCGCCGTTTTCGTGGAAGATCACCTCAAGGGCGCTTAAAGTTGTTTATATATTAAAATAGTAAAAACTCAGCCGGTTGATTTTCATATTCTCTTTCGAGAAATCTAATTCAAATGCTTTGTAGTTTTTTAGTTACCTATAGTAAAAAAAAATCTTTGTCAATCGTATAAAGGAACTTGTTGATGTATGTGTGTGTGTGTAGACGTCACATTGGTAGTACATGTGTGTTATTTGAGCGCAATGCGTCTACAAAAATCAAAACCTTTCCTTCAGGAATCAACCTTTTTTTTCGATTGTGACTTTATTTCTAAGCATTGTATCCATAGTACAGAGTTGAAGCGATCCAAAATATTGAATATTTAAATTTATTTTAATTTTAGCGACGCGATAAAAGAAACCCGAGCGTGGAAAGGGATTGTTAAATTAATTTAAGGAAAAGGGGAGAGTGTGTTTAAATTAAACGAAAAACCATGAAAAGTCGGGATCACCGCAAAGGAAAAATGGCCAAGGATGCGCGCGCAAGCGCACCCCGCGAATCGATAACTCCTGAAAATATACTCTCGTCCCTTTCCAACTCTCTACGCGTCATAATACAAATGTGGTCCTTCGGATAGCTCCGTCCCGTTCGCTCGTGCAGCTTCACACACACAGCATACGATTCGGACGAATTCGTGCGTTTTGCTTGAATTGGGATAAAAACTTATTTCTTGAATCTCAATAATTATTGTATGTACTTATTTGTACTATTGGAAATTAGTTCTCCGAACCAAGATGCTTTTTCTTGTTCATACAACAACATACAAAATCGAAACAATAAATTTTTTACAAAAAAAAAAAATTTTTATTTTATGAATCGTGGCTCAGTTGATTTGATATCTGACACCTGAGCCAAATGTCCCGGGTTCGAATCCCGTTGGAGACACAGTTTTTAATTACACTTTCAATCTAACATGCACACAAAATAGTTTATACTATAAAGGTCTACAATTATTCTTGTCACCTTTCGAAGGCTAGGTGCTGAATACATAATCAAAATCTATTAATGTTCTCCATAGTTTTACATGATGTTTTTATAATTTAATGTCAATACTCTTACTATAATTTTTTGTTTAAAAATATATGTATATATATATATATATATATATATATATATATATATATATATATATATATATATATATATATATATATATATATATATATATATATATATATATATATATATATATATATACACAAAATAGTTTATACTATAAAGGTCTACAATTATTCTTGTCACCTTTCGAAGGCTAGGTGCTGAATACATAATCAAAATCTATTAATGTTCTCCATAGTTTTACATGATGTTTTTATAATTTAATGTCAATACTCTTACTATAATTTTTTGTTTAAAAATATATGTATATATATATATATATATATATATATATATATATATATATATATATATATATATATATATATATATATATATATATATATATATATATATATATATATATATATATATATATATATATATATATATATATATATATATATATATATATATATATATATATATATATATATATATATATATATATATATATATATATATATATATATATATATATATATATATATATATATATATATATATATATATATATATATATATATATATATATATATATATATATATATATCTATAGTAAGACGATATATACCTATCTTTAGTCTCTAGAATGAGGCAACTTGTTATTGAGTGCAAGTTAAATTAAAATATTTGACATACCTAGTACCTACCCGAGAACCAATACATGAATAAAAATAAAAATGAATATATTTGTTGAATTAATCAGCGCCGTTTAGATAATATTACATCTCAAGTGCGTTGAATGTGTCATGCAAAGACCTTATAAGTGTCATGGGATTGATAATCAAGCAATTACATCATAAGAATAAATATTTTTAATTTAACTTTGTATAGGTTCTTGGGCAACATACATTTTTTTTGTAAAATAAAATTTTATAAACTCCCACAAGAGATTATAAGTTGCCACGTTTTGGAGATTTACCATTTTAATCGTCTCGAAAACTGAAAACACAGAGTATAACTGTGTCCCTTCCGGGAATCGAACTTACTTTAGGAGTCAGACTTGCTACATGCCGTTAGTCAGACTGCTCTGTTGTTTGGCGGAAAAATATAACCGTAATTATTTTTCTTTATTATTAAAAAAAATAAACATCCAACACACCTAGTCACTACAGTCGACATTCTCAGATTTTGGCAGATTTTTTCCAAGAAAGCGATTTGATTCCCGGCAGAGAAAATTATTAAAATAATTATCCATTTAGTATATAAATCACCATTCTCAGAGGGTGGAAAGAACTTTATTTGTGGTTTCACGTTATTTAAGTAGGTTGGAAGAAATTGTCTTACGGCAATAAACTCGATATTACAAGTGTCGTTTGTTCAAAAGAATTTATTTCTCTTAAAATATCATAAATAGAACAGATATAAAAAAACCCCGAAACACCCCAACTAGATAATATTATTTAAATTTCTATAAAAAGTATATTCATTATAGTAGTACATCTCAAACTTTATCAAAACATTTTATAAAAATGATTTTCTTATTAGCCTGCTCACATATACACCAGTTCTTTGTACGCGAGTTCGCAAATGTATTATTAATATATTTACATGTCAGATGTAAGTAATAATATGCTAATAATGCCTAGAGATGGTTCGGTCAGATGGAAAGAATAAGTAGTGATCGTCTAACAAAAATATGATATACAAGGTTGATAACAAATAAACGAGAAGAAGAGGTCGGCCAAGCAATATTTGGGACGATCACATAAATGGGATCCTGAAGCATGGTGTAGTATGAAATGAAACTAATCGAAAGACGTGTATGACACCATGCATGGACGTGAATGAAGTGAAAAATGAATGTCAATAGAGGGCGTCTCATGCTGAAGCGGAATTGCTTATAGAAGCCGAAAATCTTGGCTTGTCTATGAATATATTATGTTAAATTCAAGAACTTATATTTTTATTTGTTTTATTGCAACTATACTACAAGATTAAAAATTGAACCGTATAATAAATAATAATAATAATAAATTAGGATGAGTTTTATAGCGCTGTTTTTGTGATAACCTCACCTCAAGGGCGCTTTGAATATATTACAGATTTGTCGATACGATGCTTTACTGGGCCACAAAAGTAAATATTATTTTGACATGTGATTTACAAATATTTTTCATGGCCACTGGAATGAACAATGATGCAAAAAAAACATATACTACCCCCTATTCAGTAACTATTGTAACTAAAATAGGAACGTTCGAAAATTGTAGATTTTAGATTTACGGTCTTATTTCAGCGTTATAAAATATCAACATGGACTAAATGGAATAGGAACGTACCTATTTTGGCCGGAACGTTCTTAAAAAGTTACTGAATTAGACGTATTTTGAATAATTATGAAAATGATGAAAATTTCATAATTTTCATAATTATTCATAATACGTCTGATTCAATAACGATCCGGCCAAAATAGGTACGTTCCTATTCCATTTAGTCCAAGTTTATATTTTATAGCACTGTAATAAGACCGTAAATCTAAAATCTACAATTTAAGAACGTTCCTATTTTAGTTACAATAGTTACTGAATACGGGGTAATTTTATTTATTTTTTTTTTTTTTATTTTTTCAAATTGAAGCTAACAATGTACAAAGAATAGTATATATCTATAAAAATATCAAATATAACAATTATCATCTCCGTACATCAATTATTAGCTTACAATACTATCATGATTTATTACAAAATACAGTCATATATACAAGATACAAAATCATATGTGTGTGTGAGGGTGTATATGTGTGAAAGTGTGTGTGTGTATGTGTAAGTGTACATATATGTGTATGTGCATGCGTGCTGTGCGTTAGTGATAATCTTATGAAATTCCTGTTTTTAATTTTTGAGCGAGTTTATGTTTTGTATCACTGAATAGGTCTATGTCAAGGGACTTCTCATATTTTATGTATGTGTTTATAATTCTGTTTATAGTTGAGTTTTTCGCGGCATTAGTTTTGTATAATTTAGGTCGGAAGAGAGTTGTGTGTCTGGAGCGTCTCAATGGTACGTTAAAGTCAATACTCGACAAAAGTTCCGGGCAGTCAATAATATTGTTCAATATGTTGTACAGAAATTGTATATCTTGGCATTTGCGTCTTGATTCTAGTGACGGTGGAATAGGTGCAACAATACTTCGATATGCCAATCTCTTCAAATATTTACGCTGTATTTTTTCTATATTATTAATGTGCACTCGATATTGCGGGTTCCAAATAACAGAGCCAAACTCCAGTGTACTTCTGACTAGTGAATTAAATAATACTTTAAATGTTTGTGGATTTTTGAAATCTTTACTTATCCTAAAAATAAAACCTAATTTTTTATAACCTGCTGTTGTAATTTTATCTATATGTTGTCTGTAATTTAATTTGCTGTCCAAGAATAATCCCAAATTAATAATTTACGACATTTCTTAATTTTCTTTCGGGGTTTGCCTAGTCCGAATGTTCTAGGCTCGCCCCTGGTCTCATGTTCGTTAATCTCTGCATTTATCCCTAATAATACGGTGAAAAATGAAATACGTCCCATTCCAAAAATAATGTTGTCTTTGCATGCATGTATGAGGAACGTCTTTCGATTAAAGTGTGTAGGTAAGAATTTATGTAAGAAGCAGAAAATTCAATAATCTCACCAGTGTAATCGAATTTGTATAATCTTCAATTACTTTCAAAAATATCTACTGTATGTTTTTTTCCAAAGGTATTTTACTCACTTTGTATAAGACTATTCGTTATAATTATACGGTTTTCCCGCCCTCCATTCAGAATGTTTGTAGTTGTTACAAATGCACAGTTTTAAGATATTCAGAAAATCCACAGTGTTAAGAATCATTGTATGATTAATTCAGTAGATCTGCCCCCGATTCACACCACATAAATCAACGCTTAAGGGTGTCTTTTGAGACCTGCTATGATATTTTTTTAATTTAATTCTATTGTAAGAATATTGTTTGAAACAAATATCTTATTTGAGCACATAATATTATTGTGTAATGTTTCACAACTTAATTGGCCGCGAGGTGACAACTGACATTACGATAATGACACATCGAAAGCAATGTTGTCAGTATTGAAAATGCATATTCCGCAAATATATTTATAACGATTGATATTTAAAATTCCTTTTTGGAAAATAATGTTTCCAATTGATGTTGAAAATACATTTTGCAATTTTTCATTTAAATTTATTTTTTATATTGGAAAATTAATTTGAACGCGAAAATTAATGTGGGTAAAATTATTTTACTGGCAAAACCCGCTCCTGCTAAACCGGATACGTCCACGGTTTTCGTACGGGTGGGAGACGTAGTTTTAAACTAATGGGATAACGTTTCTTGTTGCAATGTGAAAACAAGAAATGTTCCTTAATCCTACTGCAAGTGTCAAAGTTTATTGCAAAATAGAAATGTTTTCCTACTCATATGTCGTGTGAGAGATATTATTCATTTTTTTGTTGGGAATCAAACCCAGGACTCATCAATACTTTCTACATATATAATATCAATATGAAGTCAATCGATCTTATATTTTGGGTTGTACAGTATACAGAGGTCACAGATTTTCATAGAACGCTATTCACACAAAACGCGATGAAACTCATATTATACACTTTCTAGATGATACCCGTTTAGAAATTGTAGTAAAAAATATGCTTTAAAATTGTTCAATCATTATTCGCCACTATGCCAAAGTAGTGGATGGTAAAAAAGTATTTTATCTAGTCTGTGTCCAGCATAAAAATGACCGGCTAAGTTATATTTTGAAAATAATAAATTATTTTATGATGATTTTATCGAATGGCTGATATACAATATATTGAGCAGTTGTTGAAATCTTTCAGAGAGTGTATTACAGCAAATGATAATATATTACGAGCATAAATCTATCCGGCTATACAGAACCCTCCGACGTATACAAAAAAAATGTCGCATCGTATGATAAAGGATCGCAGTTTGAGGTTATGTTTCGTATATTTTCTGAATTATTACATCCATCGCTTCGCTAGTAATTGAAATATGATGTGTGGGTTCTGCGAATGTATCAGGTGGCGCGCTTTTGACGGATTGGGGCACTTCAACAAACGTCAAACTTGAAGTAGGTACCACTTGTACCTACTTCTACATAATATTAGGTATGTATATTATTATTATCTATGGTAGGTACCAACTCTCGGATGACAGCTCAGACTCGCGATGACAATAATAATAATTGCACACTTCACACCAGACAGAGCGAGACGGCACCACACACCGCGACGTGCGCCGGAGGGAGACCGCGCAAGGGCCGGATGTTTGTAGAATAAATTCGGGCGGGAAAGCTAAAACAAGGTAATGTTTTATCGCACAATACACGCGGCTGGCCTGGTAGGTAGGTACTCGGTACAGTACTGGGTGGTAAATAAGTATAGTACAAACTGTGCCGGTTTCCCCTCTTCACAAGGAGCGGCTGACGTCGTTTTTTGTACAGTTTCCTCACGTACAAAGGATACTTGTGACGTCATGAATAAAGCGCGGGAAACGCACGAAATTTACGTTAAACAGAAATAAAGCGACTAAGAAAAAATTACTAACCAATGTAGAGGTACCAACTTTGAGTCGGTAGATCTTCCACAATACTTATAAGAGACAAGAATATGACGTGAACTGAATACAAATAAATTATCCATTTCTGCAGATATAGAATTTTGAGTTGGGTCTTAACATAGAAATGCTAGTTCGTCCCAAAAAATTCCCCTTTCAGACCAAGTATTATATTTATACGAAATAATTATACAATATTTAAAATATACAGATAAAATTAATCTTCAGGTGTATGCAGTAGAAGTCATGAACGTCAGATCCAATGTAGAGAATTACTTAAAAGGTTTATCATGATAAGTCTCGCCAACAGAAGGAAAATAATTGATACCAATAATCAATTGGATTGCATTCAGTCAAAAGGTATGCTTCAAATTCAAATTTCATCTATAATAACAAGACAGCCCCAATTTTTTTCACTAATACACCGAGATCTAATGCGATTCAGGATTCCGCTTTACATAATATAATATGTCAAAACATTAATGACCAATTCAATCACCATACTGACATTTAAAATTCTATCTGAATCAAAATTCGAAAGGGAGATTTAAAAAAATCACAGATACAGCCTCTCAGGACTTGGGTATGGCTGGAATGCACTGTTGAGGAAGTGATGTTATGTATATGGATGATTTTTTGAAAATGCCATTTTTGGGAATTCAAAATTATACTTTATATTTCATAAAATGTTTTTTCAACATTCATTTTTATATTTTGTAACTTTTATCTCTAGGCATGTTTATTTTCTTTGTAAATTCTCTGTGGGAAATTATGTGAATACACATAATTTATATTTGTAATGGGTTTTTTCTCTTAATAAATAAATAAAATTAAATAAAATATTTTAAAGACACCCTTTTCTAAGTTTTCTTCACATATGTAATTTGTAATATATTTTTCACTAGGACACATTAAATAACTCAATTAATAAATTATCTTTATATTTTTCTAGTTCACAGAATCATGTTTAGAAATTTACCAATATAATGATTTTAACTGTTCATATAAAATTGTTTATTTTATCAAAATTTTAAATGAACCATTAATTTCAAAATACGTTGTCATCGGGAATACACAAATTCTGAAAGTTTCTGAGCTTTAACCGGTCGAGAAGTTAGTTAAAAATCGATTGCAACATACCAGTACGGACATATATGTGTAATTAATAAAGAGGGTGTAAAAATAAAAATATTTGAAAATATTAAAAAATGTGTGGGTGGCGCGTTTATTACCGAAAACATTTTCATTCATTTATTCATACCATCGCAGCTTGTCCCGCAATGTTGGGTAGCCAGCGACAGATCAGCATAACAATAAAATAAAATGTTGCACGACATATTGGTGTATCTCCACACGCCAGACTCGTCTCAATTTATTGTTTGATAGAGAGTTACATACATAATATACAGTCCACACAATTTATAAAACAGACAATGTAGTGCATTGTTTTATTAGTGGACTAGTGAAAACTCCATGCATTATTCAAAATGATAATTAATACAATACTAAATACTAAACCTTATAAAATTAACTAACACTATGACGAGTAAAAATAATAGAACTGATTTATATAACGCTACTCTGGGACAGGCATAGCCTAGTAGAGTATCCATAAATTAAAATTAATCCAACTGTCGATTTGTTTAAGAGAATTTATTCTCTTAACATATCGACAAAGTATTAAGCCAAGACCCGCGTATAAGGAATACTAGGAACATTTTGTACGGCGCAGTGGACTTTTTGCATGCTAAAAACACCAACTTGGAGGCTTCGCAGCATATATGTTCCCGTACATGGAATTACTCAGAATTCGGAGTAGAACATTTTATGTGAGTTTTGTGTGTCTGTGTGTGTGTGTCTGTCCGTCCATCCCTTATAACTTTTGATCCGCTGAATTCACAAAGCCTAAAATTTCAGAATATATAGACAATTTTAGGTACACAAAACTTTTATACTCTAGTATTTAGAATTTTCGTTCCAGTCAGGGGTTATCAACATTTTAATTTTTATAGCATTTGTCCACATATCTCAAAAACTATAAAAGCCATAACGCTGAAATTTTGTACAAATATAGTCAAATATAGTTTTTCGAAATGAATTTTGAAAAACAGTTCCAGGGTTTCTCAAACTGTTTTTATTAAGAGGCAAAAAATTGGTATGACAAATTTTTGTTTTAACTGCCTTTATATCCATTTCTTTTAAAAATATCGAAAAATGCCGATACATGTAAACTAGAAAATTTAATTTTCTATAAAAAAATGTATACATTATAGTAATATATCTCAAAGTTTTTTTAACAAAGTTTGTACAAATTAATATTAGTGACGACATCGCTTCATACAATTTGTATGGAATACACAATATCCAAGTTCAACTATACATACTATCGCTATCGACAGTTTTTTTTATAAAAACATGAATATGTCCTTGTTAAACAAGTACATATACATCTTCCTTCGTTCCCTAAAATAAGCATAAATGCTTGTGCTATAGGTGAACGAAATCGGTCGAGGCAGGATTCGAACTCGCGACCACTGGATTACCGCTCTGCCATCGACCCATCTGATCTCATGTGTTACATGCACTGATGATATAAACTTTAACTTTAACTCAATTATAGTACTATACATTTTATTTACTACTTTATCAAGTTATATTGTACCTATAACAGATTTATTTTATTTATTTATTCTTTCTCTCAATACATGCATATATATAAATTGATCAACAACGCCCCACTAGGTATTACATACCTGTTCTGGGGCTGATGTTAGGTATATTACAATATCGTCAATTTGAATGTATACAACAATATAATTTACATATCATAAATACATAATACATAGTAATAATATAATTTAAAAGTACAACATAATTAAAAAAAGCAACATAATTATTTAAAAACATCAATAGATTTACATTATGAATTCACACAAAAAAAAAAATCAAATATAATAAATATAGTAAGACATATGTATGTATATAGTAGGGGTCGGAGGCTATGGGTGAATACATACTATCCTCTGCATAGTGTCTGCCTTTTACTAATAGCCATTCCTTTATTTTAGTTTTAAAGGAATGACTATTTTTTGTCTCTTTGATTCCTTTATCGAGTTTGTTGAAAGTTCTAGGAGCAATGACTCTAAAACGTCTCTGTCCAAACGAGGTTTTCGTTATAGGCACAAAGAAGTTAAGATCATTTGCTTGCCTAGTGAATCGCGTTTGTTGGCTTCTACTATGCAGAATTATATTTTTTTGGAAATGAACCAATGCGGCTTTCAGAAACAGCTGTCTCGGATCAAGGATAGGAAAGATCCTAAACAAATCGTCTGAAGGGAACGTTCTATTTCTTCTGTTAATAATGCGCATAATAACATTTTTGAGCTTTGTTGAGCGGACTCATGACTGTCTTGACACATCCACCCCATCCCATAATTCCATACGACAAAACAGACTGGGTGAGAGCATAATACACGGATTTTAAGGTTGAAATATCAAGAATATTTCTCAATGTTTTGTATACGTGTCCCAGTCTTCTTATCCTATTGGATAGATCGTCTATGTGGTTTTGGAAAGAGATTTTGTTATCTATTAAGATCCCTAAATATTTTACCACATTTGTTTTTTCAATGTAAAGATATATATTATTATACTTTTTAATAAATAAATAAATAAATATTGATTATAAAAGTTTACAAATAATATTTACCAATAGAATTTATTTATGACACCTGAAAAGAAAGAATGCTTATATTTCCATTGTGATATTATTAAATATAGAAAACGTGTCAATATTGTTTAAAGTTCGTGAATTTCCTGTTATAAGAATAAACATTAATTTTCTGCTTTACCAATTTCAAAACAATTCTTCACATCGATTGTTTTATTACCGGAGAAGTTGAGCGTCAGCAGTGTTTTTTTATTTTCGCAAAGAAAACAAAAAGGGTTAATATATTTGTTTTTTCACGTTGTTTGTCACAAATTTTCCGCTTTCCCCCTTTTTACACCTCGTGATTTTTTGCAGAGAGGATACGGGGAACGCTGTAATTTATTTGTTATTCACATTATATAATATGTCAAAAATATTCGAGTTGTAAAAGAGTCTTTTTTTTATTATGTTAACCAATTGTGGTTTTTAAATGAATGTGTTTTGCTTGCTACTGTTACAACAAATACACATTTAACGGTAAAACAAAGATAATTGTGTCGACGGATATATTTTAATTTTTTCAATGTTTGAAACTGTCACTTCATGATAGAACTCAATAATCAACTATTTATTTATTTATTTATACATCTTCTTGTACATAATCAGTCTTACTAAAAAACGTGTTGTAAAATTTGTACGACTGTTTAACACCCGTGTAGGCAAAAACGTTACCAATAAACGCTGTGTAGCAGATCAGTTGGTCAACGACTGTGTATCTCTCATACAAATTTTACACATCGCTTGCCCGCCTGTTCTAGGTAGTTTAGCGGTGTTTTAAGACAAATTTCATGTTTCAAAAATCGAATTTGATTTTGATATGCGTGTTTATATTGTTATATCTTGGAATAATATGACGAAACCCGTTTATAAATTATTATATTCTCGATAATTATGCATTTTAGGAGCGAAAAGTTGTCAATAAATTTGCTCTTTTCCACAATGGTGTTCGCTTGGGTATTCGTATGATGAAATTATTCGTTTTATTTTACATATTCCCATTTTGAAATATGAAAAAACATACGAAAATATTAACTACGACAAACGTCAAAATTATAATGGCAGATGGCGGCTGGCGGCTCTGCGCATGCGTAAGTGCGAAATTACAACGTTGTCGGATTAGTTTTTGTTGTACGCTTGTTGTAACATCCGTAAGGTATTATATACTCTTTGGTTGTAACTACACACTCGTTACACAGCGTTTATTAGTGAGATTTTCAAATAATCATTGCACGGGCTTTGCACGGTGTGTAACTAAAACACTGGTCAACGGGTGTGCAGTAGATTTTTATTAGTAAGACTAAATATAAACAAGTATAATTGTACACTGGCGGTCTTATTGCCATTAGGAAATTTCTTACAACCAACCAGATTACAAAGTATGACAAGATGAATCTGATACATACATACATATATTCTGAAGACGTTCAAGTTTATTGAGATGCACTTAATTTGCATCCAAATAGCATACATCGGCATAATCAAGCATACATCGGCATGATTGAGCTAGAGTTATTTTACAACGGAATGGAAGGAAATTTTTAAGTTTATTAAGTGAATGTAGGGCAAAGAAAATATATTTACTAACATGCGATACCTGTTCATGCCAATAAAGATCATCATCGATGAAGATTCCAAGATCTTTACAACCCTGGTATAAGGAATGCATTGGTTATTAACATACAGCAGTGGGAGTTGCAAATTCCTTATAGACGATAGCAGACGAACCACGTGGCCAAACTATCTCAATGTGTTAACTTGAATTATTTTCATGGCATCTTTCCTTATTTAACATTATTTCCTAATTCTCAACATTTGAAGTAAAAAAATAAATGTCTCCTAAACAAATTAATGTTGTTTAGATTTTGGGATATACCACACCTCACTCGCTTTATCGAGCGTTGTTTATGCGCAATTAAATATTAAATAAATCAAAAAGGCTTTGCCAAGGCACGCTGATAAAGATATCGTGGCCAAAAATCACAAGAGAGTAATTTAGAGCATAGTTAATGTATGACAGAGACAAGTACAAAGTTGTCGTTGCTGGGAAGTTTGCTCCGGGAGCAATTTTGTGACATAAATGTTGATGTTGAAAAGCTTTGGATACAGTTGGTACCTGTGTAAGTAAGTACCAACATTAAATTATAAATTATTCAATAGCGAATGTACCTACCTACAACCAGCTTTATATTTGAGCTTTCTGATTTTACTGACTTATGTATTATTTATAATATTTATGTATTATTATCTGTAGACTGATGGCTGCCAGTACTCACTACACAATCTTTGCTTTGAGATTTATTTATTTAATTCAAACATGACTGTTTCTAGTCCGAGAACAGCATTTTCAATTAATTATTAACTTAAGACTGGTTATTTGATTATTGAATATAGGTATGAAAAAGGTAAGTCTGGCACCTGGGAGCGGTTGCGTTTACCAGTGCCCATCGTCTCATAGGTGAAAAATTGCATTTTTTTATAATGTAATAATGAACACTTCCTTTGCACCCTGCGCAAGTGGCGAGTTTATTGCCGTATTGCAATTTCTTCCAATTAACCAGTGTTTCCAGCCAAGAGAAGCAATATTTTCGCGAGAAATAAATTTAAATAAATCTCTCCTCTGCTGGGAATCGATCGAATCAGGACGCCCGCACAGAAACCGAACGGCTTACCAACTGTGCCACGGCGGTCAGCATCATTGTTTCAATAAAATTTGTACATTGTACATACCTATAAAATCCGTTCGATTGTGTAATATGATGTACTTAATGTTACTGAAATATACATAAAAACAACAAAATAAAATTAAAGAAGAAGAAAAAAAAATTTTTAGTAATCTTCTTAAAGATGGTATAAGAGCACAAAAACGACTTAAAAATATACAAATGATACTAAAATTTTCGATTTTCACCTATAGAAAGGGGATACGCACTGGTAAACGCAACCACTCCGAGGTGCCAGTCTGCCAGACTTCTTATCAATGTAATTTTTGAAAGTTCTATATATTTGAATAATGTGTAACAATTCACTTAAAAATAAGGAATTATACTATTGCCATCCATGAAGCAACGAAGAAACCTTCTCTTGTAACGCCATCTATTGAGACATTAGTCCATTTGTAAAGGGAACTCAATAAGAATGCATAATAAGTGAACGTTGCGCAGGCGCATAAATTTATTACGTAAACCAGCCGATGACAGGTCTTCTATGGTGTCCCTGGTTCCTCTATGGTGTCCCAACTTCTTCTTTATTGAGATGTTAAAGGCTTACAATTTTATAATGATTTGCCTGAATGTGTAAAGGAGGCGTCTAGTCTTGCCGCTTTTCGTCGCTTAGGTGCTGAATACATAAAACAAAAGTTTTTTTTAAAAATCGTGTGTTTCTATTGTTTATATATTATGTTCTAAGACTATAATTTCTGTTTTGATACATACTATATTATTGTTTTTTTTTCAATTTCTTTGATGTCTTCTATTGTGGTAGTGTGTTTTCCTTTTTTTACTTTGTGTTTTATTGTTATTGATAGGTAGGTACGTGTCTTTTTTGTGTGTTCATTTAGTCATCCGATGTTGATTTGTTTTTTTTTATTGTTTGTTTTTATTTTTGTTTATATTATATGTAAGAAATTGTATTTTTTTTTACATCTAAATAAAATATATACAATACAAAAAGATTGTTTTTTACTTTGTGGTATAATTTTAATTATTTTATGGATTAAAGCGCTTTTCTCGGTTTTGTATATAGGTACATATAGTATTTATTCACTTTCTGTGTATTTTTTGATAGTTTACCTTAGTTGTATTGTAGCTGCCTAAATGTCTGTCTGCGAGAGTTATTAGGAAATGTGTCGGATAGAAGAGGCAGATATGAAGGGAGGAAGTACAGGAAGAGTGAGGAGGTTGTGAATGGTATGGTGCTATGGGAAATGAAGTCAATTTGTAATTCGCCGTCTGGTGTAATTGTTTCAGATTCCCAGAGGTGCGGTACTTTCATCAACTGTGAATTAATACTCCTGTTCACCTTCAATACGCACAAATACAAGGTAAATACGCACAATTTTATAAACACGTACCTTTACTTCAATACATACATAATATATTATATCTTTATACGTTGCAGCTATTTCCTTGAGGCACATTTTAACTAATATAATTAAAATAAATAAATACCTTAGGTCCTACCTAAATACTAAATTCTAATTACTAACCATGTTTTCATTGCACAGTCGCTCACTTAAGTTAGGAGATCACGTGGCTTCCTAACTGGAGGATGCTACGACGTTTTTCTGAAGGTGGACTATCCTGGCAACCTTTCATCCGATTGCAATGAAACTTTGATGAATTATTGAGCGTGTACACGGGATGGTTTCTAGATTAAAAAGAATTTCTTCTTCTTCTTCTTCTTCTTCTTCTTCATCGAATATTAAGTCATTTTACCTATGAAGGTGGAATATACTGGAAACCGTTCATCCGATTGCAGCGAAACTTTGGTGAATTGTCGTGCGTATTCCCGGGATGGTTTCTGGATTAAAACATTTTTCTTCTTCTTCTTCTTCTTCATCGGGTAATAGGTCATTTTACCTTTGAAGGTGGACTATCCTGGGAGAAGGTTCAATTTTCCTTCTATCTCTTCGCAGGTTTCTGGATTTAATCTTTTATCTTCTTCTTCGTTATATTTTCTTAACTTACTGAAGGGACGGGAGGTAATGAAGGGAAGGGACGGGAGGTACTGAAGGGACGGGAGGTACTGAAGGGACGGGAGGTACTGAAGGGACGGGAGGTACTGAAGGGACGGGAGGTACTGAAGGGACGGGAGGTAATGAAGGGTCTGAAGGGACGGAAAGTACTGAAGGGACGGGTGGTATTGAAGGGACGGGTGGTACTGAAGGGTCTGAAGGGACGGGAGGCACTAATGGGACGGGTGGTACTGAAGGGACGGGAGGTACTGAAGGGACGGGTGGTACTGAAGGGTCTAAAGGGACGGGAAGTGCTGAAGGGTCTGAAGTGACGGGTGGTAATGAAGGACCATATTTAACTATATAAGCAATACGGAGTTTGCCGGGGGTTCACTATCTATATTAACTTGTAAATTTCATAGGAATTGCAGAGAATTAAAGCAAATAACACGCAATAATGAAATATTTGTAAGCACACGCTTGCAGGGGCCGTAATAGAACAACATTTAAAAAAATATAGGTGTACGCAATGGCTTTGACAAAAAAACCTCTAAAAAATTAATAGTATTAATTCCAAATATTCTTTTTAATGAATTACGGTCGAATTTTGACCACTGGGCGATCACTAGTATATATAACTGCATGAGTACAAAAGATAAAAATATAGCCACATCGCATAAAAATCAATGTAGTACAACGGTACTGCATTTACGACCGTGCGATGATTCATTAAATGTCAACATTAATGTGGGGTTGACCTATCTTCAGCAATGAGTAGTTTACAAAACAAAAAAAAAGTCCAATATAAATTTAGTAGTTTAAAATATATTTATCCAGTGTAAAAGATATTTCGAAAATTAGTATAATATGGCGTGTGCTTGAGTGTATGTGTGAGTGAGTGTGTGTGCATGTGTGAGTGTGAGAGGATTTATGTGTTATTGGCCCGAGATATCAGTTGGCCCTTAAATCGTTGGATTTGGTAATCCAAGTTAAAAGTTTAGGGAAGATTAAATTTCATTCGCGTATTTCAGTGCAAAATGAAACGTCAGTTACGTAATCTTCAACTATAGATATATTTTACGTTTTTCTATGGTTATTGTCTATAACGCATCTGTCAAATTGTAATAACCTTAAATGATACGTGACGCGAAGCTGTGACTAAATATTATTTTTTTATTATAACAACACATTATTTTATTTGTTTCATTACACAGCATGTTATTTTTTCAATTTTTTATACCGATCGATGTTTTTTTTAATTAAAATCTAACATTGTAGTGAAAAAATGTCATTGAATATGTACTAGGTACGTAGTACTTCAATGCAAAATGTATGTACATTTTACAGATGGATATGGAACTAAGTGATAATGGTAAAATAGTGTCTTATGTAGAAAATTTAAGAATACACATTATATATATATAGAAACAGGATGGATCAATTTAAAAAGTGGGATGAAAATCATCGCAAAAATTAAGTTGCGTGCCTGACGTTTCATTATGGCTGACAGTTTATTTCGTTTGTTGTCAGGCAATACATCGTAATTATGTAAAAAATAAAATAAATATTAAATACATGAACCACTTCTTTATCAAGTCTTTTATTTTAATAACAAAAATAAATCATGATTATAATTATTATGCGTAGTTATTTGTAGTATAAAATGAAATAAAACATTAAAGCGTGCGGCGATTAGTACGCCACCTGGCGAAAAAGACTAGAAACAATACTTAACTCAAGATTAAGACACGCGATCCACCAGAAACGTTGAGTTAAATATTTGTCGTTTAGTGACGTATTTAAGGGAAGATTAGGTACTGAAATACGCAATATTTTTGTTAAACTTGAGTTAAACTCCTAAGGGCCGACTGAAATACTGGGCCATAGTAAGTTAGGGAGCCGTTAAGGGGTAATATAATAAGGAAAAGATTTGTTTTTTTTTTAAGTATCGATATTAAATGAAAAGGGTCAATTGAGATAAAAAGTTGATTGCAAGAATAACAATTGGTTTGAACGTATTTCTATATTGCATTAAGTGGATGAATTATCATAATTTACAATATTATACAAAAATATCTGTCACATTATTAATTTTTCCCAATTTGCATTTTTGGGACAGCCATTTTTTGTCTGAAAATTTGAAATCATCGACATTTTGAAATTCATTTAAAAATCTTATATTTTATTCTACAGGATAAAAATATCTTAGGTGATAAAAAGAATAAACTTTTCATGATATTGGATGAATTTTAAAGATCATGTAAAAAGTGAAAAAACCTACGGCCTAACCTACCTATGTTAGTAAAAATATATAATTTTTAAGTTCAAAGACATATGATACTATAATAGTCTGAAAGTACTCACTCACTTAAACTTGGGCAGAAATCCCTTAAGATTTATTTGATGTTAGTTGGGACTTAAAATGTTATAAACTCTAAAACTTTGTTTAATAATTAAGGTAAGGACAATCAACAGGGGGGTATGTTGATGTTGTGTCTAACTTGTAAGCTTATTTTATTTGATGAATTCTCAACTTAAAGTTTTCCCCGTTGACGTCATCAACGTCAACATCAACTAAAGCTTATTTCATTCGTCACGGTAAATAATTGAAATCCTGTGAATAATCCAACAAACAAACAATGAATATTTAAATAAATTTCATCGAGGAAATATTCGAGGTATGTAGGTATTCCAACTGTCAATTCGTTCAAGAGAATTTAAGACGCGTGTATGAATAAACATTTGGTATGGTGAAGTGGACTTTTTGCATGCCAAAAACACCAACTTAGAGGCTTCGTTGCATATGGATGAAGTCAGAATTTGAAGTAGAACATTTTGTGTTCTTTTGTGTCTGTGTCCGTAACCCCTTATAACTTCTGATCCGCTAAATGCATATTGCCTAAAATTTCAGAAAATATAGAAAGTTATAGGCCTACAAAACTTTTATTCTCAGAATTTTGAATTTATTTTTCAATCAGGGGTTATCAAATTTTGAATTTTTCATATATTTTCCATACCTATATCTCAAAAACCATAAAATTTAGAACGCTGAAAATATGTATGAATGTAGCCAAATACAAAAATCTCAAATGAGTTATTTTTTAAGAGCTTATCAGACATTTTTTATTTAGAAAAATATATACGATCTCGTCATGTTCCTCACGGGGTAAGCAGAGAGAACCGAACGCCATACTCCTCTATTTTTGAACACATTTCTGGCTTACTTTACATCCATGGATCGCTTCTTAAATGCTCGTTGATTGTTCAAGATTTTTATTATATATGTTATAGAAAATAACATATATCACATGTTTCTATAACATATACCTATAAATAAATACACGCGTGTTACTATTTACACTTTTTTAAAGGAATACAGTAAATTGATATATAAAGGTAGAAGTACCTACAATAATAATATAATATGAACCACAAAGTGAGAGCACTTATATGTCTGTGTTTTTGTATGTAAACTCCTTTTTCGTCTCAATAAATGTTTATTTATTTATTTATATAATTATTATATGGAGTTCTATAATATCTTTAGATGTCATAGAACTCCATATGATAATAATTATATCCATGATATGGGTAAACTGGAGGGTTTTGATTTCGCCGGTTGCACCAGACTTGCCCCCCAGGTATATTTTTGGTCAATCGTTCGTCTTTCATTCTTTCAAAATGTCCAAACCACCTCAAGGCATTCACTTTCACTCTCTCATAAATAAATACACATCAATATTTATTTAATAATATAATTTCCGGAATCGACCTTTTATTTATACAACAAAGATTTTCAAACCCCTGTACATTTTTAAAATATTCAGGATTTTTCTTAATATAAATTGTGAAATGTTTTGTTTACCACTTTAGCCAATTAAATTGAACAAGGTCTGGAGCGCTAGGAGGCATAATTTATATAGGGTTTAAATTTTATAAATTTAATAGAACAGAGGTGAAAACGCTAAAAAGATATACTATAAAGGTTCCTCGTTGAATTTCCCTTAAATAATGATGGTTGCCATAGTGAATAGATTAACTTAAATCTTATGTATTATAAATACAGAGTTTAATGCTGAACCAGCGCTTACAAAAATTTGTTTTTTCTTTTTATTGACTCCGGATATAAAAATAAAAACGATCATAGCTTGCCAATTTAATCATTTGATATACCATTATCTTATGTTTGATTCAAAAAGTAGAAGACATATATTTAAATATATTTAAAGCAATCATTGTTTCACTTGGCTCAAAAACTATGTATTCGCAATAAACTATTATTTAGGTTTGTATGTAGTTTAAAAGATGCGTATATTTTTTATAGAATCAAATTATTATGTAATACTAGACAAATGCAAAACAATTACATTTTATTTTATTTTATTTTATTTTATTTTATTTTATTTTATTTTATTTTATTTTATTTTATTTTATTTTATTTTATTTTATTTTATTTTATTTTATTTTATTTTATTTTATTTTATTTTATTTTATTTTATTTTATTTTATTTTATTTTATTTTATTTTATTTTATTTTATTTTATTTTATTCTATTTTATTTTATTTTATTTTATTTTATTTTATTTTATTTTATTTTATTTTATTTTATTTTATTTTATATTATTTTATTTTATTTTATTTTATTTTATTTTATTTTATTTTATTTTATTTTATTTTATTTTATTTTATTTTATTTTATTTTATTTTATTTTATTTTATTTTATTTTATTTTATTTTATTTTATTTTATTTTATTTTATTTTATTTTATTTTATTTTATTTTATTTTATTTTATTTTATTTTATTTTATTTTATTTTATTTTATTTTATTTTATTTTATTTTATTTTATTTTATTTTATTTTATTTTATTTTATTTTATTTTATTTTATTTTATTTTATTTTATTTTATTTTATTTTATTTTATTTTATTTTATTTTATTTTATTTTATTTTATTTTATTTTATTTTATTTTATTTTATTTTATTTTATTTTATTTTATTTTATTTTATTTTATTTTATTTTATTTTATTTTATTTTATTTTATTTTATTTTATTTTATTTTATTTTATTTTATTTTATTTTATTTTATTTTATTTTATTTTATTTTATTTTATTTTATTTTATTTTATTTTATTTTATTTTATTTTATTTTATTTTATTTTATTTATTTAGGTAAAATATACAGGATTAAACCTACAATTATTTTACACGATTAATCATAAAAAAATAATTACATCAAATTTGTATAACATTTCAAATTTCAAAGTATAAAAATTAAAACAAACCAAAAGCATACAAGGTATTAGGTATAAAATCAAAATAAATTAAAAAAAAATGGTTGGAATTTCTCGTAACACGTTGGGTTGAATAATTTATTTTCATTAAATAATACGAAACAAATGCTCGTTATTGGTAAAAACATTCATTCATACCATCACGGCATATCCCACAATGTGGGGTAACCAGCGAAAGGTGTGCGGGTGTGCATTGCCTTATGAAAGGGAGCACAACATATCTGTGTATACCCACACACCAGTCTCGTCTCACCTAAAAAGGCACTATATTCAGAATGGGTGGTGAACCTCATTGCTGAACTATGTGAGATGTTATTGTTGCCTGTTGTATTTTCGATACCCGGCTGTTACGGGACACTCGAAAACAATAATAGAAAAGAGTGGAAGCACTATTCTAAGCCGGTGCCTCACTTATTATTAATACCTATAATTAATTTGCCTCCGAGTAGGGGTGAGTAGAGATCAAGAAAAGAGTTAGTTATTTACTAGGTATTTACTAATAATATTATTTTCGTTTAATATATTTTTTGTTTATTGGTTGTTTTTATAGTGATGTAGTTGTGTCTTTTTGGTTGAAATTCAATTGAATCTGTATAAAATTATGATTATTATTGTCTTTTATTCTCATATTGTTCATCATTGTGTTGTAATTAATTAATTATTGTTTCGATAGATGGCAGATTACTTCGACGGTATAGGGAATATCAAAGTCTTCAATTACATGTATTGTTGAATGTCTAATAGATTATTTTAGTTTTGACCTTAATTAAGGCTTTTTGTTTTACAAACTACCTATATTTTATGAGAATTACCTTTGTTATTTTCATTAAATACATTTGATGGTATTTCGTATTAACTTGAAACCCGAGTGTTCCTTTAAATATGATATGTGGCAAATATCTTTATCATGTTGTCGAAAGCATATTTTCACAAAATTACCATCGAATCATTACATAAACAAATGTTGGATGTAATGTTTCATATTTTTATCATTTTTCATAACAAAATTCATAATTTAAAGCAGATTTTATTTATTTAGATAATTTATGTAAATGTTGCCAAATTCTGAAGACTTACGATATTAATCGTCTCACAGATCCAGACTGAAACACAATTAAAAACTGTTTTCACCAGGAATCGAATTCGGTACTTTTGGATCAGCAATCAGATACCTAAACAACTGAGCTATGTAGGCCGACTTAATTATATTTTTGTACTTAATTGACTTTAGTAGTTAATTACATAATAAGATCTCAACTTAATTATATTTACCTTCCTAAAAAAATATTCTCGTTCTTAAAAAGGCAGTATATTGCATGATAATTTAAAAATATTTTCGAAAATTTATATAATCTTTATATGTATACATATACTAGTTGTGACACATCAAACTGTCGATAGCGATAGTATGTATAGTTAAAGAATAAATCTAAATTATTGAAGATTTTAAGATATTATGTTGTCTATACAAAACATGCATTTCAGGATAGGATAGTGTGGAGGTCAGTCCTTTTCTCCTACTCCGAATATGTAAACAGCTTGATGGTAATGTATGTAAGTATGTATGAAGTATTAATGGGAGTCCCCGTAGATATTGTGTATTCTTTCGTACAAAACTGTATAAGACAAATTATTAAAAAAAGTATGAAATGTAGGTAAGAAAATTTAATTATCTAGTTGGTGTTTTTCAGCATTTTTCGATATGTTTGGAATTAATTTAATAATAATAATAAGTCTTGTAGGTTTTTGAGATATGTGGGTAAATCAGGGTAAATATAATAAAAATTCACATATTGATAAGGAATATATGAATTTTGATTATCTTATCCCCTGACGGGGATAAAAATTACAATTGTGAGGCCCAAAGCCTTAAATTTTCTATATGCTACTATTTTATAAAAATTTGCATACCAGCCTCGATTAATTAATACAATCAAAATATTAACAGTCAAAAGGTATGTATGATGAAGAAAATATTTAAATCTGAATGAAATGGAGTGAGGCGAAGTCGATCAAGAAAATTAGGTGAATGACATCTTGAAAAAAAGGGAGTGTAAGAAGCTTGCATAATGAAGAACATGTACAAACTGTTAAAGGAATCGATTCATATTAGACGGGTCGGTGGCAGAGCGGTTAGTGCGCTGGGTTAGTAATCCAGTGGTCTCGAGTTCGAATCCTGCCTCGACCGATTTCGTTCACATATAGCATAAGCTTTTATTTCCTTATTTTAGGGAACTTAGGAAGATTATATGTACTTGTTTAACAAGGAAATATTCATTTTTTTATAAAAAAAACATATCAAAATTAAAAAAAGTATGTTGTTCTTCGTGGCTCAGTTGGTTAGATATTTTACTACTGCGCGGATGGTTCAATTCCTGCTGGAGACACAGTTTTTGATTGATATTTGACATAGTACCAGTTAGTTACCCGAGAAACAATAGATAAAATAGAATTATTTCAATATCCTTTCAGCTGACAATGACAGGTACATGGCGCGGTATTTATTGATTCAAAATTTGTCCTCGAAAAACAGTTGACGAAACGCTGGACAATGGGGAAACGTAATGAAAATTACGAAGCAGATTTTGTAGGCACTAAATGAATAAAATAAGTAAAAATAATTAAAATCTTTCTCCATAAAAACCTTAATGGACACAAATGTACCATCTCCACGCTGTATTAATCTAATAATATATTTTGAAATGAATATCAAATTTTTCCGCCCGGAGGGGATTCTGTTTCTTTTTAATTCAAAATCTGAGAAGTCTTTGCAATTTTTAAATTACAACTCAAAACTTTTTTTTAATCGACTTTCAAAAACAGAGGAGGTTAACAATTTGACGTAATTTTTTTATGTATGTTCAGCCATTTCTTTTTACCACGTTGTCCGATTTCGATTATTCTTTGTTCATGAGAAAGAAAGTTTATTCCGATTGGTCCTATATAAATTTGGTCAAAATCTGAACTTAGGATCGATCGAACTCTTCAATTTGCATCTAAAGCAATCCGAACTCTTTACAACTTAGTCCGATTTCAATGATTTCTTTTTTATTGGGAAGGAAGTGCTTCAGAGGTGATTACACATATAAGTTTTCCTTTACTTTTTACCGTCTTACTTACAATTAAAAACTATCTATAGTACCTTATAATAGAGCGTGATTGAGAAAAAGATTACTTATAAACCGTGACTATCTTTATTACACCTTTATTTCATCAACGTCAAGTTAGGACAGGTCGAGAGGTTGTTTAAGGCTTGACTAACGCGTCATACCAAGTATTTAAAAATGGCGGATCTTTCACATATGTATGATCCGACGCATAATATTTGAGATTGACATAAAAATTTAATCCATATACGTTGATATGTTATAAAAATATAAAAATACTTGGTTAATGTTCTATTATATTTATTGGATTATTGACGCGTTTCGTGCAAAGCACATCGTCAGAATAATGCTCTACAAGACTGAGACTAGTGGTTATATACAAAATTTACATGACAGGACAATATACATTGGTTTTAACCACACTTAAAAGATAACAATAAACCAATAAATACAATATTATTTACCTTTCGAATTTTACTGCTGTCGTTTTCTTTTGTTACAGACCTAATGGACACAGGGGACTACAACCAGTGACCCAACTACTTTCATTGTATTAAAACGTAAATTTGTATAGATTCATTTGCATTATATAATTTCTTTTCAACCGTTATACACCTGTTACACATACACATTTTTATACACCTGTCATGTAAATTTTGTATATACATAACCACTAGTCTCAGTCTTGTAGAGCATTATTCTGACGATGTGCTTTGCACGAAACGCGTCAATAATCCAATAAATATAATAGAACATTAACCAAGTATTTTTATAACATATCAACGTACAATGGAGTTCTATCAAGAATTGTCGATCGACAAACTAAACTTAGTTAATCCATATACCGTTTTTTCCTTGTTATTATTCTTCATTGCAATCGTATTTAAATTGACTCAACACAGCACATCGCGGTGTTTGTTTTCATTTTTCTATGTCAGTTATTCAAAAATTACATGCATTTATCTATTTTTTGACATGTGTGAAGCCAATGCGGCCATATGAAAAAAATAAATGAGGGTGTTCGTACAATTCAGTGAACTAGTTAGTCACAGCTTTGTATACGTTTATAAGTAAGATTTTTAATACCGGTATTAGCTATTTTAGTCATGCTTCTAGTTGCGCGTTTAGTAAGCTATCAACGAAATCTAATAAGTAAGACCATAACTCTATAACACTGTAGGTATAGGCTGGCCAATCTTGACTTTGGTATGACTCATCGCAAAAATATGTCGATCGAACAAAAATACTTCTGCTTTTAATGTATCTATTTCTTATTCTCTGTATATAAAAAAACAAAGACGGAAGATGAAAGTAAGTCGCAGTGAAAAAACCAAACTCCCATATAAAATGTTGAAACGTACGTCTTTTATAAATCATACATTTATTTCGAAGATACCACGTGACGTTTGTGAATGTGAATGACGTTTTAAAGAAATATTTCAAATCTTCGTCTATAGGGTGACAATTTGTCCTAGTGCGTATTTTTAAACAACAAAAACATTATTTTAACAAATAGAATGTATGAAATTTGTTTCATACACACCACAACCATTTATTTGTCATTGATATTTTATTATTTATTAAATATTTTGTCAAAATTTCTATAATATTCTTATTGTAATGATTACGAAACCATGTAAGGTACGTAAAATAATGTGCAAATATTAAAATATATGTACAGTTATTGAATAAAATTATACTCTTTAGAGAACTGCAGAAGCATGTGGTAGCACCGAATATAATGTGTCCACGATAAAAAAGAGAATGAGTAGTGATACACCTCTATTAGAAACACCAAAAAAACGTTATAAAAATTAATATGTCGACGTTGACAATTTTACAAAAGATGCAGTCAAAAGAAAAATATATGAAATGCATTCAAAATATAAGTTGAACATCTATAAAAATGAAATTGATTATGATTTATTACCCTTACTATTCTTTTCATTCTATCAATATTTGTCCATCATATCGGTTTTTCAAGTACCTATTGTGAGAATTTCAATAACTCAAAATAATGATGAAATATTTATATGTTTTTAGTAATACCTGTCACTTTGAAATCGCTCGAAACGAATGATGACACACCGGATATCGAGGACAGTGATTAAATGACATTGAATATTTACTAACGTGATGTGTTTAACATGACCTGTTTTACTTTTGAAAAATTGTTTATATTGTGTAAAGTCCTCAGTTGCAACATCAAATCACAGTAAACCTTCAACATACTCGAACCAGTTGCTTCTCGGACTCCTCCATTAACACAGCAGCCCTACTATAGAACAATCTTGACCGAATTCTGTGTTTCACCTTCTCTTATTATAAGATCGAAAAAATATATTATTAATTTATCAGATTGCAAACCTTCCCAAAGGCTACGTAGTGCACTACTTCGGAAGCGTAGAATGGACCCAATTCCTTATAGCTGCCCTTACGCAGACATGTTAAGTAAGCTAAGAATTAATAATTACATTCTTTATTGTCTTAAATGATGTAATAAGTGAAAATGGAAAGATGATCAAAGTTAAATAAAAAAATTGGGTCCATTGTAAACAAAATGATGGTCACCGTATTGACATCCAAATTACATGTACAAACATACGACTTACGACGGGTCGCATAGTTTTTTGATGACGTCATACTAAAGTAAAGCGCGGCCGGCCTATACTAAGAGTGCCAATGTGAGCGTATTATAAGAAAACAGCTAGTTTGTTGTTTGTTGTTCAGTGAAGATAAAAGTGCACCGTTTTTTTGACAAAAAGTCATAGAAGCCCAGAAGTGGCTCTTTGTTTTGTCTTTTCACTATAGAAATATGAAATATATATATGATGAAATATGGCATCCCCAGCACCCCACAATCCTATAACAACTTTCATTATCGCACGGGCGTTTGTTATCCAATTTGTTTGTTATTATTGTCTTGAATTATTAAATTCATATCCTAAGCATACAAACTTGTCTAGTTTCTATCCGTGACTATCTGCAGGTTAAGTAATAATAATTATTATTATTAAGTAAACTTTAACTCTTTGATACAATGGAGTAAGGGGTGAACTGACAAGATCCTCCCCTGTCTTCAAAATCAAATGTAGACGTAGAATCACCCGAGATGTTCCGAAATTATTAATAATTTTATATCAAATAGTCTAAAAGTAAAAAAAGTAAACGGATATTTACGATGTCGTTATTAATCTTTCTTTGTAGCTTATATAGTTATCGCCAAACATCTAGAGATAAACGATTGGGTTGTGGCCAACGCCTTACTCCTCATTACCAAGACACTTCATTATAGTATTCATATTTTGTAAGATATTTTATTATGAAAAAATGATAATTCTTCAATGCCATTTTATGAACGTGATGTGCCTTTTTAGCAATTTGAAAATAACGATATGTTTCCTGAGCATGGAGACAGTTAAAAAAATTGAGAAGCACCGATCAAATTTTCTTCAAAATCTAATGGGTTCTAAACGAGTATTAGATATTAGATATTTATATGGGTCGATGGCAGAGCGGCTAGCGTGTTGGGATAGTAATCCAGTAGTCGTTAATTCGAATCCTTCCTCGACCGATTTCGTTCACCTATAGTACAAGCATTTATAATCTAACCGCTATATAACTGCTCTGCCATCGACCCATCTAATATATAATCATTATAATAATATGAAAATAGATACCATCCTAGAGTATCCCACAATAAGGAGTAATCAGCGACAAATGTGCGGGTGTGCATTATCTTTTGAAATAAATCATGACACATTTATGTTTTCCAACACACCAGTCTTGTCTCACCTAAAAAGGCATAATTCAGAATGGGTGGTCAACCTCATTGGTGAACTATGTGAGATATTATTCCTGTTTTATTTTCCATTACCCGGCTCTTACGGGTAGAAGCACTATTCGAAGCCGGAGCCTCACGGCACATTAGTTATATATAAGGAAATATTAAAAATATTTTTGGAAGAAAATGCCACTCGGCAATCAGCATTTTACATAGGGCGCTAAAGATGTGGCAGATCGGTGACAGAATAGTTTGCGCGCTAGATAAGTCATCTTGTGGACGCGGATTCGAATCTCGCCTCGACCAATTTCGTTCATGCATATTTACTTAATTTAGAGAATGCATGAAAATACTTCAAGGACATATTTATTAGAGTTTTTTTATAGTTTTTAATACAAAAATTGGAATTTTTTTCCCTGCCGGGAGTCGATAATGTTTTGTGGTAGTTTTTTAACAAATCAATTACTACGAGGTTGAAGTATTATAGGAGAAACGGGAACTCAAGGCACCTACAGGGCTAACGACCTGTCATCGGCTGACTTAGGTGGTCACTTTATGCGCTTGAGCAACGTTCAACAATTATGTCTTCTTATTGAATTCCCTAAAAGCATTGTGTCCTCATGTATATATGTACTGTTGCTTTCTTTGTTTACAAAAAAATTTCTCAATAGATGGCGTTACAAAAAAGTTTCTTCGTCACTCCATAGAAGGCGATGCTGTTCCAGCATATTCTGAAGAGAAAAGATTTTCAAGATTAACATATATAGATTTTTCAAAATTGGATTGATAGGTGTGGGTTGCACAGTATATTTTCTTTATTCCTTTTCTTTATTCTGTCTTTATATGTTATGATTTTGTGATATCTGGTACTTTTAGATACACAGATATTGTAAATAACCCACGCGTTTACTAATTACACAGTTTATTATACATTACAGTAAATAGATATAAACAAGAGTGAAGTATATATATGAACCACAACGTGAGAGCACTATCATTGATCAATCCCCGATCAATCTGTTGGAGGAAGTGGACTGTATGAAGGGATTAAAATCGGGAATTGAAGTTAAACAATATTTCGAAGGGAGCATAGAACAATGAAGGTAAATTGTACTTACCGCCAGCCGCGACGTACCAACATGAAGATTAACTAGAATGATATTTGCAGCACAGAAACACAAAACACTACACGAAGAAACTATAACTTGACGACGAAAACTATGTAGAAAATACTAAAAAACGTAGGTAAACTGATTACATATATGTAGGTGAAGTGCACTGTGTCGTCTCTCGAATTTAACTCGCTGTAGGTACTCTTGATCGATACTGTTTATTGTAGGTAGTCGTTTCTTTTTGTAACATTTCTTCTCGGCTAGGCGGGTTGGCATACATTGTCTATATCCATTGTCATACGGATAAGGAGAGTATTCAAAAGGATATCCCTAACACAATCCACCAATCAATCGAACCCCGGCCTAACCCCAGACATTCCTATATAATTCAAATCCTTACTAACGAAGATTGCCGAATCACCTATTCGTTCAATCTCGTAAACTGCTATACAGATTGTCTGATGAAAGGCGCAAACATCAATATATCACAGGTTTATTTAAAAAAAATACGCCGTGTAGATCTTATAATGTGTCTATTTACAGTACGATAAGTAGGTACTAGTTGCTACCTACTGGCCGGTGCAGAATTCCCGTTGACCCTTTCAAGCACTATAAATAAATATTAAGCATTCGTCTTTCTCGCATATTGATATGTCTCTATCACTCACAACCAATTCATACCTATACTCAATAAGTAGACATTATTGGTGAACGTTGCGCAAGCGTATAAAGTGATCACATATTTACTGTTCAAATAATACGTTTAGAAAAATAAATAATTTATCTCAAAAAATAATTTATATAAATATTGCCATGTTGGATGGATCGTCCTGTACACAATCTTTACTGAACCAAATAGTTATATACCGTGATGGATCTGGTTCTATGGAAGGTAGATAGGTAAGTAATTCCTCTTGTTGAAATGTCGAATATAGCTTTGATAAATAAACGTTTCTGTAGCTCATTTTGCAAGAAAACTTGACAGTTATATTCTATTGTATAATCTATTGTACACAACAGCAGATAAATGAAAAACATTTAATAAATTCACGTCCTTAATATTATTCAAAATTATTTCTTTCATACGCACACTCTTTAGTTTTTTTCGACATGAATACAAGATGAGGCAATCAATACGAATATGTTAGAAGGAATCAAATATTATTTTTCTTGTGTCTCTTCAGTTAAAGTTGCACATAATTTTGTATGTAGCTTACAATTACTTACTATGAAGCAATATCTAATGAACTTGAATCTATGCAGGAGCATTATCTACAATCTGTATAGTGTTGCCATAGTGAGCTTTAATTTCCTTCACAGAAAACATTTTAAATGTAAGTAATGATTTTATTTTAAATATAGATATGCTCATTTTTCCACTTACCGAAATCTTCTTCGCGAGCCATAGATAAGTCAACGTCGTAACATTCATTTACTTTAACTATTGTACAATATAATTTGACAAAAACCCCTAAAAAGGGGGGCAAGAATTTCTGACCGCTAAAATTCGATATTGATACCTACACTTTTGTATGTAAGAAACTCAATTTCTGATCTTCCCAGAAATCGAGTTTATTGTCATTTTGTTTGAAAATTTTAATTTTCAAACTTAAATATCTGGACTCCTAGACGTCTATTTTTGATTAAATAAATGAGGTGTATTTTCTATTGTGCCAGTCAATATCTCTACAAAAGTTGATGGTCATAGTACAAAAGTTTTTTGTAGGCACGGCATTTTAATACAAGATTTTATGTATGAGACAGTATTTTAGTACAGGTTTCAGTATAATTTTTGTATGGGAATTTTAGTATAGGTATTTGAGTTCAGGTGAAAGGTGGTTGGAACTTGCCTCACGGACCCATACTAACGTGGGCCCATGATTAATAACACTAATTTGACACAATATTAAAAAAAAAATTTTTTTTGACAAATCACGGTCTGCCTCTTTAATCTGCTGATCGTACCATACTAGCTATTCCCTTTTATTCTACTCAAGTTCCCAGTTCCTCTTTTGAAGTACAACAAAAAATCTCGATATCAGCGCCACGTCTTATCGAGCCCAAAACTAATTTATCTTTCAATGTAAAACCAAGTATACAAATTTATAAAATATCATTGAAACCGGTTGGGCGGTTTCGGAGATGAGCGTGTGGAACTTCGTGACTTGAGATATTATTGAGATAACATAAAATTAATACCTACCTATAACAATGGAATTTATTACCTCACTAGGCCTGTTTTGTTGTAATATTAACAATCATTTTGCAATACTTTTTTGTTACATAATTTTATCAATAGACTTCAAGGTTTAGGTGTTTCGTATTTGTGAGTGTGTGTACCAATACATGTCTAAGAGGGCGATTTAGTGATGATTTTAAATATAATGATATCATTTTGATCCAAGAGGTGTGTTATCCTTTATCAATTTCAAACGAATTCCAATTGATCAAAACTTGTAATGTGTTTTTTTTTAATTTTTGAATATCTTCAAATATTTCAACATTTTATTTAATCTGTATACCAAGGATTGACATTATGAAATTCTTTCTTTCTTTTTCGTGTCCGGCTAAGCTCTACCACTCCAATAAGCAGCGACTGACATCGCGTTGTCATTTGTCATAATCAGTTCCCCAGGACTACAGACCACTCCCGTCAGTGGACACATCAGCAAGTAGCTGATGAAATTGAAATTGAATACATAATTCATTTAAGTATCAGTAATTTTAGTCTTTAGGGATTTATTGAGACTTAAACTTATCATATACTTATGTACTTTGATTGTGGCAAATCTTATAATTGACTAAGAAGCGTATTTAATATTTAAAGTTTTAGTTCAAAAACTATTAAATGTAGACTTAAATAAAGTTGTTATGTACGATTATGGATGTTTTAAAGTTTAATCTTTGTATTTAAGTATTTACGATTTAAAAAGAAAAATAGATGAAATGTAATGTTGTACAAAGGGAAATTGAAACGTAAGTATTTAGGTACATTTAATTGTGAATATATATTTATTTTTTATTCTGTTCGACCTGTCCTAATTTCTCAGAAACTTATTTTATTTTTTATTTTTTGTAGCTTCTCGCGCAACTAACAGATGCTATGTCAAATAATTATTTTACACGCACCCAATAACAAGTTGCCACATTCTGGAGACTTACGATATTTATCGTCTCACAGATCCAGACTGAAAACACAATTTTTAAAACTGTGTCTCCACCGGGAATCGAACCCGGGACCCTTGGATCAGCAGTCAGATACCTAACCAACTGAGCGACGAAGGCTGACAATTCTATAATAAAACAATCCATGGGTACTTTCTTTGGCTCAAAATACTCTAGAAACAATTCAATAGGTATTTTACAAAACTTTGTGTCGATAACAATGGGAACGATGAAAAATAAACAGCAGAAAGTATACGTACTTTTGATAAATTAAGATATTACAAAATAATGAATTAATGAATTTAGTTAAGAAAATTACAGAATAATTTTTGAAAGTTAAAAATGCTAGTAACTTTTTACCGATGCTCTGAATTCTATGACAAAATTATTTTGTTAATTCATTCATTCATTCATACCATCACGGCATATCCCACAATGTGGGGTAACCAGCGAAAGGTGTGCGGGTGTGCATTGCCTTATAAAAGGGAGAACAACACATCTATGTTTACCCACGCACCAGTCTTGTTTCACCAAAAAAGGTTCTACATTCAGAATGGGTGGTGAACCTCATTGCTGAACTATGTGTGATGTTATTATTGCCTGTTGTATTTTCGATTACCCGGCTATTACGGGACACTCGAAAACAATGATTTAAAAGAATGGAAGCACTATTCTAAGCCGGTTTTATTAATAACATCAGATAATGATATAAAATGAAAATATAGCAAAATGGAAGAAATAGAAGTACAAAAAAAAATAAAGAAGGTAAAGAAAATAACTTATTGATATAAAAACATAAATACACATAAATCAATAGGTAGGTAAATACAAAACAACAAACCGACAGCGAGCGGTCCTACCAAATATTATAACCGCAATCGACAGCAACAATACTTGGCAAGTACAAAGATATGAATGTCGCAGTCAATATACATATCTTTATATATATAATTCTTCCGTACGTGTGTATGTCACTGAACTCCTCCTAAACGGCTGAACAGATTTTGATGAAACTTTTTTTGTGTGTTTATGTGAGTCCCGGAATGGATTAGATTCACAAAAAGGAATTTAATAAAAGAATTATAAAAATGGGAATCGTTATAAATATTTTCGGAATACGCATTTTGAATAGTGGAAACATTGGCTTCCAATATGTCATAATATTATGCAAAATATGCAATGTTGGTTATGACATTAAAACTTGATCCTATTTGTTTTCATATTTTTAATATTTCATGAAATTATTAAGTTGTTTGTATATTTTCTTATTATTATTGTAGGTATAAAGCTATTTTTTTTTTTTACAAGTATATTCTGTTTTATTAAGTGGTATTATGACAATAGGTAGATATATCAAAGTTATCTCAATGTAATGTTTCGTAATATTTCCGTTTAAATATTTATTTAATTTATGAATATTATATTAAACTAGTTGCATGTAACACATGAGATCCAACTGTCGATAGCGATAGTATGTATAGTTGAAGAATATGTACCAAACTATAAACCCATAGATACAAATTATTGAATATTTTCAGATATTTTGTTTTCTATACAACATATGTAGGTATGTATGTCAAGATAGGATAGTATGGAGGAAGATCCTTTTTCCTACCCAGAATATGCAAATAGCATGATGGTATGTATGTATGTTTGGAGATGAAGTATCAAACTATTAAGTCTTCTTACATATTGTGTATAGGCGACTGCCATACAAAATGTATGAAGCGATGTCGTCACTAAATTCAATTTTTAAAAAAATTGTTAAAAAAAAATTGAGATATTCTACTACAATGTTAGTATTTTTTATAGAAAATTAAATTATCTAGTTGGGGTGTTTCGGATTTTTTCGATAATTGTAAAAGTTTTGGAAATATAGGCAGTTAAACTCATAAATTTATCATAAAAAAAATATTTTTCTTAATAAAAAATGTTTGAGAAACCCTGGAATTTTTTTGAAAAAACTAATTTTAGATTTTGTATTTGTCTATGTTTGTACCAATTTTCAGCGTTCTAGCGTTTATGGTTTCTGAGATATATGGAAAAATAAAATAAAAATTCAAAAGTTGATAACCCCTGACTGAAACAAAAATTAAAAATTCCGAGTATAAAAGTTTTGTAGGCCTGTAACTGTTTATATATTCTGAAATTTTAGGCTCTGTAAATTGAGCGGATCAAAAGTTATAAGGGACGGACGGACACACACACACACAGACACACAGACACACACACAGACACACAGACACACGAAATGTTCTACTCCGAATTCTGAGTAAATCCGTGTATGGAACATATATGCTGCGAAGCCTCTAAGTTGGTATTTTTTGACTTCAAAGTTGGAAATGCCGTGAAAAAAGTAGACCTCTCCATACATTTCTCGCGTGTTCTGGCTTGATACATTGTCGATATGTTAAGAGAACAAAGTTCTCCTGAACAAATCGACAGTTGGATTATTTAGTTGTTTGTATTATCATTATATTATCGTATGATATTATTATAATGTGATATAATATTTTGTTCTTGATAGCTAAATTTTAAAAACATCCGTAATGAAAAGTGAGGTTATAAATATATATTTTGTGATTGAAACGTCAAGATCAAACAACAAACATATATTAGAGAGAATTTTCTATAGTGAAAAAATGTACACCTTCGTATTATAAAATTAGGTTAAAAATATACATTTTACTATAAAATAAGGTTATAAATATATGTTTTGTTTGAAATACATATAGATACACTTATGGCATTTTAAATTTTATTAAATGATTAGTGGACAAAATTCAAAATGGACCTATTCTTTTAACAGTCTTTCTCCAAACTTCTAAATATCCAACTCAAAGAGAGGGAGATAGGGAGAGAGGGAGAGAGAGAGAGAGAGAGAGAGAGAGAGAGAGAGAGAGAGAGAGAGAGAGAGAGAGAGAGAGAGAGGAAAAAGTCTGTCGGGTCCGCTAGTTTTATATAAGTTTATCCAACTGTCGATTTGTTCAGGAGAACTTTGTTCTCTTAACATATCGACAATGTATCAAGCCAGAATACGCGAGAATTGTATGGAGAGGTCTACTTTTTTCACGGCTTTTCCAACTTTGAAGTCAAAAAACACCAACTTAGAGGCTTCGCAGCATATATGTTCCATACACGGATTTACTCAGAATTCGGAGTAGAACATTTCGTGTGTCTGTGTGTGTGTGTGTGTGTGTGTGTGTCTGTGTGTGTGTGTGTGTGTGTGTGTGTGTGTGTGTGTGTGTGTGTGTGTGTCCGTCCCCCCCTTATAACTTTTGATCCGCTCAATTTACAGAGCCTTTAATTTCAGAATATATAAACAGTTACAGGCCTACAAAAATTTTATACTCGGAATTTTGAATTTTTGTTTCAGTCAGGGGCTATCAACTTTTGAATTTTTATTTTATTTTTCCCTATATCTCAGAAACCATAAAAGCTAGAACGCTGAAAATTGGTATAAACATAGACAAATACAAAATCTCAAGTTAGTTTTTTCAAAAAAATTCCAGGGTTTCTCAAACATTTTTTATTAAGAAAAGTATTTTTTTTATGATAAATTTATGAGTTTAACTGCCTATATTTCCATTTTTTTTTTAAATATCGAAAAAAGCCGAAACACCCCAACTAGATAATTTAATTTTATATAAAAAATATTAACATTGTAGCAGTACATCTCAAATTTTTTTTAACAATTTTTATAAAAAATGAATTTAGTGACGACATCGCTTCATACAATTTGTATGGTAGTCACCTATACACAATATCAAAGAAGACTGAATAGTTTGATACTTCATCTCTAAACATACAATATACATATACCATCATGCTGTTTTCATATTCCGGGTAGGAAAAAAAGACTGACCTCCATACTATCCTATCCTGACTACCTAGGTACATGTGTTGTATAGAAAACTAAATATCATAAAATAATAAATAATTTGTATTTATGGGTTTGGTACTTATTCTTCAACTATACATACTATCGCTGTCGACAGTTAGATCTCATGTGTTACATGCAACTAGTAAAATTTCAATTAATATAAAAAAAAAATCAAAAATATTATTGAAATTCTGCTCAAGAACAGTAGTTTAAGAAGAAAAAGAAAAATAACAATAATAAAAAAGAAACAATAATTCCAGTAAACAAGTAGGTAGGTATACCTACCTACATTAATTTGAAAATCCAATAAGTAATAAATACAAATTAGAAAACAGAACAGTAGATAAATATAAGTTAATTCAGAATAAATATTCAATACAGTTGTAAACTAAAAAAAGTATGCAGTGGTAAAAATACCTACATAAAAATAAAAGAGAAATTAAAGAAACAGAATCAGGAGACAAGAACAGAAAATAAGTATAAGAAATAATATCAACTTGAACTAAGTGCAATAGGAACGCACCTATCTTAGTCGGACCGACATAATATCATTCAATAATAAAATAGTTTATTTTCATAGGCGCATGCAAGTGTTTACAGATAGAAATAAATAACCGTCTAAAGATCTAAAACATTAAAAAATGGACACATTTGAAAGAAACATTTTGGTAAGAATTACAATTTTTATTTAATCGGGCGAATCTTAACGCATTTGGGTACTTTTCATTGGAGGCATTATATTCTTCATGGTCACAATAATTCTAGAATTGGTTTGCATCATCTTCCTTAATAACCATCTTACACCCACGTACCTCAAAGAGAAAATATAAGTCCGCCATGTTGTTCAACTCAAAGTCTAAACTTTAATTATTATTATTATCTTCACATACCTATCAATGTTGTCTGCCAGCCTCTTCATCCCTTGGTAGCTGCGACAGCGCACGGCACGTTACTGAACTGGTCCAAATACCTAACTGTCTCTGTCTCTGGAGCGACCTCTATAGTTTCTGCCCTCCGTCATTTCTTCGGCGATAGTAACAAGTAGACCCGGATTCCTCGGATTGATTCTTGGTATTAAAAGAAATATATATTATAAAAGTGAGTATTAAAAAGTACCTTTCTTTAAACCACATCAGCACTTGAGAATATTTCAAAGAGAATCTAAATTTCTTATAGTTATCTGTTTTTTATTTCACAATCGTTTTACGTGACGAGTGAAATAGAATTTGTAGATTATCCCAGTTAAGTGTTAGATGGACTCTTATAGTGTAGCAATAAAGTGAACATTTTACCCATGTTTTAAAAATAAATTGTTTTTTTATACTTTTATCTACCGAGCTCTGGGGCGGCTGTGAAGAACATGAAACTAACGTCGAGGGGATAAAAAAGGAACTTTATTGGCACGTTAATTTTATCAAGATTTGGAAATAAAATGGTGGATCATTGAGCAATCACTATGTTCGCCCTTTACGGGTCTTTTCAATTTCCCGCGATTTATGTATGTGTATACCCTTTGCCGCGCTGCGGTGCGGATTTCAAATCCACAGAAAAAGGGTCGATTTTCTATAAGCCATAGACAAGCCACTGCGCGAAATGAAATACCACAGATAAATATTATTATCGATATAGAGGGTTTAAACGGAATAACATTTTCATCGACCGAATATCTGTCTAATATTTTAGAAATTTGATCATACGCTTCTTCGATGATAAAAACAAGTTTACACAACTACTCCCCGACGTTGAAGTAAATATTTTAATTTAGATTTCTAGGATTGAATGAATTTATTGAAAATGAACACGTTGAGATGATTTAGCCACTTGAGAGGAATGTGCGAAGAATTCCAATTAAGATTTCAGATCCAATATAGCTAATTACTTATAAGCTATTTTTTTATGTAGCTTCTTGGGCAACTAACAGTCACTATGTCAACTTATTATTTAACGAGCACCCAATAACAAGTTGCCACATTCTGGAGATACGATATTAATCGTCTCACCGGGAATCGAACCCGGGACCCTTGGATCAGCAGTCAGATACCTAACCAACTGAGCCACGAAGGCCGACTATATACTTGGAAAAATATGAAAATAGACACTCTGAAAAAAACAATAAACAGTTGGCTTATTATCCATCGACATAGATGAATCCAATAATAAATTAAGCATATTCTAGTTTGCTCGCTATTCATTTATAATTTTCATTTAATAAGTTTTAAAGCATCGTAAATTGGTTAAGTTATTGCTACCTACAAATCGTATATACATATCGGACGTCCTAAAACAGGTTCACCTAGTTGGACGTCCAATGAGACAGTATAAAAATAATACAGAATTTTATGTTCTTATCTTGCTTACTTTAAACCATTAATAATAACTTAGCATTAAATTTAGAATAAATTATAACTGTAATCTTGAAATTATGTTGTTTTATAGGTATTTAACGCTGTATCCTGCCAAATAAATAAATAAATATAATATGACAATTCTCGCTAACAGAAGGAAAATAATTGTTGCCTTAAAATTATGTAAAATATGCCATTATATTTAACTAAATTAATAGTATGTTTCAAATTTAAATTCCATCTTCAATAACAAGACAGCGCCAACTTTTTTCACAAATATACCGAGAACTAATGCAAGATTCAGAATACCGCTTTAAAGAATATATTGTGGTGAAGATAGTATCAGTACAAAGAGACCTGTGTGGGCTCTGGTCTTCTCCAGAATCCTTCTCCAACCGTCCCTGTCTTTCGCCACTCTCCTCCAGTTAGATATTCCGATAGTACTGATGTCGTCTTCTATGTTTTTCAGCCTTCTTAGCTTGGGTCCGCCTCAACTTATTCTGCCCTCTGGATTGGTATTAAGAACCTTTTTGGGGATACTGTAATATATTGATGTTGCGCCTTACATCGGTCAATCTTTATAGCTGATAGGCATTATACGAGTATGCACGAATTAGGATTTCGGCATTCTTCGGGAGTTGGGAGATCCATATAAACTAGTGTCTGGGGTAAGGCCGAGGCTGGATTGATCGATTATAGTGCTCTCACGTTGTGGTTCATTTTTATAACTATTTTTGTACTTTTTTTATAAATATCGATTACTGTATTCAATAATAAATGTGTAAATAGTCAATGCGTCTATTTATTAAAACATATAAAGTATTTAAAAGTACCATAGTTGTCTAAAAAGAAAGTTTATATTTGTATTCGGAGCGTTATGTGGAGATGTTAGACGACTTCTTGGTGCCAGAACTGCAAAACATTCCTGGCTATAACCAAAGAACATGATTCCAGCAGGACGGAGCAACGTCACACAGGTCCAATACATATCTGCCACAAGTTCGTGAAATTTTCCCAGGCATTATGATCTCCAGGAGAGGTGACATAAATTGGCCTCCACGCAGTCCTGATTTAACCCCTATGAACATTTTTCTATTGGGTTATCTTAAATCTAAAGTTTACGACAATAAACCGAACTCCCTGGCGCATTTGAAAGAAAATATCCGTCACGAAATGGTAGCCATCACTGAGTCCACCTGCCGAGCCGTCATAAGTAATTTTACTGTTCGATTAAATGAGTGCTGCGAACGCGAGGGTCTACACTTGGACGATATTATTTTTAAAAAATAAATTCCCAAATTGTGTAGTTTAATAATTGTTAAACATTTTTTCGATACACGGCTTACTTTTTTTTTAAATCGATTCACTAAATATAAACTTTATTTTTAGACACCCTGTATTAAATAACCGCTGCAGTCTGTATATTTTTTGACTTGTACAATGTTGGGTTCATCATATTATGTTCGCCTGTTGTTTGTGATTAAATCGTATCCTCCAAAGTCCATTATCATTTACTGGTCCAACAATCTTTTTCAGGATTTTCCTTTCAATTATCAAGAGGTTATTTTCGTCTCTTTTTGATTTTCAATATCTACATGATTTTGAAAATTTTCAATATCTGCATGATGCTTACATTCTTAATGAAAAATAAATTGAGAAAGATGTCAATTTGTCAGAATGTGCAAGTGAATGACTAATCAACCGAAGTCAATGTTGAAATGAGTTCGTAAAAATAAAAATATGATCAAATTTTAATAAACATTCCTTTTATAAATTTGAATATGTTCCCGTTTTCTGAATTGCTTCCTTCACAGTCATTCCCATCACATAGTTACGCCTCGCAGCCAGCGGCGACTCTATATCAAGTGCGTTGGATCAATTGCACTACCAATTTTTAAATGGTATATTCTAAAAATTAATATTAAAATATGTTTTTAATATATCATTACGCTTTAATTTATTAGTTATTTTTCAAAACCAATTGATTATTATATAATATACCATCATATAATGAAATCTACCGCATATAATGAAATCTACCGCAATACAAATATTATCATTATGTAATGTATGGCGTGCAATATACATATCGCACCAAAATTGATTTATTTTTAATACAGCGTATGTATAAAGAGAAAGAGATAGTCCCCTGGCAGATGAAATAGCGATACTTGTACTGAACTCATAAGGCAGATTCGTGCAGGCTCGTGCGCTGCACTGAGTTTATCATATCTTAGATGTAATTAGTATGTATACCTCTATCTCGCTCTCTAATTCATTAGCCATTCGTATTGAAAGAGATGAGTATCACGTATACATGACACACAGCCGATTCCGCGCCTAAAATACGAGTGTCACATATTGACACACAACTATAGACCTAATTACTTAGTATATATTAATACTTGATTGAGACGAAAATTGTATGAATAATACTCCCATACATTTGTCTTCACGACATCTGTTGATAAATCAGTAAAACAATATTGTAAAATAACAATATTAGTTATAAAAGAGCACTAATTCAAATGTATACATAATTATCCTTGTTTGAACTTGATTTTTACCAATCGTCAATATCGGGCGCGGTTTTTATTTTGAATTAAAAAATGATTTGAAAACAAATACTGTTACTTTAATACATTTGTTTAAATATCCTATATTGTATTAATGATTTTAATGCCTATTAATTTATTATTAATTCAGGAAAAAATTGCACTACCAAAAATGATCAAAAATACCATCGACCAGTCGCCACTGCTCGCAGCATAGCTTTTGATAGTCAGTCGTCATTTGTCCAGATGAAGAAGCTATGAGTTTGAAACCAAAGGGAATAAAAAAACGAAATTGTAAACGTTTTTATTGAGAGAATGATGCTCGATTTTACATATTTATTTCCATGATATCTACACCAAATTAATACTAAGCGAAGCCTGTTCTGATATAATATTAAAAATAAATACGCAATACGTTTTTGCTACACAAGATCAAGGTATAAATGTAAAAAAGCATAAAAATATAAAAAAAGTATAAAAGACTTAAGGGGGGGACTGCTGCCAACGTACCTATTTTTCAATTTGATATACCATCATTATTTCTTATCAAATCGTTTTGAAAAAAATAATTTAGATAGTTTGGGTATTAATATAGAAAAATATATCTTTTTTATTAAAATGTTCTGTATAAATTCTTGTAGAAAAATAATGGCATACCCCGATTTTCAACGTTAATCTTATATTTTTTGTAAAATATAAGGCGTAGTTCAACATATTTTTTTTTAATTAAAGAAGACAAAAATATGTAGAAAAATATGATGTGACGTTGCATTATTGCTTCAGGTTTAGTAAATAAACCTGAAAAACATTTATTTTCCATTCAGCGCCATTGCGAAATAAAAGTTTTTTTTTGTTTATTAACTTAACCTGATGCATTAATGCAACGTTACATCGTATTTTTCCAGATATTTTGATCTTCTTTAATTTATAAAAAAAATGTATTGCTCTATATGTTATAGTTTTTTAGAAATTTAAAATAAATGTCAAAAATCGGGGTATGCTTATTATTTTCCTACAAGAATATATACAGAATATGATTATATTTTATTTATTTATTTATTTATACATCTTCTTGTACATAATATAAACAAATATAATTGTACACTGGCGGGCTTATTGCCACTAGGCAATTTCTTTCAACCAACCAGATTACAAAGTATGACAACATTGTGTATGTACAACAGCAAATAAAAAAGAGTAAAAGAAATCAAATAAAATACGTAAAACACTTAAATACTATTAAATAAAAAAAAATATAATTCATAGCAATAAAAAGGATATGGTAAGGACAGGAGAGGAAATCGGGTTCAGGTGTTCAAGGATAAATATTCCTTCTTTAGTTTTTTCTTGAAAATACTAAGTGAGTTAGACGACGCAATATCCGGACTAAGGCTATTCCATAATCTTGCTGATTGTACTTCGAACGAAGAGCTGAGAAATTCTGTATTATGGATAGGTATGGATAGTGTTGTACGTTCAGCAGATCGGAGTGGAAGTCCACGATTGGATAAATAAGTGAATTTGCTTTTTAGGTACTGTGGCAGGTTTGGGTTCGAGAGAATATTGTACAATAGTGACAAAATGTTTATATTGCGCCGCTGGCGTATCCTGGGGCAACAAAGAAGATTGCGGTAAGGTAATATGCGATTATGAGGTGATTATAAAGTTAAGGTATATATTTTTTTTATTTATATCCAAACAAACTAGGTTATTTGGGTACGTTGGCGGCAGTCACCCTCTTAACTCATAAAAAACCGAGTGTTTTTGTGAGGGTGAGTGTGTGTTTGCATGTGCAAGAGGTCGAGGTGGAAATATATGAATTAACGATTGAAATTTAATAAATATAGATTGAAAATTCGTTCTACTTTTGAAAAATTAATATTTTATTATTTTCGACCGATTTGTTCGCTCCACGCGACAGACGTACGCGACAACACACTTATCGAAAACGATTCGTTTCACCGAGAAAATTGAATTAATACTTTTATATTATTACACGCGACTGTAACGACATCTATCGAAAAATTTGTTACGATTTCCATAAAAAGTTGATTTATAACCGCCGACAGAGGGACCCGATGAAACAAGTCGGGAGTTTGCAATTTTTCAAATTGTTTGTTTTCGGGGGAGACAATTTTTCATTAAATTCTCGAATCGTTTTCTAGATAGGTACCTACTTTGTATAATGGCTGGGTTTTTCATGCGGTATTAAATTTGGACGCTGTTTCAATTAATTAATTATCTGTTTTACACACGGAGTAAGGAATTTACAGGGCTGTCATAAGCGACGACTTTAGGACAGGAGATTGGTACACAAATGAGGCGGAACGGGGGTATCCCAAACACATTCAAAGTGTTATTTAAAACCGAGCTTTGAACCGAGTTCAATTGAATCACGGTTCAATTGAACTCGGTTCAAAGTCTTATTCCAAATTCAACTGAAACCTTATTTATATTTTATTTATTTATTCTTATTTAGATTGGTGGTGGGCTTGCATTCACCTATAGCACAAGCATCCCCTACACAAGATTTGGCAGCTTTAAGAGGGAGGTGATGTTGTATAAGATTACGTTTTATATATTGTTTTAAATGAATAAAAATAAATAAATAATTATTTTTAAATAATTCTTATTTTTGAAACGCCTAATATTTCCATCAAAATTAGGAAAAATTTGATCAAGACTCTTGTCTGGAGTGTACTGCTATATGGCTGTGAAACATGGACCATCAGCCAACGCGAAACGGGACGTCTGTCTGCGTTTGAGATGTGGTGCTACAGACGCATGGCTAAAGTTCACTGGTCAAAACACATCAGCAACGACGAGGTACAAAGTAGGGTTGGAGAAACAAGGCAAATTATGAAAAGAATTGCCCAGCAGAGAACAACTTGGATAGGCCACAACATCCGGAACCTTTTTTCCATCGTCGAAGGAATGATTGATGGGGGTAACTGTAGAGGTCGCCCCAAAAGCAACTATATAGACCAGATAATCGGTGACGTGCGCTGTAGCAGCTACAAAGAGAGTTAAGTGGACGATAGAGTTAAGTGGAAAGGTCGAGTGTTTAGTGCAGACCAATCCTAGGATTGTGACCCAGAAGAAGAAGAAATAAATAAATCTTGGACATTCCTATATTCGAAATAAAGAAATCTATGCTGAATTTAGGGATTGTATGATGATGTACATATTTTTTATACATGTTACAAGGACATATTTATTATTTCGAAAAAAAATTGATACGCAGTTCAGTTTATGTCGATAATGAGCTCTATTTCATACGACAGCACCGAATATAGTTTTGTTTAGTCCGTTCATATTTATACCATAGAAGTAAAAGTATTTGGTTATCGAAATTTAAATCCTTTTGCTAACACATGTAATTTTCGATATAAGTCTTGTCATCTGTTTCAAATTTCATTCCGAATGAGCAGAAAGTGTTTCTAGGTAGACCATGTCGATCGAATGGACGACTATTGAATCGTCGAAATTGTAGAGACAGAAAATATCAACAATAGAAGACTTCCCGAAAGACTATCAAAGAGTTGAAAGCACAGCTGGACCTCCTCATCTCAGGTCTGTCCACCTTCACAAACAGTAGATATTCCAGACACATCATTTCAGTCGTGTACTATGTCCAGGACTCACTAGTACCTATAATATGGTCGGCAAGACTATCGCAAATTTTCCTGATCTTAACAAAATTGATCATCTATAACCTACAGGGGGGGCAAGTCTGGTCAATCGACGAAATCAAAACCTTCGTGATTATTATCATGGATATAATTATTACATGGAGTTCTTTAATATCTTTAGATGTTATAGAACTCCATATGATACTTATGGGTAATAACGAGGGTTTTGATTTCGCCGATTGACCAGACTTGCCCCCCCAGATCTCAGTGCCATATTTTTATTAAATTGAGAAGTTATTTAAATTTAATTGAAAACCATTTTTAATCTGGAAATATATAAATCTTTGAGAAACACATAAAAATATTTTATTTGATTTGGGAACCATGTGATTCATATCAATTACACCAACATAGTTAACTAGTCTCTTTCTATGACTCTGAAATAAAAATCGCGCCAGAGATTGGATTTATGACAGGTATTATGGCGGACATTGGGACCTGGGGGGCAAGTCTGGTTCGACCGGCGAAATCAAAACCCCAGTGATTACCCATATCATGGATATAATTATCGTATGGAGTTCTATGACATCTAAAGATATTGTAGAACTCTATATAATAATTATATCCATGATATGGGTAAACAAGGAGGGTTTTGATTTCGACGGTCAGCCAGACTTGCCCCCCTGGTTGATATGTTTTGTGTGAGCCCATATGTTTGTTGAGGTAATGATTGTGATTGCAGAAAGTTGAGATTGTGTATATATTTAGTGTGGAACGGGAACAATCACCTGGTTCATAATTGCATATAATTGTCAATAAAAATTGTAAACTGCTAGCCCTAGAACAGGATTGCTAGTTGGGCAGCAGTAATCTACTTATTGTTGTCATTATAAATATGGTGCGATAAAAGGTAAATAAATAAAATTTATGTACTTACAACTCCATAAAGCATCAAACAGAAATCAACACGATGATTAATTACTCCTCGCTTACTCAATAATGAACGAATTATAAAGTGAATTTGTCTACAAACGATTCTCTATAAAGCTCCACGATAAATTGCAACACTTAACTTTTACGGGTAAAAACTTAGTTTGAGTTGGACCGAATAAACCACTGGAACTAAAACCACTTTAGGTATATGAAAAACGTATCAGGCTAATGACACTTTGTTTAGGAATCAATAAATTGTTCTCTTTCTATTAGCATTAGTCCATTCCTTGTCTTTTTAAGGGTTTTAAAATATAATATTTTAGTTAAACATATCATTCATATACGATATCATGTCGTTGGCATAGCGGATATTGCACGAGATTTGTAATCCTATATATGTTGGTGATTTCGTACCCCATCCTTACTGCCTCGATCGATTTGTTCGCCTATAGCACAAACATTAATGCTCAATTCGAGGAATGTATGAGGATGTACGTGTACTTTTCACAAGGACATATTTATCAAAAACCAAAATACCACAATGCATCTAGGCGTATGGATAGGGCCTAAAGACGGCCCTGGGGGTAACAGCATGTGAATGCCTTTTATCATAATTATGCTAAAAGCGTCTCTTAAATTGATAAATATATATAAATGTTGAACAATAATTAATGTTTATGTTTCTTTTGTGGACTTTGTAACCAGGTGAACAAAACTCAATAAACGAAATCCATTAAAAATACATATGTAAAGAAATCGACGGGAATATAGATGAAATTATTATTGCAATGCTTTGAGATTGTGTTACCGTTTTACATAACAAGATAGGCGTGAATAAATGTCATTATAAAAACATCATTATGGAACGCGAATAAAAAAACCTGATTTTGTCATACGTAGGAATTTTATTAGCATTCATATATTTATACATACACGCATGGAAATATCACTTCACAACACATGTATCTACAATGCCCCACTAGGTGAAAAAAAAAACATGTCTCGGGGCTAAACCATTTTGAAATAATGAAAATGAAAATCTTCTTCTCTATACATGGTCACAATCAGTGGAGGTAGTTCGATTTTTTTGATACCTAGTGCAACTTTTTCCTGAATATATAATAAACTAGTTGAAGAATACGTACCAAACTATAAACATTAATAAATATTTTAAGATATTTTGTTTTCTGTATAAAACATGTAGGTATATAATTATATTATGTCAGGATAGGATATTATGGAGGCCAGTCTGTTTTTAAGTAGGTATCAAACTATTGAGTGAGATATTGTGTAGTGTTTACTGCCTTACAAATTGTATGAAACGATGTCGTCACTTAATTCAATTTTTGGGATGTACTACGACAATGTTCAATTTTTTATATCAAATTAAATTATCTAGTTGGAGTGTTTCGGCTTTTTTCGTTATTTCTAAAAACTTTGGAAATATAGATAGTTAAACACATACATTTATCATAAAAAAATATTATTATTCCAAATATTTTTTTAATTCAAAATAATAACCGCGCCCTATTGGTAAAAATCAAATTCAAACAAGGATCCAGTTACCCATTCTCAAACTAACATGGTTTTCTTTTTTACGTGAAAATATTATTTTAAAATATTGTATAACTGATTTATCGACAGATGACGTGAAGAATAAAGAGCCCATTTCAAAGTTTTCTTTACATATTAAATTTGTAGTTGATTTTTTACCATTATACATTAAATTAATAAATGGAACCACGAGAATTTTCAAGAATAGATGTATACGTATCTCATGTTTTAGATGGGTCGATGGCAGAGCGGTTAGCGCGCTGGACTAGTAATCCAGTGTCGTGAGTTCGAATCCTGCCTCTACCGATTTCGTTCACATATAGCACAAGCATTTATTCTTAGTTTAGGGAACGTAGGAGGATGTTTTTGTACTTGTTAAACAAGAACATATTCATTTTAAAAAAATGCCTACTCCATTAGAGACACGTTTTGATAGAATTTTTGTATAAAGGTCTACCTTTTTTAAATTTTATTAGGGAATATTAAGTGTTATATAAGAAGACTTTAATTTAGACCAATTAATAAAAACTCTTTCATACCACTACGGCATAACCACGGTAACCAGCGACATGTGCAATTTACTTTATAAAAGGAAGCGCTACACATGAGCAGTCTCGTCTCGCCTAAAAAGCGCTATATTCAGAATGGGAATTAACTGATAAAATTTTAAAACTATTGACATCTAGCTACAATATACACTTTGATGAAGGAAGATGGAAAAACTTGGTAAGGAGGAAATAGGGAGAGATAGATAGGTGTAAATGAAGATATGGAGTTTAAGTCATTTACTAATTATTTGAACTTGTATTATTTGTTCGTTGAATCTCTTAAAATATAAATATCAATGATATTTAATTATGTCAATGTGTTTGAAGTTTGAGTAAGAATTATTTTTTCATCTAAAAATGAAAGTGTGGGTATTGTTTCGCGTAATAATGGCATTTAGGAAAAGATAAGTTTTAGAATATCTTCTGTTGCGATTTTTATAATCGACTTTTTATAAGATTATTATTTTCAATTTAAGAATACGGTTGCATATGTTAAGAATGGTGGTTAAACATGGGCGTAATTGAGGCCATAAGACAGAAGAGATTGCAGCCTCTTGACAAGAATTTTACGAAAAAGCGTGTTTGTATGACCCAGAAACACATAATTTATTATTTTGAGATTAAATATCTGACCGTATGAAGGTTTGTTATATTTGGATGATCTCAAGGAGGCAGATGGGATCTTATTAGAACGAATATATTTTTTTTTTCAATATTTATAACACACCATTGATAGCTTATTTGTAGGAAGACCACCATAAAAGGTCGGCTAATGACATTTTCCGGCTTTTGGGTCATAAATCCAAACAGTCCCAATAAGTGGAAAGAATAGGAGTAGCCTAGTAGGACTATGAAAGTAAGTACCTAAGCTCATTCGTGGTTTTAAAAAAAAATGCTATGATTAATATATGCCGCAAATTTTGCTTAAATATGTTTTTACAGTAATCTAAAGTAATAAAGCAATCAAAATGTTAGTGTCTGTGTGTGTGTATGTGTGTGTTTGTCTCACGCCTTCTGAAAAACCAAGAGCATCTAAAAATCTAATTTAAGTGCGAACATGTACCAGTATACCTGATGCAGTGTCACACTAAAAATAATGCGATAAAAATGCTGAATTTTAAAAATATTTAAATAATTATTTTTTTCATACAAAATTTTCCAAGTCATATCTGTCAAAAAAGTGTACATTTTGCACGCAAATATCTGTTAGTTTAAAAGTTAGAAGTAGGTATTTACACAAACAAAATATATTTTGAAGTATAACTTAGCTTTTAAGTGAAAAACATGGTGAATATTTGGTATAATTATAATGTTTAACTTATTTTTAAAGTAAGCCTTTTGTACATAAACGCCGCCATTTTAATATCTTTTCATACAATATTTCATTTTCCCACCGAATGAATATGTTCTTGAAAATAATAAACCTTTGAAATAAATGTAATTATGAAATAATAAAATGAAACACAAGACATTACGGCAAGTTTTAAGACATATATTGTAAAAATGTGTTATTTATTAGTAAAGATATAGGCGTAATAAAATTGCATAATTTGTAAATAATATTTGATTTTTCTGACAATTTTCATTTTTATGGCATCGAACAAACCAATGTAGGTACCTACATATTCAAAAAATGTATCCGAACCATTCGATATTACTTACGTGTTCGAATCGTTTCCATGGCTACAGAAAGAATGTGATATTCAAATAAAATTTGTTAGGAATCGAATTTATTTAGAAGGTTGTTGTAGGTAGGTACCTACCTAATACTATTTACTTACAAATCAACAATAATATACCTATACTGATTTCCTATAGGAAAATTATTTTATTTATTTATTTATCAACCGTTTGTCCGATTATAATGAAACTTTGGTGAATTGTCGAGCGTATGCCCAGGATGGTTTTTGGATCTAAACTTTTTTCTTATTCTTCTTCTTCTTCGTGTATTTGGTCGTTTTACCTATGAAGGGGGAGTATCCTGGGAAAAGAAGGTCCGACTGTCCCTCCATCTCTTCACAGGTCTTCCAGGACGGGTTCTGCATATAAACTTTTTTCTTCTTTTTCTTCAACGTGTACTTGGTCATCTTACCTATGAAGATGAACTATCCTGGGAGATGAAGGTCCAATTTTCCTTCCATCTCTTCGCAGGTTTCTGGATTTAAACTTTTTTCTTCTTCTTCTTCATCGTCTATTTGGTCATTTTACCTTTGAAGGTGGACTAACCTGGGAGAAGAATGTCCAATTTTCCTTCCATCTCTTCGCAGGTATCTGGATTTAAACTTATTTCTTCTTCTTCTTCTTCATCGTGTATTTTTGGTCATTTTACCTATGAAGTTGGAGAATCCTGGGAGAAGAAGGTCCAACTGTCCTTCCATCTCTTCGCAGGTATCTGGGTTTAAACTTTTTTCTTCTTCTTCGTGTATTTAGTCATTTTACCTATTAAGTAGAGCATCCTGGGAAAAGAAGGTTCTTTCATCTCTTCGCGGTTCTTCCAGGATGGTTTCTGGATTAAAACTTTTCTTAACCGACTGATGGGACGGGATGTAATGAAGGGAAGGGAGGCACTAAAGGGCCTGAAGGGACGGGAGGTATAAAACTGCCTGAAGGGACGGAAGGTACTGAAGGGCCTGATGGGAAGGGACGTAATGAGGGATTAAAGGGACGGGAGGTACTGAAGGGCCTGAAGCGGCGGGTCCTGGAGTCTAATTCTTTTTCTTCTTAATTTTATGTAGACCTTTAGGGCAGTTTTTATACAAACTATTTCCTATTGTCTAATTCATCTTCTTCTTCTTTTATGTATACATTTGGGTCATTTTTTTATAAAAATTATTTCCTTTAGTCTAATTATTATTCTTCTTCATTTAAGTACGTAGACTTTTGGGAGAGTTTTAATACAAACTATTTCCAATAGTCTTATTCATTTTCTTTTATGTAGACCTTTTGGTCAGTATTTATACAAACTATTTCCAATAGTCTAAATATTCTTCTTCTTCTTTTTTGTAGACCTTTGGGTGAGCTTTTATACAATCTATTTCCAATTCTTCTATTAGGTATATTAATTCTTCTATTAGGTATATGTATTTTTACTTATTTTATGTAGACCATTGGAATAGTTTTTTATACAAACTATTTCTTACATATAGTCTTATACTTATTTTTCTCTTTTTTATTTAGTCTTTTGGGTTAGTTTTAAGTCTAATAGTCTATTGTGCAGAAATATTATTAACGATATGCACACTTGATGAAAATACATATGAAATGAATGGGATATGGGATGTGACGATATAACCTGCACTAGAATCTTTTCAATACTTTTGTTTAATTAAATTTAAACCATTTATATCATCCTATTTTGAATAATTTTCAACACCTAATATTTAAAGAATGGGGGTTGTGGCCATTACTGAACTCTTCACAACATTTATATTCAAATTAAAAACTATTTACTATAGTTCAAGTCTTCTTCTTCTTCGTTAATGAAGACTTTCAGTCAAATTGAGCAAAAATATAATGCACACTTGATGAAAAAATATAAAAACGAATGGGATGTGACCAATACTAGATCTTTTCAGTACCTACGTTTGTTTAATCAAATTTTAACCACATCCCAACATCCAAAATTACTAAATTTTCAATAGGTACACATTACAATTTGTTTTCGATGATAATATTTAAAAATGGGGGTTGTGGCCAAACCAATCTCTTTACAACGTTGATAAACAGTCATATTTAAAACCATTACGCATAGTTCATGCGAGCAGAAATTGTATAAATATTATACTTCATTCACACTTTATAGCAATATATAAAAAAGAATGGGTTGTGGCCATCACTTGAACATTTTACAATACTTAAACTCAATCAAATTTCAAACCACTTTTCATAGTCTGATATTGCAAAATAATTGGGTGACAATATTATAAAAACGATTGCTTTTTTTTCACAATTTTACATTCTTGGCCAACGGCGGGACATAAAAGCTAGTAAACAATATAATATATACAGAAGTTGCACATTATAAATAAAAAATAGCATTTAAACATAGCATAGATAAAAAAATGGGTGGTTTACACGCTGGATTAGTAATACAGAAGTCTCGGGTTCGATTCCGGCCACGAACGATTTTGTTCACTTATAGCAAAAGCATTTATGCTTTTTTTAAGGAAGGTATGACGATGCATATGTACTCGTTTCATGGACATGTAATGAAACCAAATCACTGGATTCAGTAGGTACATAATGCTAACCAGAAAAAAGACAATTAATAAAAAATTATCTTGACGAAATTAAACAATAAAAATCATAAAATAATGTGATCATTGGTGAAATAAATATTATGCATATGTAAGGTCAACTTTTTAATGTGTACAGAACAGGGAACCTTCTGTTACAAATGCATTTCTGTGCACGAATGAATTCTATTGGCTTTCGATATGGTTCAAACCTCGCCTATTTTTTTAAAGACCTCCCCCATTTTTATTGTTTACGATTTTTATTTAGCTTAATAAGACCTCTTAAATGAATTTTTAACGCTCAATCTGAAACGCATAGGTTATTTTACTTTATATGAAATACAAAATTGTTCAATGAAACCAAAATACTAAATTAATCAACCAGTTTTAACATACATTGTCATCGGGAATAAACATTTAGATGGGTCGATGGCAGAGCGGTTACTCGCGACCACTAGTAATCCAGTGGTCGCGAGTTCGAATTCTGCCTCGACCGATTTCGTTCACCTATAGCACAAGAATTTATTTGCTTATTTTAGGGAACGTAGGAAGATGTATATGTACTTGTTTAACAAGGACATATTCATTTTATAAAATAAAAAAAAAATAACATAGCTCTAACTGGTCGAGAAGTTATTTAAAAATATATTGAATAATTCAAGAAAAAATACAAGAAAAGTTAACGAAAAGGGTGTAACAAGGACAATATTATACTCTCACTCATTTCTATATTATACTGGCACTCATTTCTTTCTGCTTACCACGACGAGAAGTTATGTATGTAGGTAAGTGTTGTTAATCTTTAAAGTAGCAAAGTATTTACCCATTATGTTTCTGGTTGTACCCTTTATTGTCCCATTTTCTATTCCTGAAGTGGAAGTAAATCATCTCCCGACATACAATGTAAGATACATGTTTGAAAGATGAGGAAAATTGTGAATGATAGAGGTCGCCATTGTGTGCTAACATCAAAGAAACATCTTATAAAAATTTCGGATGGTAGAACCAAAATATATCCAAAAAAGATTACCTTTTTTCACTCTCTGATAATTCTTAAAGAGCGGGTTTATATATTCTGGAAATATTGTTGGTATAATTTATTTGTTACAAACAGGGCACGAGTATTTTCCAACTATCGATTCGTTCATGAGAATTCAATTCTCTGAATGAATCGACATTATTAAGCCAAGATGCGTGTACGAAGGAACATTTTGTATGGCGTAGTGGACTTTTTGCATGCTAATAACACCAACTAGAGGCCCCGCAGCATATATGTTCCCATACATGGATTTACTCAGAATTCGGAGTAGAACATTTTATGTGAGTTTTGTGTGTGTGTGAGTGTGTGTGTGTGTCTGTGTGTGTGGGTGGAAACACCCCAACTAGATACCTACTTTAATTTTCTATAATAAATATTAACATTGTACTAGCACATCTCAAAATTTTTTTAACAATTTTTATAAAAATTGAATTTAGTGACGACATTGCTTCATACAATTTGTATGGTAGTAGCCTACACACAATATCTAAGAAGACTTAATTACTAATCTCCAAACATACTTACATACCATCATGCTGTTTTAATATTCTGGGTAGGATCAAAGGACTGACCTCCATACTATCCTATCTTGACATACATACCTATGTACATGTGTTGTATAGAAAACCAAATATCTTAAAATATTAAAAAGTTTGTATTTATGGGTTTATAGTTTGGTACTTATTCTTCAACTATACGTACTATCATTATCGACAGTTGGATCTCATGTGTTACATGCAACTATTTTTATGAAATTGTTTTTTTTGTGTCATTGAAACAAGTACATAAACGTCTTCATATGATACCTAAATTAAGCATAAATGCTTGTTCTATAGGTGAACGAAATCGTTCGAGGCGAAATTCGAACCCTCGCCACTGGATTACTAGCCGCTCTGTCATCGATTCATCTAAACCAGCGGTCGGGGAACCGGGGTAAATTACCCCAAATGGGGTAAAAATGTTTTTTTATGGGTTATAAGGAAATATTTCTAGTTTGCTATTTCATAAACGTGTTAGTATTTTTACAAACTTAATCAACTCAGGTGCTACTTACATCAAAAAGTCCCAATTTTGAAGTAATTGCATCACACATGAAGCAACATCATTTCTCCAAAAACTGAAAGGGAAACCTGAAAATCTGAATTTTTGTTTGATCCAATTTGAGAATTTTATTTTGTTTATCTATTACATACTTTCTATTTTCATGTAACTTTTTTTTTATTTTCCGTGTAAATTAATTCAATAAATAATGTTTATTTAAATATACATTGATTGTCTTATTTTCAAAATGGGGGAAATGGGTAATATCGCAAAAATATTTTGGGGTAATGGTTAAAAAAGTTCCTCAAATGTATCAAAAATATTTTACATAATTATCTTAAGTATTTACTTTTTGTACATAAAATAAACAAATATAATGCATACTGGCGGGATCATAGTTAATCCATTTTATTTACTTCTGTATCAACTTAAATTGTACCTACATCACATATTAAAAAGAATTTTTAAATAAATTAACATTCGAAGTTTTCAACAATCTACATAAGATGAAGAAAATACACAAAACGAAAACCATCACACATAAAAAAATTACCAAAATTCCAAACGACGTGCAGCGTCAGAAAAACGAAACAACTCCTAAAGAGGGTTGCTCAATAATAATCTAAATATATAGACCTTAACAACAGGCATCCGGGTCTGCTTGTAACTATCGCCGAAGGAATGACGAAGGGCAGAAACTATAGAGGTCGCCTTAGAGACAGTTATATGGACTAGGTGATTAGTGATGTGCGTTGTAGCAACTACCAAGAGATGAAGAGGCTGACGGACAACAGAGACATGTCGAGAGATGCGAGAGCTTCTTGCAAATGATCCTAGGATTATGACCATGAAGAAAACGTTTTTGTTGCAAGGACATATTTGTATTTATCATTTAAATAATAAATGGTTAGAAAACAAATTAATCATTATAATTCATTGAATAACAAAGATGTTTTAAATTCTACAAGCGATTTTGCTTGTTTTCGAATAAAACGGATGTTCTAAATTTATTTATTTTATACCATCTCCATATCTATTACATTATTTATAAAAAATACTATTCCAACCTCACTAGGACTACGCCTATTATTCAAGTGATTTCGCTTGTTTTCGAATTTAACGGTTGTTCTCAATCATTCCAATAATTTAGCTTGTTTATGAATAAAACAGGAAAACGTTCTAGATTATTTAAATGATTTCGCTTGTTTTCGAATAAAACGGATGTTCCAAATTTATTTATTTATTTTATACCATCTCGATATTTATTACATTATTTATAAATACTATCCCAACCTTACTAGGACTAACGCCTATTATTCAAGTGATTTCGCTTGTTTTCGAATTTAACGGTTGTTCTCAATCATTCCAATAATTTAGCTTGTTTATGAATAAAACAGGAAAACGTTCTAGATTATTTAAATGATTTCGCTTGTTTTCGAATAAAACGGATGTTCCAAATTTATTTATTTATTTTATACCATCTCGATATTTATTACATTATTTATAAATACTATCCCAACCTTACTAGGACTAACGCCTATTATTCAAGTGATTTCGCTTGTTTTCGAATTTAACGGTTGTTCTCAATCATTCCAATAATTTAGCTTGTTTATGAATAAAACAGGAAAACGTTCTAGATTATTTAAATGATTTCGCTTGTTTTCGAATAAAACGGATGTTCCAAATTTATTTATTTATTTTATACCATCTCGATATTTATTACATTATTTATAAATACTATCCCAACCTTACTAGGACTAACGCCTATTATTCAAGTGATTTCGCTTGTTTTCGAATTTAACGGTTGTTCTCAATCACTCCAATAATTTAGCATGTTTATGAATAAAACAGAAAAACGTTCTAGATTATTCAAATGATTTCGCTTGTTTTCGAATAAAACGGATGTTCTTAATTCTTGTTTTTTATCTGTCGAGACTAGCATAATATTTTAAAACATGATTAGGTATTGCTTCGATACTTTTTTCATTGTAGTAAATTGCACATTATGATTCAATCCTTGTTGTCTTTCTATTGCTACCAAGAAACATATTGAATAATTATTTACGGCCCATAAATCCTGTCGTAGATGACTGAGTAGCTAGTATGATTGAATTTAATGTTGTATATTTTTTATGTAGGCATCATATTATGGTATTACGTATGTTTTGGACTCTGGTAATTACTGCAATATAATTAGTTTTTAATTACATCCATTGTCTGTAATGTTAGACGCCGACTAATTTAGAAAGATCCATTTTTACGCAGTTGTATAGGATAAGAATATTGAAATGTCGTTCTTTTTCTGTAAAAATTGAAATCAAATATTATCGGAATCATATCAATCGGAAGAAATATTCATTATTTATCTTACTAAATTAAAACAAATGAAAATAACATGTTAAACATCAAACATCTTAAGGGGCCATATAAACCCAAACACCTCAATTTCAGATCAATTCCCTCAAATATATTAAACAGTGTGTTTCTAGAAAAAATAATATAAGTTTTTTCAACATTTCTCTAGTGAATGTTTGTCACACAATTTTAAAATTAAGCCTAAATTCCCATAAAAAGATTATAAAAAATATCCTTTTTAACAGCATTTTTTTAAAATTACTTCATAACTATGTGTCGTAGAGAAATAAATCTTTTATATACTTAAAGAGTGCATAAAACTAAAGTGAATGACCGATAAAGTTTTCTCATTTCAACTTAGGTTTGTTCTTAAAATGCAAAAAAATCAACAAATTTGCGGTTTCCGATTCCGATAATTTAAATCACATATAAACCTTTTTAATGTACGCGATTGTTACCTTTACTAACACGTAACTTCATAGTGCATTGGGCGGTTTTAATATATCATGTTTTCAGTCACTAAGTTTAGCGTTACATGTCCTCTTAATATATTTGCTGATGTGGTGACACACATTATTAGGTACTTATATCGCGTCATCACATCTTTCGCCGGCAATTTCGGATTCCCGTTGGAATCCCCGCATCTTAAGCAACAAGCCCGACATACTCCCATACGAAACCTACAACCAATCAGAAGACAGATGACATCAGTTCCAGCAGTCCCAAACACATTAAAACATGGGACCCAACATTCCTGTCCGGCCGCCAGGCACTAGTGTCCGACCGAAGGTCAGATTTTGGCCGAAGCCAAAGCCGATTGTTCGGCCTTAGCCGTAACCTTCGGCCGAAGCCGAAGTCGAAGCCGAAGGTTTGATTTTACTAAAAAAATCGATTAAAATAATAAATAATCTGCTTTAATTAAAATAATAAATAAAAAATCGATTAAAATAATAAATAATCTGCTTCAATTAAAATAATAAATAAAAAATCGATTAAAATAATAAATAATAACAGTCGGCACGCGACACTGGGCCGGTCGAATCTATACACCCGCTACACATCAACACATGTCATGTTCGCGCATGTTTTTACAAGTTTTAACTGTTTTTAGCGGCTGACAAAAAGCTTTGGCTTCGGTCGAAAATTCGGGTTATTTTCGGCCGAAGCCAAAGCCGAAGGTGGCCGAAGCCGAAGCCGAAGGTTTGATTTTACTAAAAAAATCGATTAAAATAATAAATAATCTGCTTTAATTAAAATAATAAATAAAAAATCGATTAAAATAATAAATAATCTGCTTCAATTAAAATAATAAATAAAAAATCGATTAAAATAATAAATAATAACAGTCGGCACGCGACACTGGGCCGGTCGAATCTATACACCCGCTACACATCAACACATGTCATGTTCGCGCATGTTTTTACAAGTTTTAACTGTTTTTAGCGGCTGACAAAAAGCTTTGGCTTCGGCCGAAAATTCGGGTTATTTTCGGCCGAAGCCAAAGCCGAAGGTGGCCGAAGCCGAAGCCGAAGCTTCGGTCGGACACTATCAGTCACCCGCCGCGCACATCGTGGACGCGCACCTTCATCATCATTCTCAACCAATTCGCGAACTAACCACCATCCTTCACGCCTCATATCTCCACACTTGTTTTTAAAAAAACCTTGTCATTATAGATACGTGATCACACGATTGACAGATATTATTTCAATTTTTCCCATTTGTCCCGCACCATCCAGACTTTGTCGTCCTCAATCTATAACAGTTTAGATTATACCGATACTTATGTTTTTGCAGACGTCCTACATGAGTGGTTCCTTTCCTTGAGTTGCGACAGAACTCACTTCACTGTGAATAATTATGTATGACTATGCATAATGTTACTTTATCCTTATTACTAAATCCCGGCCTCTCCAGGTCGAACTCGTATGTTTCTATAAAAGAGTCCCGCCATAATTTAGTCCGCACAAATCGTTAAATAAAAAAAGGTTTTCCTTGTTTGCGAGGGACATTACCTTCCCCTTATGTTTTTTGCAATAAACTACCCCGGCTGAGACCCCCGCCCATCGCTCGGTCTACACAGTAGGTCGCGTATTGAGTGAACCAATATCCACATTTTAAAATAAAACCCTTTTCGGTACTGATTATTATAATTTTGCAATATTTTCTTCTTCTTAACGTTTGAATATGTTATATTATATGTTAGACACACACACACATACACACGTAAATTCACACATACACAACACACGCACACACACGCACACACACACACACATAAACACACACACACACATACACACACATACACCCTCACACACACACACACACACACACACACACACACACACACACACACACACACACACATACACACACACACACATACACATACACCCTCACACACACACACACACACACACACACACCCTCACACACACACACCCTCACACACACACAACCACACACACACACACACACACACACAAATACATACATACACATGGATCGACCAATTTTAACACATGAAGTGGTATGTATGTATTTATTTAAGTATTTAAAAATCCTTTTTTACAAGTATAATAATATCTGATGTAGGTACAATATAAGTTGATACAGTAGTAAATAAAATGTATAACACTATATTTAAGTTAAACGTTAAAATTTTAACTCATCAGTGTATATTATACATTTATTTTAATCTGTGGAATAGGCTATTCTACTAAACTTTGCCTGTCCCAGAGATGCGTTATGTAAATCATTTCTATTATTTTTATTCGATCAGTTCTATTATTTTATTTGGTTGAATTGAGACAGCAGTTCAAGTGTAAGAACTAATGTAGTGTGAAATATTGCTTGATGGAAAAAAGGTTAATGCTAATATAATTTTGTTTTTTTGTATGACAATTATATAGTAATATTAAATAAATTTTCAGATTCTATTCGTCCTTTAGTAACTAACCAGTTGTTTGCTATAGCTTTCAATTTGATATGTGAGTAGGTTCTTATGGAAGGAAAGTCAGTTTAAAAGAGGTTAAATATTTTAGGCCCTTTGTAATTTTTTTGACCATGTGTTTGCCCCATAATTTCTTCTTCAAAGAAGTCTCTTTCTTTGGTTTCAATCTTGGAGATTGGTTGGCAGCAAAGCGATATATATCTTCCTCCACTCAACTCGCTCTTCAGCGACTGTCTTCAATTCTGTGTATGACTTCGCACACCTGTTTCAAATACTCCCGGTGGGGACGCCGTTTGCCACTTGATCCCTCAACCATTCTCTCCAAGATGATGTGTGGAAGATCTTCGTGTCGTAACACATGGCCTATCCAATTTGCACGCCTTTTCGATATCATGTTTTTTTTTGCTTTATATTGCAATTCATCCTATTTAGAGTGCTATATGACATATTGTGTTTAACATGTGCCTGTTTTTTTTTTTCAATTCAGTTGAGAACCTCATCATTTGCAATGTGGTTCTTAAGATATACCAAGTACAAGTCATTTATTTAGACTTAAACACATATATAAAATTAATACATCTAGTTTAAACAAAAAATCATCGAAGTTGGAGAGCACTTACTATACGTTCTATGAAAGACCCTCAATAGATTCAGGGTCGGCGTTACCAGATGTTACCAAAAAAAACCTACAAAGGTGGGGGTACCTGTCTGCATCATATGACATCCGATGCAAATGTGGCGCAACCCAGGATGACAGCCACTTGCTGATGTGTCCACTGATGGAAGTGGTCTGTAGTCCCAAGGATCTGACTATGGCAAATGAATACGCGATGTCAGTCGCTACTTATTGGAGTGGTAGAGCTTAGCTGGACACGAAAAAGAAATAAAGAAATAAAGAACAAAACATACAAAAACAAATCTTTTTGAAACAAATAATTATATTAAGAATATGAGTATGATGCTGTAATAGCAAAATAGTTTTTAATTATGTATTCACCACCTAGTCTACGAAAGATGTCAAGACTTGTGGTTTCTTTTATCTTTTTTCTATTATACATTTTGAGACCTTTGTGAGCATTCGTCGGTAGTTCCACATCTTGAAGGTCTCCAATGTTTTACGTCCTCTCTCATCTATGCACCATGTCTCACAACCATACACCGTAATTATTAAAAGAAAAATATGTTTGTTTAGATTAATTTTCTCCCTACTGTATCATACTGGAGACTCGACCGATTCTCATTCCCAATGGACAGAGCCGTTTCATAATAATATCGCCCGTCTTTGGGCCTCGGCAAAAATACATATATGTTTTTTACATTTTAAAAAGGCCGATGTGTTTTCGCACGTGTTACTAAAAATTACGTGTATGACCCGAACGAATACAAAATATAATCATACAAAAACTTTAAATCCTCAACTCGTCTGTAGAAAAAAAATCTCCATAACATTTTTCTCAGATCGTATTAGCTATGTATATGTGTGTATTTGTTTATGCACATAAAAGCGGGCTTATCACCATAAGGTAATTTCTTCCAACCGACCGAACCAAATAATGAGATCACTAAGAAGAGTATATAATAGAACGATATATGATAGAATAAAAAATGAGGACATATGGAGGGAATGCAAGATGAAGAAGAGTATTAAAAATAAAATGAAAGTGAATTCCTTGAGGTGGTTTGGACATATTGAAAGAATGAATGATGAACGACTGACCAAAAAAATATACATGGGTGTAAGAGATGGAGTGAATAGTAGGGGCCGCCCCAGAAAGGGATGGCATGACCATGTGAATGATATTTTGAAAGAAGGAAATATAAGAAGCTTGAATAATCGACGAGCATGTATGAGACGATGCATGGATGAAAAGGAAGCTAAGAATGTATGCAAAAATAGAGGAGTATGGCGCTCGGTTCTCTCTGCTTACCCCGTAAGGGATATGGCGTGATGGTATGTATGTATTGTTTAATATTGTTTCTCGGGCAACTAACAGGTACTATGTCAAATATTAATTTAACACGCACCCAATAACAAGTTGCCACATTCTGGAGACTTACGATATTAATCGTCTCACAGATCCAGACTGAAAACACAATTAAAAACTGTGTCTCCACCGGGAATCGAACCCGGGACCTTTGGCTCAGCAGTCAGATATCTAACCAACTGAGCCACGAAGGCCGTCGATGTATGTATGTATAGGAAGAAAATCAACAATAAATTAAACTGTTCAATAAATCAGCCGTTCGGTTTCTATGTGGGCGTCCTGGGTTCGATTCCTAGCAGAGGATAAATTTATTTAAATTCATTTCTCACGCAAATATTGCTTCTCTGGGCTGGAAACACTGGTTAGTTGGAAGAAATTGCCATACGGCAATAAACTCGCCACTTGCGCAGTGTGTAAGAAAGTATTAAAAAAATATACTTATCATAACAACGAGCAAAGTATGGAAGGAATTGAGAAACATAAAATAAGTATAGTTCAAGAATTATGGTTTTAAAAAAACAGTTTCTTTAATATTTATTTTGATCAAGATGACGAAATCATATTACATCTTAAATAATTAATTCTTTCTCATTTATTTGTTTTTTTTACATTTTCAACATTTTACTATTTTTTGACCATATGCTTGATTAGCTACATACATAAATACAGTACTTATGTTATAATCATAATAATAATTTATAGAAATAAACAAATATTGTTGTTTCTACAATAATAAAAATGAAGCAAATACTTATTATAAGTTATAATTCACCTGTCGATGGGAGGAGTGCACTCCCGAAACTAGTAGTGTTTATTTATACTCAATAAGTGGTATATAGCAAAGTATTTGCTTCATTTTTATTACTGTAATCATGGACTACCACAAAGTTACCGTCAAATCTATCAATCTTATTGTTATTTCTATTTTTATTTGATCAATTTATTGTTATTCTTTGTTCAATACATTTTTGTAATATAAAATATATTACCATAGATACTTGTATTAAAAAAAAAATTTATTTGGGGTATACAACATACAAATAATATAATTGTGTCATCAATTCGGTTATATTTAAATGGCGCCTCAAGTGTATTGCTCATAACGCAGTGTGCATAAAACGATCCTGTTTCTCGATGTATGCAAAACCGCCTCGGTCCGGATAATTTATGCAAAAATACTCGAACAAAAACATAGTGTGCACTTTAAATCGTTTAATTCAGTAAATTTTATCTGCATCTGTGGTTTTGCTTCCCACTATACTAAACATATATGTACGAGTAATACCGCTCGGTACCTATGTACTTTAGCCATTAGCGTCGGATATATTTTCGAATTGTTTACTTTGAACTCAGTTAATGATTATTCACTTTAATTATTTTTTAAAAGATATGGCTAATGGCTACTTATGGATTAGATGTCGTTATACTATATCTTATGGCTACCAAATGGATTTGATGTTAATATGTATGGCTACTTAATGAACAAAGTTGTAAAAGAATTAACAATTATACATCTATTGAGACAAGATGTTTGCAAATAACAGTTCATTGACAAAAAATATTTTTATATTGTATACAACTTTTCGTCTCAAGGACCATGCTTAGCTATGTATGTTGCAGGAGGACAATCCCCGTGGCAGCTGATATTCAGCATGATCCCTTCACAAAGAAATAAATATGAATTTAAATGTACAAATATATAAAAACCTTCATGCATACGCATGCATGCACGCACACGCATGTGCCTACATACACATATATACATACACACACATTGTCACGTTACGTTATAAATACTGGCTAGGAATTAGATAAAATTAAATAATTTATATTTTTTTTTAAAACTGACACACTGAGTTATTTTGCAAACTAGCAACATTTATCGTTTGACCGCTTAAATAGGATTGTCATTCCGAAAAGGCGCTTTTTCTTAATAAAATTGTTGTGTTAACGAGTCACAGCCATTTATAAGATGGCGGGTGACGTTATTTAATTAAAAATAGTGAAACGGGAAAATGGGTAAGTCCTTTCGATATTTTATTACATTCAATATTTGTGGTAGATCGTGAATTGATACAGTTTATAAACGTAAATCATTCTTCTTTTCATAGGAAAGTCTAATGTCAGATTTCCCATTATTCCCACCCGTTTTATTTTTTTGTCCTGTCCTACGTCGTTTCAAGTCAATTTGATTAACGTACCACGTTTATTTCGTCCTGTTTCGTTCATGTTTTGTATTGGTACTTGACATCTTGTTTGAACATCTATAATTTATCATGAGACGACTCATATTGATTGTATATCAATTTTTATCGACGAGAATGTGACCATGGGAAGTAAAAATTATGAAAAGTTCTATTAAAGATGACTGTGAAAAGAAAATTATAAATTTGGATTTTAACTGAGGATTTACTTGAGGGATAACATTGAGAGGATTGATTTCATGTTAATCTATCCAAAAAGGAAATATTTAGAAGATTCGACGTGATATTGAAGTTTGGATTGTTCATATGATGATGCCATTCACTATGAAGAAACTCTGTACTAATTGATTACCACAATATGGATTTCAGAATATTAAAAACTCATTCACACTTCATTCATCTCTGAAGGGGTGAATTTTGATGTATAAAGTTCACCGTATGAAGAGTGATGATGACGTCCTTGACTCATCCTGGATTTCTTTATTTGTTGTATTTGAAATTAATAAATTATAACATTTAGTAGGATTTAGATTGAGACGAGCGTAGGTAGAATGATTTTATTTTTGATTGTCTATCGGTGAATTATCAATTTGTGATAAACTTAATATCAATTCTCATACTTATTATTAGTTCGGTTTATTTAACATTCCAATATAAAGAGAATTCTCTTTTGACGATTTAAATCTTTTGATATTTTATATTTTCAAGTAATTTACATTCTTAATTTTACTTATATTATTTAAGAGTTAACAGCCTTAATATTTTAGTTAGTCTTCATATCTTTTATTTAAATTATAATGACTTCATTCATGAGATTGAAACTAATAAACTTGTACAATACTTAATATTGAAAATAAATGTTAATTTGTTCTTAAAAACTTTGTCTTTATCTCAAGAATCCTTGCAACAAATCTATTTCTTTAAATTTGATCTTAATTATTAATATAATATTTTTTTTATATAAAATTATTTTATTTCTTATTTGGTCTCATTCAAGTTTATGACGAGATAGAACCCCTGAGAGTCATTGTAAGCACTAGTTATGACAGCAGAGACTTTTGCTTTTCTATCACTGAGCTACTGGTGAACGATGACAGTGGAGTTGGATCCTGTAATAGATCAGGCTCTCCAAAACCACTGCCTCGCAACATATACATACATACATCAAAAAGCACAACGTATTGTAAAACAATTATTGAAGAACAATAAAGAACTCTCATAATATTCAGTAGTATTTTCAGTATGAATTATTTCAAATTTTTTGACAGCTAATTCTTGATGGATTTCCATTACCACTTTTATAAAATAACTTAAAAAGAAAAAAAAACACAAATATTTTACTTTTTTCACTAATTTAAAAATATTGACCACTGACGCATTTCGCTCAAAGTTAAACAAGTTAAAAATTTGTGTTTTTTATACATATTTTTAGGTAATTTTAAATAAGGTTTTCAGTATCATTTTTATTGAATTAATATGGCTATGTATGTACGATAAATGTATTTTTAGTGGATTAATATGGTTATGTATAGCTATTTATGTATGATAAATGTATTTTTAGTGGATTAATATGGTTATGTATAGCTATTTATGTATGATAAATGTATTTTTAGTGGATTAATATGGTTATGTATAGCTATTTATGTATGATAAATGTATTTTTAGTGGATTAATATGGTTATGTATAGCTATTTATGTATGATAAATGTATTTTTACTGGATTAATATGGTTATGCATGTATGACAAATGTTTTACATCTCATAGAAACAAGTAGATAAACAACCAAAAATAAAATAATATTTATGGTGCAGTTCTGGGATGAAATCTGTGTGAGAACATTGTCACTTCATCTATAAGGACTGTTGCTTTCATTGTTATAAAAAAAAAACAACTTCTCAATAGATGGCTTTATAAAAAGGTTTCTCTGTTACTTCATAGATGGCGAGAGTAAAAACGTAATTTCAGTCGATCTGTTTCTCGTTATTAAAATATGTAGAACTTTGAAAAGTTGCATTGAAAAGGGAACTCAATAAGAAGGCATAAATGGTGAACGTTGCGCAAGCGCATAAAGTGATCACGTAGTTAAGCCGTTGATAGGTCGTAAGCCCTGTAGATGCCTTGAGTTCCTGTTTCTTTTTTAATATTCCAATTCGTCTTATTGAGATGTTAAAAATTGACAGAAATAATTATTCTGTTTTTGGTGTTTATAAATTTTTTGTGAAAGGTTTGACTGAAAAAAACAAATGTGTTTTAATAATTTGCAATATTATTTTTTTATTAATAGTCAACAAAACACAACGTATTTCTTGCAAAATCAATAAATCTCCGTCTAATGAATATTTAGAACTTCAAGTTTCTCCGTAAACAATATGGTATGGCAATATGTCTATATATTCATAAAAAATAAACGGATCTACCCACTATTTTTATTGACGTTTTCTCATGACGTTTTCGGATTTTAAGCGTCTTTCTCGTCTAATATATTAAGACATATTGACAGTTTAAATCATCTCTCTTTTTGAATAATTTTCCTCTCCCTACACCTTTAATTTCTTTCTCTCCAGCTGTCACTTCTATAACATGATGTATGACATTTCTCCTTCGCTTTGTCTCTGCTATACGTGATCCTACTTCCTTCTTCTATTCCTCGTATATGGCTTCTTTGGGCTCTTATCACAGAACATACCTATTATTATCAGGGCCGGATAAACGTATTTTTGCGCCCGTAGCAATATATTTGAATCCGCCCCCCCCCCCCATTTTTTGGAATTTTAAATGTAGAACAATTTAAAATTATGTAAAATTACATCGGGTCTAAAATGACGAATTAGTTTGTTAATATTACCTAAACCTACTTATATAGTTGTTTATAAAAAAATAACCACAAATTGGAGATTCATAATAATATTACATATTTACACCATCATGCCGACCCTCTATCCGGGTACACAAAGAGAACCGAGCGACATACCTGTGGATTTTTTATTTATATAACATTTTAGAATTTTAAGCGCCCTTTTTAAGACTACCGCCCTGACTTCTTGTTCCTGATTGTTCTATGTTTTATCCGGCCCTGCTTATTTTATAATATAAGGGAAGTTGAAGATTGCACCTTTAGAAAATAATCATTATTTTATTTTGCTATATTAAATTCGTATGCATTACGTCCGATTCTATAACTTTTTAAGAACATTCCGGTCAAAAATAGGTGCGTTCCTATTCAACTTAGTCCAAGTTGATTTTCAATAACGCTGAAAAATGGGAACGTTCTTTCTTACTCCAAGTAAATCACGCATTAGTTTAATTCCATATTCTATAACCACATTTAAGTCGAATCAACTGTCAAAACGTTCCGAATTTTAGTTCACACCTAATTTGAAGCGTACCAGTTATTTTCACGGCAGTTTGGGATATTTTAATCAGTTGGGTACGGAAAAAAATGAAATGTTAGGTTAGGACATGACATAAATAAACATGGCCGAATAGTACCCAACACGCGTACGTAGTCTGCGCCATAGACAATTTGAGTTAAAATTATTATTTAGAGTGCACTAATATTGTAAATTTTAGTTTTAGGAACAACGTCATTACACATTATGAAATTAAGTTCAAATTACCTTCATTCAAAAATTTTTGAACGTTCCTATTTTATTTCAAAGTTTCTGAATTGGACGTATTATTATTATCAAAAATGACTATGGTCATAGAGTCAAATGAAACTTGTAGTCTTAAAAGGTCAGGAAAATCTGTCTCGAATTAAAGTTTACTGGCATCCATTATCTATTCTCTGGGCATTTTATGTCAGTCCATATTTATCCGAGTGTCTTCTCCATTTTAGAAATTCCTCTACCTCTGATATCCATTAATCGTCTACTTTATTATAGGGTTCGTATTTTAGTAATCGTCATCGTCAATTGGGGCAACATTTGAAATAATGGTGGAACACTGGAGAAAAGAACAGTATTTAACTTTGATTGAATAAAATATATTATAATTAATTTTCTATATTTGTTTATGAAAAACAACACAACAACCTTTCTGTTTAATTATATAAATTAAACAAAATCCATTCAAAATCGTCGCGTCTCAATTCGTCTCATTCGCACACATTTCAATTAGTCCAACGCGACAGAGAGGTATTATATTCGTATGTGACGAAGTCTCTCGATAGCCGTTTTGTTTTGGTTAACTTTGGACTTTTCCGAGTCACTCCGAAGCCTAATTAAATCGATTTAAAATGTCACTCATATTGGCGCGCTATTTCAATTAAATTGACTATATTTTAAAACCAACCTAAAATATCCTATTTATCTTGCTCTTAGCCCATATTTGAATAATGTCAAAATTCTCTAGTATTATAATATATGTATTTAATCATAATATTATATTATCCTTTTCTTTGTCTTTCGCTTCTTCACAGGACCTGAAAGATATTTCCATTATTGTGACACCATCTGTCATACGTGTGATAAATGGCTCAGCAAAGTTATAATATCCCTACGGCCCGGCCCGTCCCCCCGTGCGATATCTATGATCACACCACCCCGAATACGATTGAAGAACCTTTCACGACGTTAAAATATAATAATAATATTTGTATACACTCTCATATCGTGTATCGAATACATGGGAAAATTCACAGACAGCAGTTAGATTTATTTTTCATTTTATTGCGGGAGTGAATAAAGTATGTACCGATCTCGGACTTGTAGAAAGAAAGATATATAAATCCCAATATAAAATAACCTGCCGCCGTTTTGATGTATTTCAAAACGAACTGACAATTTATCATAAAAGAAAATGCAAAAGAATAAACTAATGATGGATCTATTTATTCACAAATTTATATTACTGGTATGAACAATATACTCTAGTATTACGTATTTTTCCAACGAAGAGAGATACTTTTCGTAATAAAATCCAGATATTTCTCAATAATTGAAAATCCCAGATTCCTCTCAATTGCAATCTCAAAGTGCACATTGCACAACTGTACATTCCTCTATGTATTTTTGTAGAACCTACCTATGCCTTACATAACATAAGCATTTTTAATTGTTTTGTTATTAGTTTTTTGTTCTTAAAATTCTTTTGGCGCATGTTACAAAATTTAAGACATATATGTACAAAGCAAAATTACATAAACCCTTAAACTCCAACAAAGGCATTTCTGTGTGTTGGTATAAAATTTATAAAAAAAAATATTTTAAATTAGAACAAGAGTGAAATAAATAAGATAAAAAATGGTATACAATAAAAATATATAGGTACATTAAATGAGATAAAAATGAGCATATATTTTTTTTTTAAATAAAAATGAATATGTCCTTGATAAACAAGTACATATACATCTTCCTACGTTTCCTAAAATAAGCAAATAAATGCTTGTTCTATATGTGAACGAAATCGGTCGAGGCAGGATTCGAACTCGCGATCACTGGATTACTAGCCCAGCGCGCTAACCGCTCTGCCATCGACCCATCTAATAAGAGTTATTTTATAAAATTATAGTTATTATATTATTCCCTATTATTTTCAGTTATTTTTAATTATTCGATATCGTTTTTTGTATTATTAGTTAACAATGTCCAAAAATGTAAGCATATCTATGTTTTTTGATTTCAAATTCAATAACATACACTCTGTCCATTTCAGAAAAAATCTTTTTTACATTGATTTTTATTAAATTTAGATGATAAACGTTTTAGATGTCGTTTATAATAATACTATCACATCAAGGGTGCTTTAGACTTCATTGTTCTGTATCTTTATAGCTTTTTCAAGAATTTGTTTAATCTTTGGTATCAGGTTGCTGAAGAAATGTCTGCAAAGAATTTCAATTTTTCAAGTATTTTCGGTATAATATATAAAAAAAAACTCTCGAGTTACATCAAGTATTTTGTAATTTCAAATAGTTTTGAAGATATGAAAAGTGAAAGTAATTTCACACATGAAATAGGTAGGTACGTTGAAAGTTCAAAAACACAACAAATGATTAAAAAAAATACATAGGTAGTTAGATAAAAAATATTACGTAGGTTGAAGGGTGGTTATTATTATATGTATGTCTATTGATCTTAACACGTGTTTTGTCTTGATATAGACTTCTCGAGATATCTTTGTGAATCATTGAACTTTTTTCCAAAAGTTTGAAATAAAGCTGAAGAAATTTCTTTTTGATATATAGAATCAAACATTAGTTTTAGTTTTACTGTTGATTTATTAAAGGCACTTATCGGCCATTATCGTTCTATCGAAGACCGTTATAGTCATGACAAATTGTTCAATATACTGTAATCGGAATGACAAATAATGATCTTCAATAGAGCGTAATCGGAATGACAATTAGTCTTCGATAGAGCGTAATCGGAATGACAAATTGTTCTCGATATACTAAAATCGGAATGACATCTTCGATAGACCGTAATCGAGATGACAAATTTAATGATCTTCGATAGACCGTAATAGGAATGACAAATTGTTTTTGATAGAGCGTAATCGGAATGACAAATTGTTCTCGATATACCATAATCGGAATGACGTCTTCGATTGACCGTAATCAGAATGACAAAATTTTCTTCGATAGAGCGTTATCGAAATAATAATTGTCTACGATAGACCAATATTGGGAATTAAAAATCAAGCAGTTTAACAGAAAGTAGACTTTTTCTATGTACCTAAGTCTATGGAGTTTATCATGGAGTTTCACGAATTGACAGACTAAACAATTAAAATATATTAGTATAGGTAAAATATAAACAGTTTTATGGTTCTAATACGAGTAGGTAATATAATGTCAATACTAGGACAACCTTGTAATATATTAGTAAAACTATTTTCCCCCTATATAACTATGAAGTTTAAGGAAATGTTATTAGTATTTTAAGGTCATGAGGTAAATTTCATTTATTGATTTTTTCTAAACAGAGAAGCCCATTTTTGGGGGTGGATGCTGAACCAGCCTGAGTGGCTAATGAATGTTATAATGTCTCCGATATCAGTTGCATGACTATGTCCATTAGATTATCATAGATAAAAATTCCCAAGGGACTTCTCATATTTCTAGAGAGAGCAGGACAGTGACAGAGGAAGTGGACCACAGTCTCTTCTTCCTCTTCGTCTTGGCATGCTATGCAGTAATCCTATGCCTTCAGCTCCAGCCTTCTGACATGCTTTCCTATGAGCCAGTGTACCGTTAATACTAATATGACACTGGCGAGTTTGAAAGGCCCTTACGAGGCGAAAAGATTGTCCGTATAATAAGAATAAAATATTCGCTGTATATTATTGAGTTCTACAGTATATTATAAAGGATATTTCAGTAATTAAAATCAAAGTTCGAAATCCATTTAGTTTATAATAGGTACATATATCACCAATGTCTTGAACCAGGGTTCCGGGTGCGCAGAGCGCAGAGCGCAAATTTGTTTCTTTTTGCTTCGTTGGTTTACATGCAAATGGCTCCGCTTCTCGGCGAAATGAAATTATTTATTTCCATTTTTACACATATAAATAACAATAACAAAAAATAACCATATTTAAAAAAACTCATCATAAACATAGTATGTACAATTGTTCCTATTTGGAAATTTACTGCCTCACTAGACAAGTCTGTTCTGAGGCAGTACTCTTTCAATTTGCCCTGTGGTTAGATGTTTTTGGATGCAAAATAATTTACAGAGATAATTAAACATAAACAGAAAATAAAAAAATATATATAATCAGAAAATATACCGTGAACTGCAATGTTAATGTCATGCAAAGTAGCTCTATCCAAAAATAATGAAGCAAACACCAGTAACATATAAAATGGAGGTAAAAACCGATGCACATTAGTTCCCAAAACATAAATATGATTTTTCTGTCTTATGTCAGAAAATAATAAAATAAACAACAGTACCATGAAATAAATGATTCAATATATTTGGAGACAGCTAAAATATATAAAAAAATGTACTGACCATATCTTTAAAACGAGGTTTTTTATGTCGACTTGGCGAGTCAGCGGCTTGTTTCCACTTGGTATTTTATTTCAGTTTTGTGGTTGCATTCCGAGTGAATGTTTAATGAACATACGGGAGAACGTATGTACAAAATATTGTGTAGGTTTGTATTAAATATTGTATACGGTTTGTTAAAATTTGCGCGCTGCACCTGCACATATTATGTAAGAGTACAAACCCTTCCCACAAAACAATGAAACGTATGCGGCGTAAACTTTTGCAGTTGGTTCACGAATCTGAGAACCAATCTGAATAACAAAAATGCACATCAGACCTAAACGACTATTGTTGGTCAGATTCTATTTGTTGAGTTTTCTTTTGACCGGTTGTTCTTATTGTATTTCATGTCTATTTACTATTATTGGTTGTAACTCTATTTTATTGTATTCCGTTGTTGTATTTCTTTTTATAAATTGGGGTAATAAATGAAAAAAAAAAAATAATTGTGGGGCTTTGAGGGTAAACTGATCTTGGGGTGTGTGCATCCTGGAGGTCGCCCTTCTGGTGACCGAAAGGATGCATGTGTCGTGTGACCTGCGGGCTGCTCTTGAGCAACCTAAAGGTCACCCTCACGCACCTATACGCGGCACACTTTTTAAGTGCGCCTTTTGCTGGCGTATTCAGTGGACTCGAATAGGAGACTTCATCTCCTAAAGCGAGTCTGGGTGGTGGTGGGCCAACTCTCAGATTCTATTTAATTTCATGGAATTCCTAAGTTCAATAAAATCGAAAGGATCTGCAGGCCAAGCCAGGTATATTTCGGATGAACTCCGAGACTTGACTGACGCTCCATTTGAGAGCGGCCGGGGGTTATTTCAACTCTTCTGCGCTTCTTGATCCAGCCACTCCGTTACCGGAGCCCGGTTTCGCGACGTCTCTTCCATCTCCGGCTGCAATTGAAAATTTGATTTATAACATTATTCATTGTTATATTAAAAATATCACTTTTAACAGAATCTTGAGAAACTTAATTCCAAAGTAATTAGGTACTCCTTTAAGAAATTGTACCTATAACTCTCTCTATGGCACGAGTGAATGCTTGTTGTTGGTGGTGTTGCTGGTCATGACAGTTGTACTTGGTGTAATATACATTGTTAATATCTGTCTGCCTGTCTGATAAACAATAATAATGTATAAATTGTAAGGAAATAAAATTGATGAATGAAAAGGTTTTGTTTTTGTATTGCATCTTGGGTAACTATTATATTAGGTACTATCTCAAATATTAATTTAACACACACCCAATAATAAGTTGCATATTTTAAAGACTTAAAATCTTTATGCTGGTTGCAGACCAAAAGCTAAGCAACGCCGAAGTAAAGCTATACGAGTTAAGCTAAGCCAGCTACAGCTAAGCTTGAAATATGTTGCATGCACTCCGAAAACTATGAGAAAGCTGTCAGTATTATGTAGTCTGCATTGTTTTACCGAGCTGGATGGACGTGCCGGTAGGTGGTTAAGAAAATGATTGGAGACAGAAGTTCTTATGACGAAATATAAAGAATTTAAATATACCATGTTTACGCCCGTGACGACAACTCGTATGTCGCCGTTGGGCTTGTCATCTTTTGCGTGACTATGGATGACAATGACATATTGAAAGCAATGTTGTCAGTATTCAAAATGGATATTCCGCAGATTATTACGGTTATATTTATTCTGAATGTTTAAAATTCCTTTTTAAACAATAATATTGTCAGTTTATGCAGAAAATACATTTTAAACGATTAATTTGTACTTTTTCGCATCAATTTATTTTTTATTTTGAATAAAAATTTCGAACGCGAAAATTGTTTAAGGAAAAATTATTTCAATGGCGATCCGTTGAAGGATGAAATAAGATGGCGTACAGTAATTATATTATAGATTTATAGGCCCACAAAACTTTTATACTCAGAATTTTGAATTTTTGTTTCAGTCAGGGGTTATCAACTTTTGAATTTTTACTTTATTTTTTTTACCATTTATCTCAGAAACCATAAAATCTAGAACGCTGAAAATTGATATAAATATAGACAAATACAAAATCTCAAATTGGTTTTTTTCAAAAAAATTCCAGAGTTTCTCAAACATTTTTTATTAAGAAAAACATGTATTAATATAAATTTATATTTCCTAATTTTTTAAATATATCGAAAAAATCCGAAGCACCCCAACTAGATAATTTAATTTCCTGTAAAAAAATATTAACATATGAAGTAGTAGATCTCAATTTTTTTTATCAATTTTTATAAAAATTAAATTTAGTGACGACATCGCTTCATACCATATGGCAGTCGCATATACACAATATTATGTAAGAAGACTTAATAGTTTGATACTTAATATCCAAACATATATATATACCTACATACCATCATGATGTTTTCATATTCTGGGTAGAAAAAAAAGGACTGACCTCCATACTATCCTATCTTGACATACATAACTACATATGTTGTATAGAAAACAAAATATCTTAAAATATTCAATAATTTGGATTTATGGGTTTATGGTTTGGTTCTTATTCTTCCACCATACATACCATTGCTATCGACAGTTGGATATCATGTGTTTCATGCAACTACTTATATTGATAACGGTTTTCCTTGTTATTCTTCATCACAGTCGTGTTTTAATTGACTCAACACGGCACAACGCGATGTTTGTTTCATTTTTCGATATCAGTTATCCAAAAATTAAATACATATAAGTATCTATTTTTTGACATCTGTGAAGCCAATGCGGCCATATGTAAAAAATAAATGAGGGTGTTCGTAAACAAGTCGTTGAACTAGTTAGTCATATACGTTTAAAAGTAAGATTATTTAATACCGATCTTAACTATTTTAGTCGTACTCATCTAGTTGCGCGTTTAGTAAGCTTAAATCTAATAAGTAAGACCAATATGGTTTTACAAATAATGTAAGTCTATTTGTTTGTATAATAAATTATTCATTTGTATAATTACTTAATGCTTTTATTAATCGTGGATTATAATAAGTACGATAATCGTTACAGCTGAACATGGATTATAGTTAAAAGTAACAGCTTATTCGTCGCCATTTTTGTCAATTTCTATGCGTCTCTAACGATCCATGATGGTTTAAGTAGTATAAGCTTAGATCTGCCATCTTGATCCTAAATTGATATTAACCGTCACGCTTAACTGAATGAAAATATCCTCAGCTCTCATTTACATATTACGGTTGCACGCTTCTAGTGTGTGTTATGCTATGTATGTAGGTATATAGTGATACCAAGTATGGAAACGTGCCAAGAATCAAATATAACATATTATAATATTATACATACAAACATCATATCTTCCTATTATAAATTACCTAGTATACATGGCCCTACATGGACACAACTTCCGTGTTATGATTAAGCTTTCCTTAGTGACGAATCGCGGACTCGAGGAAGCGTGAAATAAATTATTACCTATCGTATTGACTGTTACTGCTAACTGGAAAAGATTGGCCAAGATATTTCTGTTACCGGGGGGCATCGCGAGGAGGTTCTTTCTACGTGCCCCGTGAATACAGCTTGCCATACACCACAGGTTACCTTAGAGACTGCCATGATACCTGCTCATAATATGAGGACCCTAGACAACGTGTCATTTAGCTCAAGAAAAGAAACAAGAAAATATAACTCAATGTATGGAAGTGACAGTTGTCACGTGACTGGCGACTGTCACTTACATACATTGAGTTATTTTTTGTTTCTTTTCTTGAGCTAAGCGACACATTGTCTATAGGGCTGCTACGCTGCAGCGGTCAACGCTGCCAAGTATTGGCCGAAAAATAATGTTAAATTGCTGCTGACACGAAAGAAGAAGGAAAAGACTTATTGTCTATCATCCTAAATTTCAAATGTCGGCCTTCGTGTCTCTGTTGGTTTGATATCTGACTTCTTAGTCAGATGTCCCGGGTTGTCTGGCTAATGTATGGATTAATTCCGCCAAATTATTAAACAAGCGATCATAACTTACTGTACCTAATTCTTGTATTGTTTTCCGGGTAGCTAACAGGTGTTCAATATTAGGTGGGTGATGGTAGAGCGGTTAGCGCGCTGGGCTAGTTATCCATTGGTCGCGAGTTTGAATCCTGCTACGAACGGTCTCGCTCACATATAGTACAAAAAAATAGGCTTAGTTTAGGAAACGTATGAGGATGTATATATTATGTTCATGTTTCAATAATAATTATAAGTTACCGCGTTCTGTAGCCTTATGACACATATTTTTCGTCTTACAGATTCAGACTAATATACAATTGATTAAAAACTGTATCTCCACCAATAACCAAATATCCAATATTTTCAAAGTAGGAATAGAATATATTTTATATGATGTCTTTTTAGAATTTGACGTAAAACAAATCATTTATATAAGTATGAAATTATAACTCTCCTGTTTTAGTATCCACAAAACTGAGTATACTATACCTACACTTGTAGTAGTTTAAGTATCCAGCAGAACTGTAACGTGGCAGCCAACGATAAGGCAGTATGGACAAGATGATGGTGATGATCCTTATAGTTTAATAATAAATTAATTGTTTGCTTACATTGTATAATATATTAGTTTACCGCGACAAATTTAAACATGGTTCAAGTTTATGAATCATTTCACAAGATGTTTCTTTACTTTAAGACTTTGGCGCTCGGCCATAGTTTCCTGCATATGAAATTCTTGGATTCACATCATTGATTTCAATGTGGTGTAAGTTATAAATGTCGTACATATAATCGGTCTTTAAAGAAATCAATTTGGTTCTATGTACATATATGAAATTTTATGGCTGTCGTCATAGAATTATAAGGTAGGTACAGAAGCCGCGTGTAGTACAAATTTCGAATTCAAATGTATGCCAAGTTTTTTTAAATGTGTGTGTGAGGCGGTAGATCGGTTGGTCTAGGTATTATGTAGGTGTGCGTATCGGTAGGTGTACGTATACGGCCGGGCAAGTGAAATTCGTCTGTTTCAGCGTAGTTTTAGTTGTAATACATTCATTGCGCTGACTAGGTATCTGTATCATATATAATCTAAGGCTGTCGTTTTTTATTTATTTCAAGCCTTCTCAATTAACAATAATTGATTAAACAGAAGCCGTAATATATTATATCAAAAGAAATCGTATGAAAAAGACTATAATATTAAGATTTTCTAAAGTATCTTATTGCACTTTCAAGATATTAATATTTTCGTAATTAACTTTCTTTCCGCAGACCAATATAAAGACATGATATAAGCAAATTTTCAAGTTGTGGGACATCTGCATGCACGGCTAGGCCAAGATATGCCTAGCCTTGCATGAAGATGTCCCACAGAGGCGGCAAGTCTCATTTCTGTCTATATTCCATCGTTTTAAGTTACTTGGGTCTGGAAGCATACCCTATATTGAGTTTATAACGTATTTGAATATTTTTCGGAATGAAAATTGAAACATTAATTACACAATGCTGGTATCAAAAAGTAGGTATACGTTGTTGATAAAGTGATTTGAATTTCTTAAAAAAATCACTTTTACCTACTGCTATATCAATGTATCATTTATACACCTTACTTTGTGTACGAATCCCCTGACCTAAAGTTCTTGCTAATATCAGCTCTGTATATTCCACATTTGAAACAATTTCATTTCAAACATTTCACTTTGATTTAACCACGAATAAGTAATTTGATACAACTGAAACAACGGCTTCTGCATCACGACGGATGACAATTCGTACGTCTTATTCGTACGAAAAACTCATTCGTGTTATTATGTTCATTTTTCTATCCTGGCACACATCTATCGCCTCATCAACATTCATAAGTAATGTCACATGTATGATTTTGTTTCGCAAAGTATTTCGATACAATGTGTACGAATTTTGTCAATTTTATATCGTTAAATTGATTTTTATGTATTTCAAAACGTGTGTATTTTGTCATAAAATATATGAGCCGTTAATATTTTTTTTTCAAAGAAATGTGTCTTGTACCTGCTCGTCAAAAAGATGAATCAAAAAATTACACGTTTCAAAAATGACGCGCATACCTTCACGATTTTACCAAAATAATAAGTACTTACACAAATTTACATACTCTGAAAACACATGTTTACATATAAATAAGTACCTTCTTAGATATTAGTTTTTTTATTAGTTATCCATGACAAAATTACAAATTCGCACCAGCAAATCAATTTTGCACATTATACGTGTTGTGTAATCTATGGAAAATTATTATTGTTGGATTCGATGTGTTAAAATATTTAAATGTGGAACATTTATCATTGTTTTATTTCTATAATTTTTATATTGTTTTTTGCTGCTATGGTTTTAAAATAATAAAGAGGAAGGTTACTTTTTTCAACCTAAACTGACTGTCACACAATGTGTTTTAATTTATTATAATATTTAAATCATGGTGTCAGGTGTGTTAACAGTGTTAAATATATAAAAAAGGAAAAAAAAAAAAAAGTGATAATATTAATTATTATACGGTGTCATAATTATGAACTTAATGGAGCAGATAAATATAAAAACATTCCAATTCGGCTCAGATGACCGGGCAGAAAAATGGCCGCTTTGGAAACAAAGATTTTATATATATATGAAGGCGTCTGGTAAAGAAAAATTAAAGGAAGAGGAGTTAAAAATTGCAATATTATTAAATGCAGTAGATGATAAAGGATTGGACATATACAATAACCTAGAAACAAAGTTCAAAGACAATTTAGAACACGTGGTGGACGCGTTTGAAAAATATTGCCGTCCCAAGGCAAATGTTTCATTAGAAACATTCAAATTAAATAATATTGTGAAAAAACAGGGACAAACGTATAAAGATTTTGTTACGGAAATAAAGAAGCAAGTAAAAATGTGTGAATTTCAATGCAGCAAATGCAGTTGCAGCTACGAAGAAAGGATTGTTAAGGATAAAATTGTTATGGGTATTTCCGATAAAAATATGATTACACAGCTATTAAAAAATCCAAATGATACCCTGGAGATGATGGAAGAACGACTATATATCCAAGAAGAAACCATTTTTTCTTAAGAAAAAAGGTGGATAGGGAAGGTAGTAAAGATACTATTAATGTCAATATAAATGATAATAATAATGATACAAAGTATGTTTCATTTCCAACTATCAACAATGATGAAAATCATGAAATTGTCAAAACCTCTAGATATGGGAGAGTTATTAAGAAACCAAATAGATTTATGTGATTAGTGCAATAGGAATAAGATTGTTTAAAAATGCTAGTTTATAAGACTTTACTTTAAATATAATATAATAAAATTGGATATAGAAATGTAAGTTAATATTAATAATACTTGTTTATAAAAATGCTAGGACATAAGAATCATATTTGGAAGAGACTAAAGGAAGGAGTGTTGTGTAATCTATGGAAAATTATTATTGTTGGATTCGATGTGTTAAAATATTTAAATGTGGAACATTTATCATTGTTTTATTTCTATAATTTTTATATTGTTTTTTGCTGCTATGGTTTTAAAATAATAAAGAGGAAGGTTACTTTTTTCAACCTAAACTGACTGTCACACAATGTGTTTTAATTTATTATAATATTTAAATCAATACGGGAGATGACCTTTCTCAATAATATGTAGTAAGTGTCTGACCTTCTCTGTAGGACATGACTAATTAGTAATTATGAATTTCATTCAAAGTTACGAATCATCTTTAGCCACCTACTTATTTAAATTTTATTGTTAGTTCGAATGCCAATCTTGTAACGGATTTGATAATGTTCTTACTCTATGTAAATGTATATTTTATTGTAATACTAGTGAACCCCCGGCAAACTTCGTATTGCCTGTATAATTAAAAATGGTCCATAACCACCCGTCGCTTCAGACCCTTCAGTACCTCCCGTCCCTTCAGTGCCTCCCGTCCCTTCAGTGCTTCCCGTCCCTTCAGTGCCTCCCGTCCCTTCAGTGCCTCCCGTCCCTTCAGTGCATCCCGTCCCTTCAGTGCCTCCCGTCCCTTCAGTGCCTCCCGTCCCTTCAGTGCCTCCCGTCCCTTCAGTGCCTCCCGTCCCTTCATTGCCTCCCGTCCCTTCAGTGCCTCCCGTCCCTTCAGTGCCTCCCGTCCCTTCAGTGCCTCCCGTCCCTTCAGTGCCTCCCGTCCCTTCAGTGCCTCCCGTCCCTTCAGTGCCTCCCGTCCCTTCAGTGCCTCCCGTCCCTTCAGTGCCTCCCGTCCCTTCAGTGCCTCCCGTCCCTTCAGTGCCTCCCGTCCCTTCAGTGCCTCCCGTCCCTTCAGTGCCTCCCGTCCCTTCAGTGCCTCCCGTCCCTTCAGTGCCTCCCGTCCCTTCAGTGCCTCCCGTCCCTTCAGTGCCTCCCGTCCCTTCAGTGCCTCCCGTCCCTTCAGTGCCTCCCGTCCCTTCAGACCCTTCAGTACCACCCGTCCCGTCAAACCCACCAGTACCTCCCTTCCCTTCATTACCTCCCATCCCTTCAGTAGGTTAAGAAAAAGTTTAATACCCGACACAATACTGGGAAGACCTACGAAGAGATGAAAGGACAGTTGGACCTTCTTTTTCCAGGATTCTCCAACTTCATTGGTAAAATGAACAAATACACGATAAATAAGAAGAAGAAGAAAAAAGTTTGAATCCAGAAACCGTCCTGGAAAACCTGCGAAGAGATGGAAGGACAGTTGCATCTTATTCTTCCACAATACTCCACCTTCATAGGTAAAATGACCAAATACACAATGAAGAAGAAGAAGAAGAAAAAAGTTTAAATCCAAAAAATGTCCTGGAAGACCTGCGAAGAGATGGAAGGACAGTTGAAGCTTCTTCTCCCAGAGTATTAGGTCATTTTACCTTCATAGGTAAAATGACCTAATACCTGAAGAAGAAGAAGATTTTTTTTTAATTCAGAAACCATCCCGAGCATACCCTCGACAATTCGCCAAAGTTTCATTGCAATCGGATGAACGGTTTCCAGGATAGTCCACTTTCATAGGTAAAATGACCCAATACTCGATGAAGAAGAAGAATAAGAAAAAAAAATTAATCCACAAACCATCCCGGGCATACGCTCGACAATTCACCAAAGTTTCATTGAAATCGGATGAACGGTTCCCAGGATAGTCCACTTCATAGGTAAAATGACCTAATACCCGATGAAGAAGAAGAAGAAGAAATTTTTTGATCCAGAAACCATCCCTGGTATACTCTCGACAATTCACCAAAGTTTCATTGCAATTGGATGAACGGTTTAGGAGCGCATTCAACACATACATAGATACATACAAACATTCAAATTTATAATATAGATTATGAAGCTGTTTGTAAATGGAATGGAACGTTATGTAATGGAGTGGAATGGAATGAAAGAAAATGAAGAAATGGAATGGAATGGAATGTAATGGAATGGAATGGAATGGATTGAAATGGAATGGAATGGAATGGAATTGAATTAAATGGAATGGAATGGAATGGAATGGAATGGAATGGAATGAAATGGAATGGAATGGAATGGAATAGAACGAAATGGAATGGAATGGAATGGAATTGAATTAAATGGAATGGAATGAAATGGAATGGAATGAAATGGAATGGAATGGAATGAAATGGAATGGAATGGAATGAAATGGAATGGAATGGAATGAAATGGAATGGAATGGAATGGAATGGAATGAAATGGAATGGAATGGAATGGAATGAAATGGAATGGAATGGAATGGAATGGAATGAAATGGAATGGAATGGAATGGAATGGAATGGAATGAAATGGAATGGAATGAAATGGAATGGAATGGAATGAAATGGAATGGAATGGAATGAAATGGAATGGAATGGAATGAAATGGAATGGAATGGAATGAAATGGAATGGAATGGAATGAAATGGAATGGAATGGAATGAAATGGAATGGAATGGAATGAAATGGAATGGAATGAAATGGAATGGAATGGAATGAAATGGAATGGAATGGAATGGAATGAAATGGAATGGAATGGAATGAAATGGAATGGAATGGAATGAAATGGAATGGAATGGAATGAAATGGAATGGAATGAAATGGAATGGAATGAAATGGAATGGAATGGAATGAAATGGAATGGAATGAAATGGAATGGAATGAAATGGAATGAAATGGAATGAAATGGAATGAAATGGAATGGAATGGAATGAAATGGAATGGAATGGAATGAAATGGAATGGAATGGAATGAAATGAAATGGAATGGAATGAAATGGAATGGAATGGAATGAAATGGAATGGAATGGAATGAAATGGAATGGAATGGAATGAAATGGAATGGAATGGAATGAAATGGAATGGAATGGAATGAAATGGAATGGAATGGAATGAAATGGAATGGAATGGAATGAAATGGAATGGAATGGAATGGAATGGAATGAAATGGAATGGAATGGAATGGAATGGAATGAAATGGAATGGAATGGAATGGAATGGAATGGAATGAAATGGAATGGAATGGAATGGAATAAAATGGAATGGAATGGAATGGAATGAAATGGAATGGAATGGAATGGAATAAAATGGAATGGTATGGAATGGTATGGAATGAAATGGAATGGAACGAAATGGAATGGAATGAAATGGAATGGAATGGAATGGAATGGAATGGAATGGAATGGAATGGAATGGAATGGAATGGAATGAAATGGAATGGAATGGAATGGAATGAAATGGAATGGAATGGAATGGAATGAAATGGAATGGAATGGAATGGAATGAAATGGAATGGAATGAAATGAAATGAAATGAAATGAAATAAAATGGAATGGAATGGAATGGAAAGGAACGGAACGGAACGGAACGAAACGGAACGGAACGGAACGAAACGAAACGAAACGAAACGAAACGAAACGAAACGAAACGAAACGAAACGAAACGAAACGAAACGAAACGAAAGAAATGAAATGAAATGAAATGTGAAATGAAATGAAATGAAATGAAATGAAATGAAATTTTAGGTAAGAAAATAAAGGTGAGTCGAGATAGGTACCGACTCGCTTTTTATCAATAGTTGAATTACATTTTATTCTTAATATTTATGGTACATTTTATTCTTTATATTTACTACCTGTGAAAACGACGTTTTCCAATGTATCAATCAATTATAACAATAAAAATTAGAAACATAAAGATAGGAAGACGGAAAGTGAAAAAAGTAAAACGGAAAATCAGGACACTGCGTCAAAGTCTGTTGAAGGAAGATAAAAAATATCAGATAAATGGTATGATTTACGGTCTCACACAATAAAATTAATACAATCAAATGTAAAGAACAGAAACTTACCCAATAATTCCCATTTCCAAATATAAAATTAGATTATGTCGCCTGCCATCGTTACACGTGGCTTTCAGCCTCGTTTCAGAACGAGAAAAAATGGTATTTGCCGGAAATGTGACGTATCGTGATTTCCTTTCCGTATTAAAAAATATATTGTGCTGTCGTTCGAAAGAATATATCAGTAGGTATAATTATCGCCATACATCTTGAACGAGCATCCGGTTGCGCAGAGCGCAAATTTTTGTCTTTGCTTCGTTGGTTTACGTGCAAATCGCTTCGTTCACGGCTGAAATTTCAAGTTATTTGGCGACAACTTAATCCAACTGTCTATTTGTTCAAGAGAACTTTGTTCTTTTAATATATCGACAATGTTTCAAGCCAGGATACGCGAGATTGTATGCAGGGTCTATATTTTTCACGGTTTTTCCAACTTTGAAGTTAAAAAACACCAACATAGAGTTTCCATAGTTTCCATATACGGATTTACTTAGAATTCGAAGTAGAACATTTTGTGTGTCTGTCCCCCCCCCCTCATAACTTTTAATCCGCTCAATTTCAAAATTTCAGAATATATAAATAGTTGTAGGCCTACAATTTTTACTTTATTTTTCAATATATCTCAAAACCATAAAAGTTAGAACGCTGAAATTGGTATGGACATAGACAAATACAAATTATTCCTTATACGCGGGTCTTGGCTTAATTGTCAATATGTTAAGAGAATAAATTCTCTTGAACAAATCGACAGTGTAATATCGAAAAAAGCCGAAACACCACAACTAGATAATTTAATTTTCTATAAAAAATGTATGCATTATAGTAATATATCTCAAACTTTTTTAACATTTTTTATAAAAATTGAATTTAGTGACGACATTGCTTCATACAATTTGTATGGCAGTCGCCTATACGTTAAGAGAATAAATTCTCTTGAACAAATCGACAGTTGGAAAATTGAATTTAGTGACGAAATCGCCTATGCACAATATCTAAGAAGACTTAATAGTTTGGTACTTAATCTCCAAACATACATACATACCATCATGCTGTTATCATATACTGGGTAGGAAAAAAGGACTGACCTCCATACTATTCTATCTTGACATACATACCTTCATATGTTCTATAGAAATCAAAATATTTAAATATTCAATAATTTGGATTTATGGGTTTATAGTTTGGTACATATTTTTACACTATACAAACTGTCGCTATCGACAGTTGGATCTCGTGTGTTACATGAAACTAGTAAATTAGACAACGTGCACCAAAAAAATCATAACATGACGCAAAAAAACTCATAATATGACAAATGTATTTGGTATTGGTATAAAAAACAGAAATGAAATTAAAATATTATATTTTTCATTAAGATTCCAATCGTTCACTGTGTACAAATAGTTGAAATATGCAACATTACTGGATGTCGAATGTACATATGTATCCATTTGTCAGAATTTACTGATGCGAAATTCGCTCATTGCGTCATACATAATATTATTTTTGTGATGTCATCAGTTCGTCATCAATGCAAATTATTTTACATATGTACATTTGACATTGTGTCTCCATCACCGTGAATTATCTCTGAACAGTCAATTAGAGATAACAGTTTAGTATGTCAACAATGAAATTACTTTAGATAACTCGTGAACAATTCACTCGAGTTACTTATTATCTAAGAGGAAATTAATTCCATACAACGTAACGTCGTATCGTGATCTTTATTGAAAGGTTTGAAACTGTTAAGTAGGTACATGGTGATAATGATAGTAGATATTCTTTAGCGTGCGTTGAAATCTTTCGTATCAAAAAAATAACATTGTTTTAGGAAATTATACAAATTTTCACTTAAGGTTTTGAATCTAATAACAAAATATTTATTTATTTGCTTTTTTATTTGTTTAATTATTAATTAATTAATTAATTAATTAATTCATTCATTCATTCATTCATTCATTCATTCATTCATTCATTCATTCATTCATTCATTCATTCATTCATTCATTCATTCATTCATTCATTCATTCATTCATTCATTCATTCATTCATTCATTCATTCATTCATTCATTCATTCATTCATTCATTCATTCATTCATTCATTCATTTATCGGCCTTCGTGGCTCAGTTGGTTAGGTATCTGACTGCTGATACAAAGGTCCCGGGTTCGATTCCCGGTGGAGACACAGTTTTTAATTCTGTTTTCAGTCTAGATCTGTGAGACGATTAATATTGATTAATTAGTCTCCAGAATGTGGCAACTTGTTATTGGGTGCGTGTTAAATAAATATTTGACATAGTACCTACCTGTTAGCTGCCCGAAAAGCAATATTAAATAAGTAAATAAATAAATTCATTTATTCATTAATTTTAAATTTATTTATTTATTTAAACGCCTTAAATGGGGTTTTAGATAGGTATAATATATACTAATACTTAGATTCTTGAACCACGAAGTAAAATACATAATTAAAAAGTACAGCAAAGAATAAGCAGTAAAATAAAAACAGAAATTATAGAATAAAAAATGTAGATAAAAAAGAACCGAGAAGTTATTCGACCTTTTGAAGTCTCTTTTTATATTCGTATATTGAACAGCAATTGATAACAATACCAAAAATATATCAAAACATATTTCCAGATACTCAATCCAATGTTCAAAATAATACTCTCATTGTGTTATAGTACCTATTTAGCATTTTTTTTTTCAAAAAAAAAATTCAAAAATAATATTTTTTTTTTAAATTTGATTGTATTATAGTTTTAGTTTCTGTTGAAATATGATCTTCTTTTCTTAACGTTATGTAAATTTAAGGGAGGTATTGAAAAATATCCATTACTTTTTATATTAATATTAAGTTTTTTTTATATTAAGTTTATTTTTTTTTGATTATTTTTTAGTTTTTCTTTATTAGTCAAAATATTATTACAATTCCGATGATAGAGATTTTAAACAATTACGATATTTTTATTTGCTAGGTCTACAAAAAGTATACTTATATAAAAGTATATAAAGAGGTATATTTTTTTAAGTTATCAATATATCTACAATTATGTTATAAAAAAGCTTCATAACATATTTTCTGTGTTAAATCGTTAGCTTTGTAAAGGGCCTGTCTGTGGAAAATTATACATTTTCTCTTAAATACGGCTAATTAAAAAATAAACCTTCAAAAGATTTTACTGTATACATAACTGTAATAGGATACTCAAAGGATATTTACGGTAGGTAGGTACATTACTTTTCATCCTTTTCAATACCTTCAATTAACCAATATAAGAACAATAATTAAATATTTATACATTCTTATTTTATAAAAAGTTAATTATCTTTAAGTTAATTATCTTTAAGATTTGAAGTTGGTCATAACATACGAAAATCCCGTTGGACGTTTTTTAATACATTAAAATAAAATTGTTCATTTTTTTTTACAATAATTTAAATGTCTATGAATGATAATTACATTTACGTACATATTATATTGAAAAGATGTTTAGTTGTATTTCAAGAGTTGGTAGGTATGAGTATTATTTGTAAGAATACATACATACCTACATATGTATTCACTTTCTTCTTTATATTTTTTTGTAATGAAATTGTCTATGGAATAAGTGCGAATACCTACACATACCTACAAATACATTATTTTTAAACCATAGATACTTTTTTACATCTTTAAAGGTTTTATGTAACACAAATTAATGGTTTTATAGCTATTTAATTACAGCAATAATAAAAAAAATATACGTTAGTCGTTATTAATTTTCAGTGCAATTTTAATTTGCATAGTTAAAATTTAATAAAAATCATTGTTTTGACGATTAATATTGTTTTATTTTAGTATTGCTACTCGTACAACTAACAGGTACAACGTCAAATATTAATTAACCATGCACCCAATAACAAATTGCCACATTCTGGAGACGTTTCACAGATCCAATCTAAAAAAACCGGGAATCGAACCAGGAACCTTTGGCTCAGCAGTCAAACATCTAACCAACTGAGCCACGAAGGCCGACAATAATGATGTTTTCTTATCATCCTAGCATCCACAATGGTCAAAGTTGCCATCCACAATGCTTATAGTGAAACAGGGATATGGTAGAATTCGCATGAAAGCAGTACGAACGCGGTTGAAGTGAGATCGCTAAGAAGAATTTGTAGTAGGCTGCATATGACAGGGTAAGAAATGAGGATACCAGAAATGAAAGCAAGATGTCATCTTGAATGTATGATAAAGAAAATATACGCCTGACAGGAATGGAATTGATTTTGTCCAAGAAAATGATGGCGAGATTATGTGAACGACGGACGTTCCGAAAGAGTAACATAAAAAGCTTGAATAATAAACGAACATGTATGAGACGATGGATATGTTATGAAGAGAGAGATGCGTGTCAAGATAATATGAATAATATGGTGTCCAGTTCTCTCTACTTACCCTGTGTGGGACTAGTCGTGATGGCATGTATTATATAATCAGAAAATGCCCAAAGTTTACACTAAAGGGTGTATGAAACGAAACATAACCGTATCTCAAAATGAGTTGTATTATTATGGTGAGTAAAGGAATATAATATGATGGGTGTGCCGGCATATTTTGGACAACTCTGAGTCCAAGTTTGAACAAATGATTACCTATAGTTTTCATGACGTAATGAGTATTTAAATTCCTTTGTCTTACTTCTAATTTAAGGTTATCAACTTTATTTTAAAAAGCAACCAATTAAATATGCACTAGCCTCAATAATAACTGGTTTTTTGTGCACATTGTCAAACTTTCAAAAATAATGTACGCACATAGCTTACCTTCGCGATCCGAATTTGTTTAATTCACCTATGAAGTAAGGGACTTGTCTCCAAATCTTTCGCCTACCTTCTAGGTGACCAACCATGATTTTTTTTGGCGGTCGCGTATTTGGCATCCTTTGAAGGCAAGCCCACCATCCTCGCTGGACACGTTTAAGGAAAAGAAGTATCCTCTTCGGGTCCACTTATGTATAAGCCAAGTTTGCGTTTAGATGTTAACGCGAAAGCCTTCCAAGAGGCAAAAGAGATCCCTTCGGGTCAATCGCGCACTTATCCCAGACACTTCAAGTCCCCCCCCCTCCCCCCGTTAGAGGCTAATATCTCTTTTTATTTATGTGTTGACTGAAAAGGAGTATTATATTAAAAATAAAATCAACAGATCAGCTGTACATAAAACAAATAACATTATAAGGAAATCAAGAAAACAGTAAAACTTAACAACAACATAGAAACGACAACATTACATACAAGATAAAGAATGTAACATGTACTTGACCTTTTTTATTGGAAAAGTCACTGATAGCTAGTGAGATTCCAATCATTATTATGTAAAACTTTTCTGAAAAAAAATATTAATAAACAAATCACAACAATAACAATATAATATACACAAACAATAAGATCAGGATCAACAAAGAAATAACATGACAATCGCCCAAAGAAAATAGGAGAATTCGAGGGACTTCCACATCTACAGTCCTAAGATGGGACAGACAAAACATGGGCATGGCTAGTCCATCTCATTTGTACATGGCCAACTCATCTCAACCTATGAAGTCTTGAAATGATTAGGGCATCATAAATTTTGTAAAAATTTTCATTTTTTCTTATCCGTCACTTTTCCCCTTTCTTCATAGGACTACAAACTCGAAGTAAAAGTACATTTACTAAGAGTTTCCTTAAAACAAACAATTGCTGGTTGCTTGTCAAGAATGTTCTCAGTTAGATTCAAAGAACTTGCTTTGATTATTTGAAGTCAAACATATTAGTGATGAGTAAATGCAATACCAAGTGAAGAATAAGTCTTGTATTCACGGTTTTTGTGTTGGTTTGCGTTCGCAGGTGTGGTTTTGATATTAGAAAATAAATTCATAAGATGGATCAGTTCATATGTACATATATATAAATTGTCAGTAATTTCTCTGACCTGTCCTAGTTCTATTTCGCCAAACTAGCCTGTCCTGTAGGTACTAGCTCAGGATTCAGACCCCTCTCTCGCAGATGTTTTTGTATGTTTGACAGCCATGCGGGTGGTAGTCTGCCTGGTTTTCTGACTAGTCTTAACGACCAAAGCTTTCTTCGCCATGTTGTTCGTCGATCATCTCACGATCTGAGCCTGTTTTAGACTGTCTTTTCGTCTATTAGGTCCAACCAAAAATCAACTTGTAATGGTCAGCTATTACAATATAAATATCAAGGTTTGTTATTTTTATGGGCTAGTATCAATTTTCATCATTTTAAAATCTACAACAACTCACAAACTAATAGAATATACTTGTAAAAGAAGTTTATTCAGACTTGTTCAAATGAAACTTTTTTACAGTGCTGATAAGATAAATATTTCTACTAAATCGTCTGCATATAATTTACATATTATCATAATATATTTTTACTCCTCACTTACGCAAGGGAATATATTGGGGAGACCCAAGGGAATCTGTGTGTGTGCCATGTGTTATGTGCTGTATGCTATGTTCGGCGTTTTAATTTAATTTTATCGATTATAGATAAAAGTACTCATTCGATTCTATTCAAATATTCCAAATTTGTATATCAAATACTCACTTAGACCCTATTAGATTTTGAAGGATATCTGAATAGTGCTTTTCAATTTTTTTTAACTATTAAATATTTCAAAGTGACCCTCAGCTCAGGAAACTTATTATTTGAAAATTTTATTTAAAAATGGGTAAAAAGGCACATTAAGTACTTTCATAAAGTGGCATTGAAGAATTATTAATCTTTCATAATAAAATATAAAATAAAAAAAATATGTAACAAACTCATATCATGAGAATGCTGAATATTTTCCATACAAAATTTGAATACTTTATAAAATGACTTTTTACTGAGGAGTTTAGCGTTGGCCACAACCCACTCGTTTTAGATATGGATATTATATTATGGCATTCAATTTAATGTGAGTGAATAACTTTTTATATCATAAGTCATCTTAAACTGAGTTAACTATTCCACACCTGATGTTGGTCATTAGTCTTGTATAGTTCATGAGTTGGGTACATTACATTTTCCTGCCATCTGGTCCTGGTCCAAAAAACTTGGCCGTCTCCTCATAATTTCAGTTTTATTGTGTCGCAATTTGAGCCCGGGAAAGTTAGGTACTTCTTTTAACTTTTGGGATTATATCTTTCCACGGCCGTCTGCAGGAAATTATCCAGCCATAAAGAGTGCATTGATAAAGCGGATTTCAGCCATTTGCAGCGGGAATAATAAGACTACCCTCGTTAAAAGACAATTTAGCTCGAAAAAACCAACAACCAGGTTTGGTTTAAAATATTTCAACTCACTCATTTGATTTATATAAATGATTATTTCTTGCTAGACCCAATTAGTCAACATTAAAGACAAAATTATAGACAACATAGAAATAATCCAAAAAAAATTCATTATACACCTTGATTTTAGAACTAGACGATTTGGTATCAGTTATGAGGAATCTTTAAAACATCACCAAATGTTACCACTTAACAAAAGAAGGGATATAACAGATATATGTTTCCTATATAAATTACTCAACAACCAAATAGATAGTCCGTATCTCTTAGGACCAAAGTTCCCTCTAATTTTATAATAATATACATGCACACGGTGCAAACTGAGTGTTGTGACTGAAGAAGGTGGCCTACCCGCGCGCGGACAAGGGCGAGATTATCTGCGCCAGCACATGTCATTATCTTTTTGCCGTAGTAAACATTGTATTGTATATTAACACTGACTCTGGTTGGTTGGAAGAAACACATGAAGTTACAAAATAAATATTTTTTTTTACATAATAATAAGCACATACTAAATTTTATTCTATTTTTCATATCAATGAAGCCGTCGTGGTTATAAGGTCACATTGTTTGGGTTTATTTAGAAAAAAATGACGCATTGTTATTATAACTTGTATTTACTATTTCTTCTTTGATATTATTTTTGTCTGTGGTTGCCAATGTGACCAGAAATTGATTTATCGATCCGTTTTGAAGTTTTCATACACCGTGAGGGCTTTTTCAACCGGAATGGGACACTTGACTGCGGCCACTTGGGTGCGGGACACTTGGGTGCGGGACACTTGGCTGCGAGACACTTGGCTGCGGGGGACATTTGGCTGCGGGACACTTGGGTGCGACGGACACTTGGGTGCGAGCCCACTTGGTTGCGAGTCCATTTGGTCGCGACGGACACTTGGGTGCGAGCAGTGGCGGCTCTTCCTAAAGGGCTCTCGGGCTCAGTCCTCCCAATCACTCCGTTCAAAATATTCCAAAAAATGTATATAATTGAATCTTGGGAATATATTATTTATCTAATTAATGTTTGCCGTCTTACACATGTTGTATATCTAGCGGAAATATTTAAACCTACACGTACCCTGCTTGAAGATTCTATGAAATATTTCATTACTTGGGCACAATCGACTTGTGCCCGGAGAACCCATACAATTCACGCGACCTTTCGCTGCCGCCGCAGCTCGCCGTACACGCTGAATGTATGCCGAATTCGAGCAAAACGGGGCAGTGCCCGCGAAGGATAATAGTTTATTTTCATTCATTCATATTTTGCTGCGATGGTCGAACGCTAGGTTAACAGTTGCAATTCTTTGAGGCTAATATAATTGATATCATAATATTACATAGTTTAAACTACAAATCCTCCAAAATATATATGTATAATTATTTGATATAATATTGCAAAAAACAAACAAAATTGATTATAGACAAACAATTTGTTAAATCAGGAAGCAGTCTTGCAACTGTTGCCAGAAGTTATTATTTTTTGTTGTTATTTTTTAATTTTGTATGATCAAATTTTTTTAGCTGTCACAAATCATAATTTATAGATACATTTTATTTATAAACGTTATTAAAAATCGAACCAAACACCGCATAAATGATCAGGTTAACGTTTTATTTCCGACATACAAAAGAATTATGGAAAATTTATGTACGAAAATTTATTTCATTGATAGATTTTATGTACGAAAACAATATTGTGCCACGTATCTGCATTTTGATTCCTGTTAATTTCATTTCTAGGTAAAATTACAATTTTGAGCCCCTCTACGATTTAAGGTCACCAGCCGCCACTGGGTGCGAGCCCACTTGGTCGCGAAATCAAAAATATTTTTTTCTGCTTATGAATGAAATATTTCGTACTGATTTTTGTAATGCTCTTTATATTTATTTATTTATTTTTATTTAAAGAATCACTTACAGCTAAAAAGTTACTATACATCGTTGTTCCATCAAATAAGGGCAAGCTACTACAAAACTGGGCAGCCAATTACAAGTGCCAGTTGATCACTTAATTTTCCCTTACAGAAGTTATTTTACTATTTTACTGTTATATACATTTTTCATACAAATATGAAATTTGTTTCACATCGATATGGCAAACCATAGATTTTTTTCTTTAAATTTTGACAGTCCTTGAACGCATTTTTAATGAGTGTATTTTTGTTAAATCAAAATTTTATCAGTTTACAAAAAACTCGAATTTCCATAACGTGAGAGCATTTTGAAAATTTCGACAGATGAAATCATAGAGAAGAAATTAACGGATATCTATGGAAAACTAATCAGCTCTATATCTATCCACTATACACATATGATGTAAATATGAAGTCGATCGGACTTATAGTTTGGGCTGTAGAGAGGATACATTAAAATAATTCCTTACGCCGAACGCCATACGCCATACATACAAACACATCACGACGAAACTCACAATGTGCACTCTCTACATGATACTCGTTGAGAAATTGATGGAAAAAAATTACACTTAAAAATTGTGAAATCATGACTCCACTATTCCATAGTGTGGAGAGTAAAAACTGTTTAGATCACATAAATTAGGGATACGGCGTGATGGTATGTATGAATTGATGTTTAACTAGATAAGTTATCTTTCTAATTCGTTATATTTTTTGTTTTGTCGCCTATACACAATATGTAAGAAGACTTAATAGTTTGATACTTAATCTCTACACATACATACATGTCTGTATATACCTACTTGTATATCAACTACTTATATGATAAAGAGCATTACAAAAATCAGCACGAAAAACTTCAGCCCTAGGCAGAAAAAAATATTTTTGAATTCGCGACCAAGTGGGCTCACACCCAAGTGTCCGTCGCGACCAAATGGACTCGCAACCAAGTGGGCTCGCACCCAAGTGTCCGTCGCACCCAAGTGTCCCGCAGCCAAATGTCCGCCGCAGCCAAGTGTCTCGCAGCCAAGTGTCCCGCACCCAAGTGTCCCGCAGCCAAGTGGCCACAGCCAAGTGTCCTAGACCGTTTTTCAACAGTTGGTCTAGACCAGTCTTGAGTAATTTATTCTCAACTGCGAAACGACAAAAAATAGAGGAGTCTAAACAATGAAAAGAGCTACTGATTTTTGTGCAAACATTAATAATAAAAACAAATTAAAAAAAAACGAAGAGGCCCTTTTCAAATTTAAATTAGAATATTATTCGATTGTAAAATAACAGTAAAGACGGATAGAATCAAATGAAGATAAAGAATCTAATGACGCCTTAATTTTATGCAACATTTATAGCAGTCACATTCAAAGTTTAGAAAAAAAAATGTTCAATTTTATAAAACTAGTTGCATGCAACACATGAGATCCAAATGTCGATGTAAAATTGAAGAATATATACAAAACTATAAACACTTAAACACAGATTAATAAATATTTTAAGGTATTTTGTTTTCTATATAAAACATGTAGGTATGTATGTCAGGATAGGATAATGTGAAGGTCAGTTTGTTTTTCCTACCCGGAATATGAAAACAACATGATGTACCTATGTTTGGAGATTATGTAGATATCAGACTATTGAGTGAGATATTGTGTAGTGTTTACTGCCTTGAAAATTGTATGAAACAATGTCGTCACTAAATTCTATTTTTATAAAAATTGATACATAAAGCTTGAGATGTGTTAGTAAAATGTTCATATTTTTTTATAGAAAATTTAATTATCTAGTTTGGGTATTTCGGCTTTTTCGATATTTAAAAAAAATGGAAATAAAGGCAGTGAAACACATACATTTATCTTAAAAAATATGTTTTTCTTAATAAAAAATATTTAAAAAAATACATTTTGAGATTTATTATTAATTTATCTATATTTGTAATATGTGTTCTGGCTTTTCTGGTTTTTGAGATATATGAAAAAAAAGTGAAAATTCAAAAGTTGCTAAACCCCTGATTGAAATAAAAATTCAAAAGTCTGAGTATAAAAGTTTTGTTGGCCTATAATTTTATATATTTTCCGAAATTTTAGGCTCTGTGCATTGATCAGAAGTTATAAGGGGGGAGGACACATAGATACCCAGACACATTAAATATTCTACTCCAAATTCTGAATAAATCCATATATGGAACATATATGCTGCAAAGCCTCTAAGTTGGTGTTTTTTGACTTTAAAGTTGGAAAAACCGTAAAAAATATAGACCCTGCATACAAATCTCGCGGATCTTGGCTTGATACTTTGTTGATATATTAAGCGAAATGAATTCTCGGATCTTGGCTTGATACTTTGTCGATATATTAAGAGAAATGAATTCTCTTGAACAAATCGACAATTTGAAACAAATTAAAGAAAAACGAAGACACCGAAGGACTTACAAAGATACTAAAATCTGCAATTTTACCTATAGAGAGAAACAAAGACGCAACCACTCCCAGGAGCAGGACTTTCCTTTTTCGTACATATATTCAATAAAGAAGGAAACATCAAATAAGGCATTTAAAAATGAATTATTTTTTGACTTTGTTATATCTTAGACAAATAATGTTTATGAACGAACAGAAAATCCGTAAATAAAAAAAACACATTATATTGTGTATAATTATCAGTGAGTTTAAAAGTTAAGAAGTTAATCGATTTTACATGTGTATGTAGTTAAAATCGATTGATGAATTCCAGTGCAGACAGTCAAATTTTGAGAAAAAGGTGTAATAAGGCTGAATAGATCATGTTTCTTTGATGGATGGTTGATTCTCAGAAACCGCTCAAAACTTTCATTTAAATTTATAGTTTTGTTTATAAATTTTGAAACTTAATTTGATGAACTTGAACTCTATACTCCAACTTGTGGTAGGTCAGTAATTAACAAAATAAATATATTTTGGATTACCTACGTGTAAACTGGATTTTGTAATAATCACCAATGTGGTGTTGAACATATATAAAGCAGAATAAATGCAGTTGAAATAAGATCGATAAGAAAAAATTTGTAGTAGAACGATGTATGACAGGGTTTTAAAAACAATGAACTCCAATAAATTATAACTGAGGGTAAATTATTTCACTCAAAAGGTCAATATGTTTTTTTGACAAGGAAAAAACCCATTGTTTGCGTATATGCAATTAAATAAAAAAAAATATTCGAGGACTTTTGCTCATCACTAGCTGTAATAAGCACATCCATCATGGTAGATTTCAAAATACCACATAGGTACATACAAAATTCACCGAGCGATTGGCGCCATACTGTATATTTAAATATTCGTATGGAGAGTCAGGAGCTCACAAGCTCGCAAGAAGTTCCCTAAGCCATATTCTGACATCGATCGTCAGGTTGTTTAAATCCTCCACCAATCTATCGTCATTCACATCTCCTTTCTTGCGTTTCTTTTTGTTCTTGTTAATTGATCCATTGTAGTGTAGCAATATGGTCTACCCAAGGTAACGCTAAGAGACAAACAGTAGTTGTTGCTGCTACACAGAAATGGGGCCAAATTGGAAACCTACTATGGCACAGAAGATGTTTTAGGAATTACAGATGCAACCTACCATGTGTGAAAAATATGACAAAATAAAGAAATTCGAATGAAATATTACAAAAAAACGTTCAAAGTATGTTGCCTAACAGTGCATTTAATTATCTTACAAAAATCTGCATGTTAATTTTGGTTACACATCGCATTTTTTAACTATAAAATAGATTTTGTGACACTTGTAAAATAAAGTATTTTTGTTCATGATAAGTATGCCAAATAGTGTATTAAATTATTTTATAAAAACTGCATATTTACTCTGGTTGAATTTCGCATTTTTAAATTTTAAAGCAGTTTTTGTATCACTTGAAAAATTAAGTTTTTTTTTCACATGGTATGTATGCTAAATTGTGTATTTAATTATTTTACAAACATTATATATGTTAACTTTGGTTAAATATCGCATTTTAGAACATTAACTCAGTTTTTGCATTACCTGTAAAATTAAGTTTTTTTGCACTTGGTAGGTTTCAAGGATCCGGCGATGATACATTTGTGTGAGTGAGGCAACTCAAAATAATATTGTGTTAAATTATTAAATTAAACATACGGCCGCATTCATCAAATGAAACATCATCTAGTGCACAATTTCTCTTTAACTTCTGGAGTTAAATTAACAACATATTATTAAAATCCAATTAGTTTCGTATTGTCCCGAATTAAATTTCCAAGTTAAAGTTAGTTTGACGCATTAAACGCTTTGACTCGCAATTTGACCGACCAGTCTATTCAGACGCATCATTTTTCATAGGAATTTTTTTGATTCATTGCCAAAAACTTTTTTACAAATTCATTCATTTTCCTTTTTATGGAGATTAATGAATCGCGGGGAGTAAACAAGCGAGTCGAGCGGTGATTTTTTTTATCAATTTATTATGTTATTAATATTGCAGTAGTGTCTGTTCGCGACTCTGTTTAATTCTCTGTTTAATAACCTATATAATTTGTAATGTACGATCGAGTCAAGGGTCTTCTTTTTCTTTGATTACAATTTTGGAATTGGATGGTAGCAAAGCGATGCATCTGTTCTCCACTCCTCTTAGTCTTCAGCGACTCTCTTCAACTCTGTATAGGAGGTAGGTACACTTTATGTCCTCGCACACCTGCTCTAGATACTCCTGGCGGGGAAGCCCTCTGCCAGTTGTTCCCTCAATCATTCCCTCCAAGATGATGTGAAGTATGCCAAGGCTACAAACAAGTAAGGACGTCTTGGGTTCAATCCTCAGTAGAGGAGAAAATCCTCAATCCTCAGTAAAATTTATTTCTCACGCGATTCTAGCTTTTCTGGGCTGGAAACGCTGGTAAGTGGGAATAGGGTAGGGTGCAATTTATATTATTTTTATAACATAATTAAAATCCAAAATAAATAATCACAATACAAATAAGAAAAAAATATAAACATATTTAAAACTCATTAAGCTGAGCATGTTTCGAGGTTGCAGAAATATGATTTGCATTATATACCACATAAAAAAACATTAAACTTATTAAAACCTTTTTACAAATATGATTACCTATTGTAAAACAAAATTCTAAACTATTGTATGTAACTTTATCTTATTTCCGCAGTATATTATGCCTTTGTTTCTAATCCATGTTTCTATTATTTTCTTTTGTTTCAAATATTTCATCAACTGTATGTCATTTATTTCTTTTATTATAGTTTTTGGTGCTAAATAATATGTAGTAGTTGTAATGTCTAAAACCAAATGTGTTATTTGATTTATTTTGTTTTCATGAAAATTATTAAATTTATTATTATTATAGTAATATATAATAATAATATAATATTCAGTAAACAAAACCAAATAACGGAGGAGTTCTCTAGTTGTTTAGTTATTATGTATGTATGTAATTTATGATGGTGATAAAAAAAAATGTGTAATTGTTTTAAGTGGTACCTGTAAGAATTTCCTGACTATTGTACATGTGTTGATTATTGCAGTTTTTTGTATGTTGCTGATGACGTATGGGGGTAGCTTTATTATGTCTATATTTTTTTGGGATGTTTTTGATATGGTGCCTGTAGATGTTAATATTATCGGGACTATTGTTACTTTTCTTGTTTTCATTGTGATTTTTCTGCATACGTTATATATTTGTCGATTTTTTCCCGATAATTATTGTTTGTAGATTTGATGTGTTTGGTATTGATATTTTTACTAGATATGTGTGTCTATGTATTTTGTTAATTAGAGCAATGTCTGGTCGGTTGTATATGTTTGTTTTGTCTGTGATAATGTCTCTATTCTAGTATAATTAGTAGTTGTCGTTTTCTGTTACTGCTGGCGGTGTGTATGGATACCATCTGTGGTGAGTTTCGATGAGTTGTGTTTGTGAGCTAGTTCCAAATATATGTGTTTTCAGATGTTATCATGTTTATTCCGTCGATGCAAGTGTTGGGCAGCCACCTGTTGTGTTATATTGTTTCTTTTTGTGATTTGCATTTTCTACATGTGTCATTTGTTATTGTATTTTCTTTTATGATATTTTATTTATTTATTTTATTGATTTTATAGAACCAACAGTTTTTTTATTACATATACCAAAATTTACATAATTTTATGTAAGCAACATAACAAATAAATTGATTTGATTTGGACCACCTCACTAGGCCAGCCTGTTCCGAGTTTACAATATGAATTTACAATAGGAACAATTATATTAACAGGTCATAAACCTTTTAAAGGTTCTTTTAAATACTTTAAACTAAGTACGTAAATTATTTAACAATTGCAAAAATATTTTTTTTATACAGGTATATTAAAATATAAAAAAGAAAAGAGTTGGGAAGACTAGGTATATTAACTATTTAGCTATTCAGTATACAGAGTTAAATGTTATGTAGGTAATAATATTGTAACAAGTAGTATGCACCGAAGTTTTACACCACAAACCATTGTAGGAAACACAGACAATATGTTTTGCGTAGTTTTTTTGTTTTTATGATTTTTTCTTGAATAGCTATTATTAATCCTTCTGTTTCTGCGTAGAGGCCTGAGTGTTTGAGCCAATTATTACTTAGGATTTTGTCAACATGTTGTTGGTGTAGATGATATGGGTGTATTCCGTGTAACGTTTTATTTCCCGGGATTCGATTTCCGCATCTTGTGTTGTTATTTATTGTTAAAGTTCGTGTTCATTTAGTCTAAGTGCATTATGTGTTATCTATGTTTATGAATTCGTAATAATAATGTATTTTTTTTAATATTTATTATTATTATATATTACTATACAAACATTTTTTCTAATCTTGGTTCGGGTACATCAAAAGTGCAAACTATTCCGTATTATGGTAATTTTATTGAAGCCAACTCATCCTTAACTAAGTTATTCACTTCTTCTACTAAGTTGAGTCTATCTTGTTAAAACACTCATGTTACAAAGGATCTTTACTTTACTTTATACTACTTAATTAATTATCTTCTCTTTTATTTTTTTCGTTTAAATTTCCAACGACGTTTCACCGGCAAAATGCTATAATTAAACGTACTTTGAGCTTGTATCACTAAACAAGTTGTACATAGTTTATATTGTGCGATCGAACGCGAGCAACTGCGGCAAATAGATATTTGCAGATAGAATGTGGCAGAAGTCTCCAGAATGTGGCAACTTGTTATTGGGTGCGTCATAGAATTATAAGGTACAGAAGCCGCGTTTAGTACAAATTTCGAATTCAAATGTGAGGCAAGTTTTTTTTTAGTAGGTGGACGTATTATGTAGGTGTACGTATCGGTAGGTGTACGTATACGGCCGGGCGAGTGAAACAGTTTTTACCTGAGTTTTTGTGGTCATACTTTCATTGCGCTGACTAGGTTCTGTATCATATATTTATAATTTAAGGGGTGCGTGTTAAATTAATATTTGGCATAGTACATGTTAGTTGCCCGAGAAGTTATAAAATAAAATAAATAAATAATTATTATGGAATTCTACAGATTGGAAGCCGTGTCAATCGACAGATGGGTAACTACTTAATTTTTTTTATCTGGTTTTTACTTGTGAAATGCCGCATTTGAAATAGGTATGCGCACGGCGCGCGGCACCGAGTGAGTGTTGAGACTAAAGGTGGCTTACTTCCAAGCGGACAAGGGGCGAGAGTATTGTTGCCATTTAAAGGTGTGGATGTAGGTAGGAAATAGGTTTTAGCATGTCAGGAAGATGAGAAATACAAATGGGAAGTATATGTCATCTACGCTTGCACTTTCAGTATTACTTCAAGAGTTTTCATAGCCACTTAAGTACTCGTTTCCTTTTAATCACACTTTTTTGGCATATTTGCAACTTGGTTGTGAAAATAAAACATTTAGGTGCAGTGTCTGTAAGGCTTTAGAGTTCTCCGATCTCTTAGTTTGTTCCTATTTTTTGGAAGAGCCAGACCCAAGAGACCAAAGATACCGGTTTGCCAACCATTGGTACAATTATCGGCAAACAACTTGAGAAAGCATGTGGGCTGCGAGGAGCGCAAAATTGGGTTTTTGCACGGTTAGTATATGTGCAAACCGTTTCCTTAAACGACGATAATTCTCAAGTATTTGTCGGAAACAGTAACATAGTTAGACCATTGTGAGGCAGCGTTTTTTAAAAAAATCTCTTTGAACCGTGCCATAGATATTTTGTGAACACCCATCCAATAAAATTTATGTCAATGTTTATGCTGGTACGTTTTGTGTTTACAATAGTAAATGTTTAATTAGCCAATCGTTCGTTTGTTTGGAAAACATGTTCTTAGGGAATTAATCCAAATCCCGAAAGTTGGGAAAACATAATTCCCCGATTAGTAATGAATGTCGCTGGAAATGGAGAGTAAAAATACCAATTGAATAGATTGTTTGATTGAAGCGGCGATATTAAACAAGTAGTATCAATAACCGAACCCTTTATAAAACCATTTCTATCGATACGTATAGCAATGCGAAATTCGATTATCGCTAAATTTAGATTAAAGGCCTGATTCCGTTCTGGAAAATTTCAATAGATCCGAATGTGGACAGTTTACCGCAACAGTTTCATATTTAATTTATAACTTTATATACATGTGTACAAAGGCGGGTTTATTGCCAAAAGGCATTTTCTTTCAACCAATCCGAGCAACGTGAAGTCTCTAAAGTTAAATTGGTACAATAGTAAGTATTTAGTGATAAACAAAGATCAAAAATACGGAGAAAAAAAAAACAAAGAAAAAATAATACTAATAACACTGATCATAGCAATAAAAGAAGGAAGGTACGATAGGATACAGAAGGAATATTCAGAAACTATTTTACAGATAAAGTTTTTTTTTCATAAATTTACTATGCCCCTGCAACATTGATTATGAAAGAAAATATTATCACGGCGTAGAGCAGCAGTCACCTTACTTTTATAATAAACGAATACTATTATTATTACGTACAACCGTACTAAACAACCATACGCAAAATTTGCACTTAAAAACCATAAGCAAAACTGACCTAAACAACCATAGTTACGCAAACATTGTACCTACTTTAAAACCATATGTAAAATTGTGCCTAACGACCAATGAAACCTTAGAGAGGATCATAAGGTCAGGAACGTGGAATTCCGATCGAGACGAGGGCATTGTTTATATTCCTTAGTATGAAAATAAGGTCGTGAACTGTCCGTGTGTCGAAAGGGCACATTCCCGGAAAGTTGGACTGAATCGTGTGGCATGCCGGCCTCTGCTAATTGGGATTCTGGAAATAATCAAGGTCTGGTGAACTGTGCGAGCACCCAACAAAGGATGAAATGAATGGAAGGAAGGCTGTGGATTTTCAGCATGATTCGTGGCATGTCAATTAGATCTGAAGCTCTCAGTTTAATGAATAATTAATCATTTTAATGTAGAATGAATGCGCCACTCTCAACTACATTCAAAATGCCAACCACAAGAAACGCAGGAATTTTCATGTTTATTCTGTTATAAATAGATGGGTCGATGGCTGAGCGGTTAGCGCGCTGGATTAGTAATCCAGTAGTCGCGATTTCGAATCCTGCCTCGACCGATTTCGTTCATATATATACAAGCTTTTAAGCTTATTTTAGGGAACGTAGGAAGATGTATATGTACTTTTTAACAACATATTAATTTTTTTTTGAAAAATAATAAAATAAAAAATTTATATAAAAAATCACGATTCTATAAAATTCGCTTTATATTGAATCATAATGGCTGTAAACATGCAGTATTTAAAAATATATTAATCATTTAATTCTAGATTTTTTGTAATTTGTTGTATTGTGATAATTGGTGTCCGCTCTAATATTTGTAAATGACACAATAATTATGTAAAACCGAAATGTCAAATATTTGGCTTGGTAAAATTGTAAACTGCTAGCCCTAGAACAGGGTTACCTAGTTGGGCAGCAGTAATCTTCATAATAGGTGTGAAAAATAAATAAATAAATATCCATTAGTGGAAATAAAGTGAAAAATTGTTTTTTATTAATTTAAAGTAATTACGATCATGACGATATTTCTGTAATAAGACAGATTGACATTACAAATTTCGTTCTATGATTTTCTTGTTGTTCGTCCTCTTTATTGAGGAAAGCCTTGTCCATCTTGATGGGCCATTGTTGCTTTCCCTCCAAAACTTTTTCCGACGCTGCGCTTGTTTGATTTAGGAACACCTTAATAATCGTGGCTATAAGATCACTAGGATCGTCATGATCATATTTCCATACAGCCCCCCTAGACAACATGCCATTAAAGCTAAGCGTTATATCGCTAAGCGATAGAAATGTATGAAATTTGTGGCTGTCACGTGTTGTCATAGCGACCAATTTCATACATTTACTATCGCTTAGCGATATAACGCTTAGCTTAAATGACACGTTGTCTAGGCCCCCTGATTCCAATTTTAAAATCTTACGATTGGCAGTGGTTAAATTTCTTCCTCGTGACCCAAGATTGATTGATTGAGATCTCAATTTGTCATCGCAAAATCTGCCTCCACGAAATACGGTCTTGGTCAGATCGAAGGGCTTCGATAGAAGAAGATCCTGAGGTTCCTCCGAATCTTTTACCCTCAACGCTTCCCAGTTCTTCTCGCCATGTGTCCAAAATATGTTATACCATTTCACACACTCAACAATTGACTTAAACTCCTTTCCACTTTTTCTCCTTATTTCTTCCTAGTCTTCCCTTCCCACCACCCTTCACCAAAGTGCATATTGTAGTTATTGTCAAATAATTTCTATAGATTAATCAGTGGTATATTTTTAATTGGACTAATTTTACCTGTCTTATTTTTTGTACTTATGATTAATTCAAAACTGTAAATATTCCCAAATTGAAAAATTGATTTAAATACAAATTGCCAAAATGATTTTCTGTATTCCACGACACAAACGTCATCCAATACAACAACAACATCATCCCCTTAGCACTTTTGTCCCGTTTCTATCGGGGTACGCTCTGACCATGATCCTGGAAGGTCTGGTGAATCTTGTAATTACATAGAGGCGAGTGCCATCTGACCTTCGTAACCCTTAGAAAGGAGAACCAGAAAATTGGATAATGGCTGCACATAGCTAGTGATATAGATCCGAAATAGATTTTTTGAAAATCCAGAGGTGCGTGCCCCGCCCGGATTCGATTACCGGACCTTACCGCTTAGCAATCACCGGTCAACGCATACGTCATCCAATAAACACTTAATATCTAGCCATAATTTTATCGCGCTTTTTTTATGGTCACAACATAAATACAGTTGCTAGTGTATCAAAATCTAAAGTGTATAATATACATAAACAACGACGGAGTTCTGTTTTAGCTTTTGGATCACGTATATCACTAAACCCAAAATCCAACTGGTTGTTTTATTTTTGATGAACTACAAGCCATTATCTTGTTGACATTATCCGATCAAGACTGATAGTCGGGGTCACAAAACGATCCATTAAAATTGACCCTTTTTTGAATTGACGCTAAACTCCATACGTCTTTTTACATTTTATATTCCCTGTGTGAATGGAATATCAAAAGGCACTAGTCACATGTTATTTTTTTCTTTTATTTTCCCTTCCGGACATCTAACAAGTGAGTACCTACATACCATCTCTTCATATTATGTTCTCTTATATGTTTAACACTGTCGTGTCAAAGCCGATTTATACACTTCTTCAAAGGAAATACATCATCGAAGGTGTATATTTGCACACGAAATTATTTATTATCTTACTCCGATCTGTTCAAATAATCGTACGAATGAACTGCTACCCATTTATGTATACCTATCCGTTCAAGGGCTATCAGCATACATTCATTTTAGTATTTATTTTCTTAAAAAAAAATGAATTTGTTCTTGTCAAACAAGTACCAACATATATGTACCTACTTCTTCTTCCTTCAGCCATCTCTACGCTGCTGAATGTAGATATTTTCTAAGTTCTTCCACTCGTCCTTGTTTTTGGGCTTTTTTGGACTCATCTCCTTCCAACGACGGGGACTATATCATCGGTCCAACTTTTTTGAAAATCACATGGTCTCCATTTTAGAATTTTGGGTACCCATCTGTAAAAAAATTGTCATTAAAATAGTTTAAATTCATGAAACGAGTTAATGAGAGTCAGCGCTTTCAAAAGTTCTCGAACTAACATCCTTAGACCAACAACTTAGACAAACAACATTTGATTGCTACCTCCGAGAATAATGGTTTGATCATCTATAACACTTACACTCGTATTCAGAGACAAACATGAGGATTGAAGCCCTGATGTCTCCTCGATCCCCATATTTGTCTCCAAAAACGAGAGGAAGACTCATTTTTCATAACGTCTGCAGAAAAGTTTAAATTTATTCCCAGAAAGTCAACATATGGACAAAAAAGTCACATGTACTTGGCACTTCAAAAACATCAAAAACACCAAAAAGTGTAGAGTTCAAGTTTTATATAAAAAAATGACTCTTGCTAGCTGTAAAACGAACGTTACCCTATCATAAGAAGTGATGCCAACCTGTATTCTTTTTTTGTATTATCATGTTCCCGCCACTTGTCACCTTTATCTATGGACATGCCAGTGACATAGTGACAAGTGTTGTGTTATTGCTGTTAATTTGCAACTTGTAATTTATTAGGAACTAGCTGAGAAGCATCGCTTCGCTCAGCTTCTAAGCTAGGGCTTTCAGCCTACTTTTTACCGCTGCGCGGTAAATGGCCGCCTTCGGCGGTTCATGCAACAAAATGAAACGAAGCTTTTATGGTAGGTACTTAAAAAATATATTCGGTACAGTGTTAACCAACACCTGGTGGACGTCACAATGTCTAGTGGACTTCACAAGGTGCGGGCTTCCAGTCCATTGCCAGTGTTGTTTTTGCGGCTACTCCGCATGGACACATGGCCCCAGCCACACGCCCCATGAACATGCCCATGACGATGCCAATAGTCCATGAAGACTTGGCCACGTCAACCTGAGCACCCGCGAGGAAGAACGAACGCTTGCCCTTAACCGTGAGTGCCGTGAAAAGATAAATTACTCTGGATGCTGCAATTTATCGACCTGCATCTTCGCTTTGTGTCTCATGGGCATATTATGATGAGTTACAGCACTCATTTCTCCATCATCAAAATGTAGTTAATTACCTCATTTTGATTATTTTTAAATACATAAGTATTTTTTTTATTTATGTTAGTCCAATTAATCCAATCTTTGGGTTGCCCATATAGAACGAATGTGTTTTTAAAGTTGTAACGTGCACAGCATACATTATTTTATAATAAATAATCAATAGTTGTTGATAATAATATTTCATTTTGATGACCTTTTTATTATTTCGATATTATTCTCATCGGAAGAAAACATATATTTTTTAACGCATTGCGGCGCTTTTGTGATGTCATTCAAATAATACTCCATAGTTAAATAATAATTAAATTTCAAGACCTGACACGAAAGTAGAAGGTATATAAATATTTTGTAATCTAATATATTTTTAAACTGTAATCAATAATCAATAGTTGTTGATAATAATATTATTTCATTTTGATGGTCTTTTTATTATTTCGATATTATTCTCATCGGAAGAAAACTTATATTTTTAAACGCATTGCGGCGCTTTTGTGATGTCATTCAAATAATACTCCATAGTTAAATAATAATTAAATTTCAAGACCTGCACGAAAGTAGAAGGTATTTAAATATTTTGTAATCTTATATATTTTTAAACTGCATTCCTGTTTTACAAAATGTCGTAGAAATAAAGTTGTTTTTTGTAAAAATGATTTTATATTGTGTTTCCATAAGTTTGAAAATTTACCGATAGATGTCGAAAACCAACCATTTATACTCTTTATATATTTTTTCGTATTTTTTAAAAAAAAAATTATGCGTGACCACAAAAAAAGAATATTTTTCCCGAAATATGTATAATATTGATTATCTTTAAACAAAAAATCAATATAATTGGCGTTGTAGGCCACTTGTAAAGAATCACCATTTTGACAGCTAAATTGGTAAAACAATGCAAGTAAAAACAAATCTGACCCACAATGCAAAAGGAAACACTTGTTCCGTGTAAATTGTTCCCTCTCCCTATGTAGGATTTTATTATTTCGTGCCTTTTGAGCTCTGGCCATGACGGGAACAAACAAAATTTTACGTTGGCATCAGTTGGCATTATAATAACCGTAAGGATATATTCTCATAAATCAATTTTGGCGACTCGGCGAGTAATGCAAAAAAGCATTCTATAAGTCTTATTATATAACATTAAAACATACTTTCTTTTGAAAATAACATAAAAAACATTAGCTCGCGAGGCTTTGTGTTTTTATACTGTTTCAAATGTTATATTATAAAAATGTAATATTATAAGATTTTTGCTCTACTGTAAAATTGACGATTTTGACATAGTAAGGTTTCAAACGAAAGACAGACAGACAGACTGACATGAATTTAGCCGTGCACAAACATGTGCAAATCCAGAACGACAATCTTACCAGGTCTACTTTATTTATATGCAGATGCAGATTACTTAATGTGTGACTTATGTATTTTTAGGGTAAAATCTGATTATAAAATATGTGACTCGCTTATACACGGTCGGTCACAAAAAAATAAAGCAACTGTAAAGAATACGTAAATAAATTATGTTGTCTCTTTTCTTTAATAAATTTTGGTCACAGTTGGTTCATGAAATTTAGGTCACGGCTACTCATGATACGATTTTAATACATTCTTATCTTATTTATTTTATTTTATTATTTGATAAATTCACAGAACGTATTACATAACACATAATCTTTCAAATATAAATGCAATCTATTCAATGAAATATTACAAATTCAATGCTTGGTAGAAAAAGTATTAACAAATAACTAATAACAAATAACAAATAACTAAACTATGTTGACAGAGGAAGTAACAATAACAATAAATCAATTAACAATAAAATAAGCGAGCAGAAATAAATACAATAATAATACTGAAAACAAATCATAACAAATAGAGTAAGTAAAATAGGTAGAAAAATCAAGAGAAAAATCAAGATGCACAATCTTTCAAGACTTATCTTGTCTTAATCTTAAAAATATATAAATCAGTACTCGATCATAATTAAATCTGAATCTTAATCGATCCACATTCAATCATGAATATTCGTTTAGTTTTACTATGAAATTGTCATTAATTTTTATATAAATTATAATAATAAATCAATTAATTACGATCTAAAAGGTTTCTTTAGTCTGAATCTATTCTTAATCAACTTCGGTTTTTGTGTTTATGTTATAAAAATACTATAAAACGTAATGAATGTGTACATTACTTTAAACTATTAATTACAAATAGTTTCGGGGAGTTTGAAACCAAATTAAACAGTTCATTATATTGTGTGCTCCATTAAAATTCGATTAACTCGGGAATGTTTGCCTTCAAGTCGAGTGGAAGTTTTCTTTAAACAATAATCTAACTTTGATGCTAATATTAATGGCCTGATGAATATTCATGTTATTGAATCAGATGATAAACGATTCCTGTCCCGAAAGTGGTCCACGGGAGTAATGCTATAAGTTATTAAATTAAATAATAATGATCTTCCAGAGAGCAAATAATGGACAGGTCGCGTGGTGAATACAGAAGTGATTTAGCTACAAAGTAATGTATGTCACGATCGGATAAGTGCGATTTGTTTGAACGACTGTCGCAAGTTTGAAATACTAGCCACGGATTAGCGGACCATCGATGAATGCCAATACACGAGGCGAATTTCAAACGATCAATAAATATGAAATCGTTTTCATAGTTTTCATAACTTTATTCCATATAATTTTATTAAACTGTTTATAATGTTATACCAAATAATGTTTAAATTTATTTTGAAATGTGTAATTTTCCGGAGATAATAATAAAAAAAAATTACGAATGACTTTGATGGCAATAGAACTATACCAACAGGTGCAAAAAAATCAAGTCAATATTAGCATGTATACACCCTTTTCTACAACTTCACATGTCTCTCTATACTGGAATAATGCAATCGATTTTTAACTTTATATATTTGTACTTAATGTTTTTTTTCTGATGTTATATCTTTTGGTTTCTGTTAATTGATAAGTAATTATGTGAAAGAGAGAATCTGGCCTGAAAAAAAAACTGCAGTTAAGCGGGAAAATATGATTGAAATTTATTTTTTATTAAAAAAAAACTAGTTTCCCGACCAGTTAGTGCTCTGAAACTTTCGCAATTCGTATATTCCCGATGACAATACATGTTAAATTTTGTTTCCAACTTGATTCATTTGATGTTTTGATAAAATTGAATAATTCCGTTTTGCTGAAATTGGATCGTGACTGTTATACACGTTGCATAATATTCAGGCGTTATTTAAATCGTTGTTAAATTGATTTCGAAACTTTGAATAGGGTATCCTCGAATTTTATTTGATTAACTTGGATTATACATATAATGTCAATTTTCTTCTTTACTAAAAAAATATCACATTTCATTCGAAATTTTCACATTGTAGCGATGTAGATTGATAAAAAACAATACATATTGGGAACAAAATGAGAAAAAGGAGGGATTATTGGTATGAAGGAAAGAACATGTTTGAAGGAGTTAGGGAACAAGGTTGAAAAATATCTTTATTTGTTCACGGTGAGTTTGTAAGGAGTCGTGAAAAATGTGTGTGTTTAAATTTTATTAATTATATGTATGACATGGCGTGATGGTATGTATGTTTGATTAATCCCAATTCGTAATGGCATTTTAACAAGTCTTTCTTTCGTACAATTTTACACTCCATTCATAATTTTGTTAAGTCGTAATGTCGGACACCTTTAGTGTGGTCCTCTCTTCCAGAAATAAAGGGATGCTGGAGGGAGAGGGGGGATTAGGGGTCATGGGGGTGGGGGGGTGAGTTATGGATAAATTATTATGAGGGAAGTTTTACGTAATCGTTCCGGACCCCGAATCGTTAATCAAATTACCACCGACAGAGGGATTTTTAGTGGATTTTTTAGAGTATTGTCACAGAAGGCGTGTTTAATCACCGCCCGTGATTAACAATACCTGTGCAATATCAGGGGTGACTTACAATAACAAATTGTTTAACCGCACCCCATTTTGACGATTATTTTTGCAGCTTCGCAATCAAGATTTCACCAACAATTTAGGAATTTATATAAATTTATGAAAAGTGCTTGAAATTTGTATGTAAGCAGTAAGACAAATAGCATAATTGATATGATAATGTTCGTCGTCTCAATGTATATTGTTTTTTAATCTATCTTTTTCAATTTTGTTTTATCATGTTCTATTTTATGACTATTCAATTTTTTTTTATAAAAAATGAATATGTCCTTGTAAACAAATACATATACATCTTCCTACGTTTCCAAAAATAAGCATAAATGCTCGTGCTATAGGTGAACGAAAGCGGTCGAGGCAGGATTCGAACTCGCGACTGCTGGATTGCTAGCCCAGCGCGCTAACCGCTCTGCCATCGACCCATCTAAAATTATGTTACCATTTGTTGTAAAATCATTATTATTATTATTTCGTATGGCATATTAAGAAAAGAAAAATATCACTAGGCACGTCAATTATAAAAAAAAAACTAAGAATATATATATGAAAGGTCACACGCAGGGTGTTCGTCACAGGTATATAATATCCAAGTCATCAAGCCAGGCAGCAGCCGATGTAAAATCATTAATTTAAATCGAAGAAAGCATTTTTGACTCAACTTTCATACAAATGACGAAACGTAAAAAAACATAACTTAAAGCTGTAGCTTACTGAGAAAAAATAAATAAAGACTGGATACAATGGTTCGTTGGAAAAAATTATCATTTGGCAAAAAAACTCGCAACTTGCACGGGGTGTAAGGAAGCGTTAAATAAATGAATAAAATTCTCATACAATTCTTGAATGAATGATATCTTTTCTGAATCGTTTAATACTGATGACGGACAGTCTTATATCTCCGAAATGATAAGTATATAAAAACAGTCTTTGTCAAGAATAAAACACTCTAAGCGGGTTTCTTCAGAAAATATTCATATCCGCATCGTGAAAATCTTAGTATTCAAATATCTAAAGATGCACAGTGAACATGCATACAGGTATACGTATGCCAAGTATTAATTTAACACGCACCGAATAACAAGTTGCCACATTCTGGAGACTTGTGATATTTATCGTCTTACAGATCCAGACTAACAGTGGCTCTACCGGCAATCAAACCCGAGACGAGCCACGAAAGCCACATTAAGTTAGCATATTATTGTAAGCAATACCAGATGTCTGAATAAGTAACGTCATTAAAGGGGGAACTCCTGCCAACGTACCTATTTTTCAATTTGATATACCATCATTATTTCTTATCGAATCGTTTTGAAAAAAAAAATAGATATTTTGGGTATTAATAAAGAAAAATATATCTTTACTTTTTGATAATGTTCTGTATTAATTCTTGTAGAAAAATAATGGCATACCCCGATTTTCAACGTTTATCTTATATCTAAAGAAATAAAGCAATCAAAATGTTAGTGTCTGTGTGTGTGTATGTGTGTGTGTGTGTGTGTGTGTGTGTGTGTGTGTGTGTGTGTGTGTGTGTGTTTGTTTGTCTCACGCCTTCTGAAAAACCAAGAGCATCTAAAAATCTAATTTAAGTGCGAACATGTACCAGTATACCTGATGCAGTGTCACGCTAAAAAGAATGCGATAAAAATGCTGAATTTTAAAAATATTTAAATAATTATTTTTTTCATACAAAATTTTCCAAGTCATATCTGTCAAAAAAGTGTACATTTTGCACGCAAATATCTGTTAGTTTAAAAGTTAGAAGTAGGTATTTACACAAAAAAAAAATATTTTGAAGTATAACTTAGCGTTTAAGTGAAAAACATGGTGAATATTTGGTATAATTATAATGTTTAACTTATTTTAAAGTAAGCCTTTTGTACATAAACGCCGCCATTTTAATATCTTTTCATACAATATTTCATTTTCCCACCGAATGAATATGTTCTTGAAAATAATAAACCTTTGAAATAAATGTAATTATGAAATAATAAAATGAAACACAAGACATTACGGCAAGTTTTAAGACATATATTGTAAAAATGTGTTATTTATTAGTAAAGATATAGGCATAATAAAATTGCATAATTTGTAAATAATATTTGATTTTTCTGACAATTTTCATTTTTATGGCATCGAACAAACCAATGTAGGTACCTACATATTCAAAAAATGTATCCGAACCATTCGATATTACTTACGTGTTCGAATCGTTTCCATGGCTACAGAAAGAATGTGATATTCAAATAAAATTTGTTAGGAATCGAATTTATTTAGAAGGTTGTTGTAGGTAGGTACCTACCTAATACTATTTACTTACAAATCAACAATAATATACCTATACTGATTTCCTATAGGAAAATTATTTTATTTATTTATTTATCAACCGTTTGTCCGATTATAATGAAACTTTGGTAAATTGTCGAGCGTATGCCCAGGATGGTTTTTGGATTTAAACTTTTTTCTTATTCTTCTTCTTCTTCGTGTATTTGGTCGTTTTACCTATGAAGGGGGAGTATCCTAGGAAAAGAAGGTCCGACTGTCCCTCCATCTCTTCACAGGTCTTCCAGGACGGGTTCTGCATATAAACTTTTTTCTTCTTTTTCTTCAACGTGTACTTGGTCATCTTATCTATGAAGATGAACTATCCTGGGAGATGAAGGTCCAATTTTCCTTCCATCTCTTCGCAGGTTTCTGGATTTAAACTTTTTTCTTCTTCTTCTTCATCGTCTATTTGGTCATTTTACCTTTGAAGGTGGACTAACCTGGGAGAAGAATGTCCAATTTTCCTTCCATCTCTTCGCAGGTATCTGTATTTAAACTTATTTCTTCTTCTTCTTCTTCATCGTGTATTTTTGGTCATTTTACCTATGAAGTTGGAGAATCCTGGGAGAAGAAGGTCCAACTGTCCTTCCATCTCTTCGCAGGTATCTGGGTTTAAACTTTTTTCTTCTTCTTCGTGTATTTAGTCATTTTACCTATGTATTAAGTAGAGCATCCTGGGAAAAGAAGGTTCTTTCATCTCTTCGCGGTTCTTCCAGGATGGTTTCTGGATTTAAACTTTTCTTAACCGACTGATGGGACGGGATGTAATGAAGGGAAGGGAGGCACTAAAGGGCCTGAAGGGACGGGAGGTATAAAACTGCCTGAAGGGACGGAAGGTACTGAAGGGCCTGATGGGAAGGGACGTAATGAGGGATTAAAGGGACGGGAGGTACTGAAGGGCCTGAAGCGGCGGGTCCTGGAGTCTAATTCTTTTTCTTCTTAATTTTATGTAGACCTTTAGGGCAGTTTTTATACAAACTATTTCCTATTGTCTAATTCATCTTCTTCTTCTTTTATGTATACATTTGGGTCATTTTTTTATAAAAATTATTTCCTTTAGTCTAATTATTATTCTTCTTCATTTAAGTACGTAGACTTTTGGGAGAGTTTTAATACAAACTATTTCCAATAGTCTTATTCATTTTCTTTTATGTAGACCTTTTGGTCAGTATTTATACAAACTATTTCCAATAGTCTAAATATTCTTCTTTTTCTTTTTTGTAGACCTTTGGGTGAGCTTTTATACAATCTATTTCCAATAGTCTAATTCTTCTATTAGGTATATGTATTTTTACTTATTTTATGTAGACCATTGGAATAGTTTTTTATACAAACTATTTCTTATAGTCTTATACTTATTTTTCTCTTTTTTATTTAGTCTTTTGGGTTAGTTTTAAGTCTAATAGTCTATTGTGCAGAAATATTATTAACGATATGCACACTTGATGAAAATACATATGAAATGAATGGGATATGGGATGTGACGATATAACCTGCACTAGAATCTTTTCAATACTTTTGTTTAATTAAATTTAAACCATTTATATCATCCTATTTTGAATAATTTTCAACACCTAATATTTAAAGAATGGGGGTTGTGGCCATTACTGAACTCTTCACAACATTTATATTCAAATTAAAAACTATTTACTATAGTTCAAGTCTTCTTCTTCTTCGTTAATGAAGACTTTCAGTCAAATTGAGCAAAAATATAATGCACACTTGATGAAAAAATATAAAAACGAATGGGATGTGACCAATACTAGATCTTTTCAGTACCTACGTTTGTTTAATCAAATTTTAACCACATCCCAACATCCAAAATTACTAAATTTTCAATAGGTACACATTACAATTTGTTTTCGATGATAATATTTAAAAATGGGGGTTGTGGCCAAACCAATCTCTTTACAACGTTGATAAACAGTCATATTTAAAACCATTACGCATAGTCCATGCGAGCAGAAATTGTATAAATATTATACTTCATTCACACTTTATAAAAAAGAATGGGTTGTGGCCATCACTTGAACATTTTACAATACTTAGACTCAATCAAATTTCAAACCACTTTTCATAGTCTGATATTGCAAAATAATTGGGTGACAATATTATAAAAACGATTGCTTTTTCTTTCACAATTTTACATTCTTGGCCAACGGCGGGACATAAAAGCTAGTTTTTAATATAATGTAAGGCGTAGTTCAACATTTTTTTTTTAAATAAAAGAAGCCAAAAATATCAAAAAAATATGATGTGACGTTGCATTAATGCTTCAGCATTTATTTTCCATTCAGCGCCATTGCGAAATAAAAGTTATTTTGGTTCATTTACTTAACCTGATGCATTAATGCAACGTTACGTCGTATTTTTCCAGATATTTTGATCTTCTTTAATTTATAAAAAAATATAATGCTCTTTACCTTATAGTTTTTTTAGAAATTTAAGATAAATTTCAAAAATCGGGGTATGCTTATTATTTTCTTACAAGAATATAATATACAGAACGTAATTAAAAAGTTGATGGATATTTATATTTGTTAATATCCAAACTTACTAGGTTATTTTTTTCAAAATGATTCGTTTTGTAGTAATGATGCAAATTCAAATTGAAAAAATAGGTACGTTAGCAGCAGTAACCCTCTTAAATATTATTCATTTAAAATATCATATAAAAGACAACAAATTAATAATTCTATGAATTTATTCTGTGAGAAATCGAGATAAAAAATGATAATAAAAAAACGATGCTTGATAAATGATCAGATTTTTAAAAAGATGACATCAGTCTCCTTTATATTTAGATATTTTCTGATGAGTAAACGCGGTATTTATGTATAACCTTATAACATGTGGTGTATCGGATGCAATGTATTTCAAATAATGATCATGTATTTCAAATATTTGCATTCCTTAGATATGTCTGATATGTGATATTCTGAATCATAATGCATATTATAAAAAAAAAATCATTGCAAAACTTGGTTTAATATCTTAAATTTAATATTGCGATGTTAAGTGCTGGCATGGACTTAAATAAATAGTTCTCGTTTATTCGAATAAATTGACAAATTGACAATATGTATTAATTTGTAAAAAAGAGAATGATTTTTTTTAAATATGATAAGTGTGTACAGTGCTGTATCGGATGCAATGTTCATTGGAATAAATTGTTAAAATGACAATAATCCCACCAATATTCATCCAATATGTATTCATTTGTAAAAAAGATAATGATTTTTTTTAAATATGATCAGTGTGTACAGTGCTGTATCGGATGTAATGTTTATAAGAATAAATTGACAAAATGACAATAATCCCACCAATATTCATCCAATATGTATTCATTTATAAAAAAAGATAATGATTTTTTTTTAAATATGATCAGTGTGTACAGTGCTGTATCGGATGCAATGTTTATTGGAATAAATTGACAAAATGACAATAATCCCACCAATATTCATCCAATATGTATTCATTTGTAAAAAAGATAATGATTTTTTTTAAATATGATCAGTGTGTACAGTGCTGTATCGGATGTAATGTTTATAAGAATAAATTGACAAAATGACAATAATCCCACCAATATTCATCCAATATGTATTCATTTATAAAAAAGATAATGATTTTTTTTAAATATGATCTGTGTGTACAGTGCTGTATCGGATGCAATGTTTATTGGAATAAATTGACAAAATGACAATAATCCCACCAATATTCATCCAAAATGTATTCATTTGTAAAAAAGATAATGATTTTTTTTTTAAATATGATCAGTGTGTACAGTGCTGTATCGGATGCAATGTTTATTGGAATAAATTGATAAAATGACAATAATCCCACCAATATTCATCCAATATGTATTCATTTGTAAAAAAGATAATGATTTTTTTTAAATATGATCAGTGTGTACAGTGCTGTATCGGATGCAATGTTTATTGGAATAAATTGACAAAATGACAATAATCCCACCAATATTCATCCAATATGTATTCATTTGTAAAAAAGAGAATGATTTTTTTTAAATATAATGAGTATGTAAATCAAAAAATTATTATAAATTAATCTCTCATCTAAAAGTTTGTAATTTATGTCTATAATTAAAAGTAAACACCTTTTTGATTTAACATGAATTTTATTACGTGCGATAGGCCTATTTCGACTTGTTAGGGCATTTACTAGCTTAGGAATTATACAAAATAAAAACTTCGTGGATCATTAATAAAAGTTTATAGATTCGAATTACGCCATATTTATTGAAATATTAAAGTGACACTTCAAACGATTAGTTTGTGGCCAACAATAAATTCTCGACTAAATGAGCAAGTATAGGTACACTACAATCATTGTATATCTTCTTTTAGATAGACATATTGGTCTGTGATTCAGATTCTATTTTTCCTGAGATGATGGAGTTCCCGTAGATACCTATTGTGTATTCTGCTATGATGTATGAAACGATGTCGTCACTAAATTCAATTTTTACAATTTTTGTTGAATTGTAATCAAAATGTAACATAAAAAAATACTACATAAAAGTTTGTTTTTTAAAAAAAGAAAATATCTAGTTGTGTTGGTGTTTACGCATAAATTTATCAATACCTATATATATTTTTTTTCTGACAAATTTGCAAATACCTTTTCATTAATAACAGATTTAGATATTGTAATTGTCTATACACATTTTCAGTGTTCCAGCTTTTATGGTTCTTGAGATATATGAAAAAATATAATAAAAATTTAAATATTCATAACCCCTGACTGGTAAAAAAATTTCAGTACAAAAGTTTTGCAGGATAAAATTTTTCTACTAAGTTTAGTTTGTCGATTGACAAACTAAACTTCGTATATTTACATAAAATTTTCTACATTTTTTGAAATTTTAGGCTTTGTTCATCGAGCGAATCAAAAGTTATAATAAAAGATGGACGGACACAAACAGACACACCCTCGTACACCCTCACACACATACATACCAAATGTACTACCTTAGATAATCCATGTATATCTAAAACATACATATATGCTGCGAAGCCTCTAAGTTGGAAGTGAAAAATGTAAACCTGGCCATGCAAATCGCAGATTTTGGCTTGAAACTATGTCAATCTTTTAACAGAAATCTGTTATCATGAACAAACTAGAGTTGGATTACCTACCTATACTTCTATAGCTCTAGAATGCCTTACGGTAAATGTGAGATTTTATTGATAAATCTAAATAAAACATAATTTTAAAAGTTTTGTAGTGTGACAGTATCGGTGATTTATTATGAAAGTGATAAAAAGTATAGAAAAAAACAAATTGCGAACATTTCCTGCTTCGTTCTTTTTATCATTACTTCTTCGTGTAAGGGTCGTAGCGTTCTGTGCGGAGTTATTTATTATTTATAAGCTTGTAGTAACATCTCAAGACATCCATTCTAATCGAGGAGGTGACTAACGTCCTACCCCTGACCTATCTTCGCCTATATTTTAACCTTAACCCTTAAATCCCCTCCTTTTGGGATTTACCGCCGTATGGATATATCTTGTATCCTTACCCGAAATCAAACAGCCTTGAAAATCCTCTCATCATTTCGAAGACATTCCTTAATTATCAGATGTCGTAATGAAACAAAATTTAGTACAGGTAAAAATTGATATAAAAACTTCCTTGTATATATCCTACGTATCATTCATTAATATTATGTATATTACCAAATGGGGATTTCGTTCGACAATCCAGTGTTTGCAATCCAGATGAGAAAGAATTATGTATATTAAATATAATTCCTGTAGGTACTTAATTTATATTTTATTATACCTACTTATTAACCTTAATGTCTTAATGTCTATTACTCTTGGTATTAACCCTTCCTTCTCTTTTATTCCTATCCTCGTTTTGAATCTAAATGTATATTTTATAACTGTTAAATATTTCAAAGTGACAAAAAAATGATATTTTAATTTTCAAATTGTTAAAAAGCCACATCACTTTCATAAATGGCATTTAAGAATTAACAATTTTTCGTAATAAAATATTTAAATTAAGGGGGGGACTGCTGCCAACGTACCTATTTTACAATTTGATATACCATCATTATTTCTTATCAAATCGTTTGAATATTAATAAAGAAAAATATATCTTTACTTTTTGATAATCTACTGTATAAATTCTTGTAAAAAATAATGGCATAGGTACCCATTTCAACGATTTCAAAGATTTTCAACGTTTATCATATATTTTTAATAAACTATAAGGCGTAGAGTAATATTTTTTTTTTAAATTAAAGAAGTCAAAAATATCTAGAAAAATATGATGTGACGTTGCATTAATGCTTCAGGTTTAGTAAATAAACCTAAAAAACATTTATTTTTCATTCAGCGCCATTGCGTAATAAAAGTTTTTTTGGTTTACTTACTTAACCTGATGCGTTAATGCAACATCAAATCATATTTTTCCAGGTATTTTGTTCTTCTTTAATTTGTAAAAAAAAAATATTGCTCTTTACCTTATATTTTTTTAGAAATTTAAGATAAATGTCTAAAATCTGGGTATGTTTATTATTTTCCTACAAGAATATATACAGAACATAATCAAAAAGTTAAGGTATATATCTCTTTATTAATGTGGTATATTTTAATAAGGAATACTTTTGTTGTTAATTTTTGATACCACTTTATTACACAATTATTTATCTGATACAAATAATATATAATATATCAAATTATAAAAATACACTTATTAATAATTAAGACGGTGTTTATATGTCAATCGTTTTTCACGGAATGGCCCGACCCACGCCATTCGAACGAATCTTTTGTTTTTCCGGATACCGCCGACAATTGCCGACGGTCTCCAAGGATATCACAAAATGTGAATTGGTATGGCGAAACCAAATACCACAATTAATATCCAAACTAACTAGGTTATTTTTTTCAAAATGATTCGTTTAGTAATAATGATGGTATATCAAATTGAAAAAATAGGTACGTTGGCAGCAGTCACCATCTTAAAAACAATTTAGCAATTTAAAAAATTTCCATAAAAAATTGAATTCTTTGTGAAATGACTTAAGCTGGGTTGTTTCAACAAAAGTAACGGTATTAGTATGGTTAAAATACTTCTAATTCATGAATTTGTTCAAAAATGTGTTGTTTGATGGTATTAGATTTCAATGAAATGACCAAAACTTTTGATATATTTATTGACAAACTTTTTTAACATCTCAATATAGAGACGAATTTGGGATATTAAATAAAAAAAATAATATTGTAGAAGAATCAGGAACTCGAGGCTGAATAATTTTATGAAATCAAAGTATTTTAAATATACTTTAACTTTAATCTTTGTTCGAGAAATACAGCCTTAGTAGTAAAGAGTAAAGTGCACTTTATACGGACACTATTTTCAACGCGACCCGGTTTCCAATGCTTAAAATAGTATCCAAAATACAGGTTTCTACAAACATCGCTTTACATGCAACGCTTAAAACAGCATCCAAAATATAGGTTACTCCGAGCATCGCTTTACAGTAATTTACACAGTTTACACAATTATATGTGCAAATTTTTAATATAATATAAATAAATGTATATCGAAAAATTATATAATAATTAATATAGTATATCGAAAGTTTCGACACTTTCCAAATAAACAAAATACATCGCGAGCGAATGTCACACGTAAAAGTCAACGCAAACGGCAGCCATTTTGACTCGTCGGTAACGACGACAGCGAATAATATTACAGATTTCTGTTTTACCAAAAAGGATGAAAATCGCGTTGAAAATAGAACACGTTCTATTTTTTTGCCCATCGAGTTGAAAATCCCGTCGAATACCTGAAACCCGTTGAAAATAGTGTTCGTGTAAAGTGTATTACCCGTTGAAAATAGTGTTCGTGTAAAGTGCATTTAAAGCTTTGGCCACAACCTTCTCGTTTTATCAAGTTTTAGTACCTTTGTCAAAATAACAAGATTTGTTTATTCAAATTTATTTATGATATTGAAGAATGAGTCTGGAGATATATTAACCATTGTCTACACATTGCCAAGCAACTCTATCAACCAAATACTCATTTCGGTTGGTACATTCGGGTATACGCTGAGAAAAAAGAATAAGAAGACCAATAGTTGGGAGACCGCCATCTTTTTCAATTATAAAGCATTTCTTCGATTGATGTAGGTACCCTAAAAAGTTTTGCGCTTGCAAAATTAATGAAATAATAATAAAAGAACGCGAAGGTTGTTAAAACTTACAATGACTAGACCTGAGAATACACAGCTCAAATTGCCAAAGTCGGATAAGCTGTCAAAAGCTTTCTTTTTATCCAGCTATTAGGATTTAGGTCCAACATACTCTTCGTGTTTGGGAGGGTTTGCAATCTGCCCAGGAAAATATTAATTCTGGTGTTAAAAAACCCCGGGTTGTAAGGAGGTGGAAACATAGAATTCGGAAGATCGTTCCTTAACCGGGCTGCTGTGTTCGAGGAGCGACTGGTTCGTGTATATTGAAGGTTTACTGTGAACGGGACATTAAACGTGAAAATTTTCATAATGAAAAATAATAAATAGTATTAAAACTCACACAACTACGTACATAATGTATTGAGAAATGTGATCAAATGCAATACGTAGTAAATTTATTCCTAACCTCAAGTGACAATGCTGTTGATAACATTTTACCTGCAGCCAATTTCCATTTAATTTAAAAAGCAACTCGCTCACGCGAAACTGAATCCAAAAAATCAAGGAGAATGGAGATTTACGTACACATCGTACTATCATTTCGCTGTCATATTTTATTGGATCATATAATTTCCGGTTAGGTTAGGTCCTTGTTAATAATAGCGACTCGCTTGAGCGAGTTGTTTTATAAATTGAATAGAAATTGGTTGCAGGAAAAATGTTATCAACACTTGAGGTTAAGAATACCTAAGATTATTTTGTATTCGCATTTGATCACATTTTTCAAATAAATTAAGTTTTTTTTATTTATTTATTCATTTATTTGGGACAGAAACAGCGATCAAAAAAAGAAAAATCAAGTAAAAAAAAACATGCGCCAAAACTACTATCCACAAATTAAAAAATATAATCAACAACAGAATAAAATAGGTAGATGAGAAAAAAGAAAAAAACATAGAACAAAAAAGATGAAGAGCTTATCAAACTAAAAATATACAATGTAAATAAATAATAAAAAAGGATTTTGATTGGAGATGAAGGGGTAGGAAAGATGGAGGGAAATGAGGGATGTGAAGTCTGCCGCATAAAGCCACCACTCATTTTTTTCCGTACAAATGTATTTATGTAGTTGCATGATTTTTAATATTACTGATTATTTTTTATGTTGATAATTTTCGCGATAAATTTCAACTTTGAGCTGTGGTGTATTCTAAGGTCTAGTTTCACAATGTTAGTTATCTTACTAAAAGTACATAGATAGGTAGGTAGGTATATTTCATCTTGTTATCTTTATGTATATTGGTGGTATCATAGTATGTGGATTTGTATGTAGATAGTACATCTTTTCAAGTCTTGAAAGTAAAGCAGAATTTGAAATTGAAATTGTTAAAAACTTCCATTTCATATCTCTCTAACTGCCCCTGGTGCGCCCCTGGCTATATGAAATAACCTCTTACTTCTTACGCTAGTTGTTGAAATGTGTTCCGTAAGTAAAATATTAAGAAAAATGATTTTATTAAGAAATAAAATATGTGTTAATGAAATATGATTTAATGGGACATAGCTCTATACACTCAGAATACTTCTGTGTACCGTGCTTGCACGGTGTACAATGAACAATTCTTTCTTTAATATGTACACTCGACATTATCTGCGAGCTCTCTTAATGCGTTTAGGTCAGATGTCTCCTCCTATCTTTCCTAGTACTTTGATTTAATCAGTTGTCTTATTTTGGTGTTTTTTTATATGTACTGGTAAATCAATCATATATTATTTGTAATTTTTTGTATCAATATTAATTATCCTATTGAATAATGATGGAGTTTTCACACTGGTCCACTAATAAAGCAATGTACATTGTCTGTTTTATAAATTGTGTAGACTGTATAACTCTGTATCGACCAATAAAATAAAAAATAAAAAAATACGGATTATGAAAAATGCGCATCCACTGATGCCCAAAATGATGGTTCCTATGAATCTTGGTTCTGCCATTCTCGCCTGTTTTCACATCTTCTTCTTCTTCGTCAGCCCTCTTTCGTCCAGTAATGGACATAGGTCTCCCTCTGAGACCTCCACAGCTCCCTATCCTGGGCAGACCGCATCCATCCATCCGCCTCCAGCTACTTTTCTGATATCGTCAGACCACCTGGTTAGAGGCCTTCCAACACTTCTCTTGCCCGTTCTTGGTCGCCATTCCAGCACTTTTTTAGTCCATCTGGAGTCCGTGGTTCGGGCGATATGCCCTGCCCAGCTCCATTTCTGGTTTGCAACCTTTTGGATAACGTCGGTTACTTTGGTTTTCACATTCCATCTTGTATTTTTATAAACTGCATTGACAATAGATTATGTAAGCCAAAATAAGTACCTAAAATACGATTCCAAAATAAAATAACAAACAAGAAATAAAAGGTTATTTAGCATACAACATAAATGATGTACAGAAATAATATACAAAAAACTCAAAATAAATCAATAACTATAATAATAGTAAACAGTTCCTTGCATCCTGCGCAAGTGGCAATTATTGCCATATGACAATTCCTTCCAACTAACCGGTATTTCCAACCCAGAGAAGCAATATTAGCGTGAGAAATTAACGTCCACACAGAAACCAAACGAATTCCAAACTGTGCCACTGCGGTCGGCTATGAGAGAAGTCATAATTGGTGAGGGTTGCGCAAGTGCATAAAATGATCAAGTCAGGCGATGACAGCTCGGAAGCCTTGTGTGCTTTGAGTTCCTGGTTCTCCTATAATATTCCAGTTTCGTCTCCAATGAGATATCATAAAATTGTCATATACACACTGAAAAAAATGTCAATTTGGTGTAATCTAAAAATATCATGACGTAAGTATAAAATAGGTGCGGTCACCTAAAATAATGAAATAATCATTTAATACTACGCTATCATTGAAATGTGTAAGATGGAATCGAATTATTTGAGTAAATAACGAAGAATTATGATGCTCATCATCTTAAAAATTGATCACATTAAATAATAGTCCACTGTCCTATAAATTTACGCGATATTCATAAATAAGAGTATAATCATAAAAAAACAGTGACGAGTCACCGTATTTATAAAGATTTCACAGTTTATTATGAAGAAGTGTCACTGAAAATACGATGAAGTCCCCTAATTTAGTGTGATAAAATTATGTGAAACTTTTTAAGGTATGGAACATTAATTAATACTACAGTCATATTATTTTATGTGAAACATACTAAATACGATTACAGAATCGTCTTATTTTCAGAGAAAGCATCAAATTTTAATATTAAATCATACTATTTTGAGTGAATTCTACTATAATACGATTACAGAATCTCATGTAAGAGGAATCATATCATTTTGTGTGCTTCCTGCAAAAATATGATGACAGCGCACCACACAATATTCTCATTTGCTCATCGTTCATTCAATCAGTCATTCATTTGTTCGGCATGGTGCAGGGTGGTTGTCGACTCGGTCTCGCAGTCTCGCTACAAAACTTCAGTGACGGACAGACACAGGCCAGAATGTTAAGATTGTGTTTTATTTTTAGGAAGCGTTTACATTGTGGAAATTCATTTTAAAAAAATATTAAAATAACATCGTTCTAGAGTTTTTGTGTTTACATAGTGGAAATCCATTTTAAATGAATGAATAAGTGACTTTGTGTTTTTGTGCTGTGTTTTTTGTATTAGCGACCGAACGTTTTCGCCGGGGTGACTTGGCGTTTTCGGGGTTCAAACGAGACTTTCGTAAACGAAACGAAAAACGAAAGTTTCGTTTGGACCTTGAAGACGCCAAGTCGCCTTGGCGAGGGCGTTCGGTCGTTGATGTGAGGAATGTTGCGGGAGAGTGCAAGATTGTTTATTTGTTCAATTAAAATAGCAATGTGGCTTTGTTTGTTTCCACTTACTTGTTTTTGTTCCACAACTAGTTTCGGGAACTACCGTTCTCTTTTTCAGTTTAAACCCACCTGAAGAAGAGAGCGGTGGTTCTTGAAACTGGTTGTGTAGTAGGAATAGGTGGGTGGAGGTGGACAGGGTTATATTGTTGTTTTAATATTTTTTTATAATAGGACGTCATTGGATATATGAGGAATTCATCGAAATTTGTGGACATTGTGGAAATTCATTTTAAAAAAAATATTAAAATAACATGATTCTAGAGTTTTTGTGTTTACAGAGTGGAAATCCATTTTAAATGAAAAAATAAATAACTTTGTATTTTTCCACAATATTTTTTAAATTAACGACCGAACGTTTTCGCCAAGGTGACTTGACATTTTCAAGGTTCAAACGAAACGAAAAATGAAAGTTTCGTTTAGATATAAAAAATATTGTGGAAAAATAAAAAATTATCTATTTATTCATTAAAATATCGATATAACTTTGTTTACTTCCGCTTACTTATTTTTATTCCACAACTAGTTTCAAGAACTACCGTTCTCTTTTTCAGTTTAAACCCACCTGAAGAAGAGAACAATAGTTCTTGAAACTTGTTGTGGAATAAAAATAAATAAGTGGAAATAAATAAAGTTATATTGTTATTTTAATATTTTTTTATAATAGGACGTCACTGGATATATGAGGATGTCATCGAAAAATAGTAGGAACAATAAAAGGACGTCACTGTAGATAATAGAACGTCACCGAAAAATAGTAGGAAATATAATAAGACATCACAAGAGATATGAGTAAGTCATCTATTATAATAGGACGTCACTGTAGATAAGAGAACGTCACCGAAAAAAAATAGGAAATATAATAAGACATCACAAGAGATATGAGGAAGTCATCTATAATAATAGGACGTCACTGCAGATAAAAGAACGTCACCAAAAAATAGTAGGAAATATAATAAGACGTCATAGGAGATATGATGAAAGCAAACATAAATAGTAGGAAACATAATCATATCTTATATGCCGTTATCATCATAAATCGTATTATCATCTTAATTTTGATGATATCACTATGCTCCGTACTTATGGTGAATTCACCATACTTTAAGCTGAATTCACGTTATTTATGAATATCAGTTTTCTCAGTGCATATAATATCATTGACTTCTAAGAGGGAAAAAAATCAAATGTTTGCGTATACGTACCTAAGCAAAAATAAAAATATTCGCTTTAAATCATAGTACCTACTGACAAAAATATTTTCATCTTATTGAACAGGAATTTTTGTGCATCTCTCTCTTAATAACACCAACATCAAAATTGTCTATATTTGAATAATACTCGTTACTTAGACGTTGCATGCGAAAAAGCGTCGAATTTTGTTCTGCATTTGTGTAAAGTACTACTTAATATAAAATACCTGTTCTCCTTTCTCCTCCTCTGTCCTCCTTTGCGCATTGGCTACTGAAAAGATTGAGTATCCCTGTCGCTTAAAGCGTCTCCAAACAAATATGTCGCTCGACTCGGGCTCGTTTCTTACGCCTTTTCATTTTCTACTTCTCTACCCCCTCCACACTTCCCACAGTCCTCCACCGCCGCCCCTCGGCGGTCCGAGAAGTTTTCTATTAGAAAGACTTAAAAGTATGAATGGGTTATTTCCGTATGGCGTAGCAGGGTGGGGAAATTGGGACCTTCTTATAAATCCTCCTCAGCCTCTGTTCCGTCTTCCACCCATCACACTTGCACAAAGAACGCTGTCTAAATAAATATATTTACTACGGAGTAACATCCCATCTCACAATCTTCCCATCTATTCACACCAACGAAATCCTTCTTCAAACTTCTTATCATAGTATTTGTTTTGATTTTCAACATATAATTGTATCTTTTAAAAGTATTTAGAGGAAAGTCTTCTTCAGAATCATTCTTTTTCTTGTCGCTTTGATGTGCTATAGGTGAACGAAATCGGTCGTGGCAGGATTCGAACTCGCGACCAAGGGATTACTAATCTAGCATGCTAACCGCTCTGCCACCTCCAATCTAAAATATTCCTATGTCCTTGAATCAACCAAAAATTTACCAACACAAGCATACAGTGCACATGGACTAAATTTGCATAAAACCACGCACAGCTACCGATTTGTATAAATATTGCCTTAGAACAGGCTTATGCCTAGTGAGGCAATTACCCCCTATTCAGTATTACTATTGAACCTAAAATAGGAACATACTAAAATTGTAGATTTTAGATTTACGGTCTTATTTCAGTGTTATAAAATATCAACTTGGACTAAATGGAATAGGAACGTTCCTATATTGGCCTGAACGTTCTTCAAAAAATCCTGAATTAGACGTATTTTGAATAACTATGAAAATGATGTAAATTTCATAATTTTCACAATTATTCATGACACGTTTGATTCAGTAACCTTTTTAAGAACCTTCCGGCCAATATAGGTACGTTTCTATTCCACTGAGCCAAAGTTGATATTTTATAACGCTGAAATAAGACCGTAAATCTAAAATCTACAATTTAAGAAGGTTCCTAATTTAGTTACAATATTTACTGAATACGGGGTAATATATCCAAGTATTTAACCTTAAATATGTATTTATTACCACAATACCTGCGATCTGTCGAGTGAGTTCCATTAAATGTTTGTTTGGCGTCGATTTAAAAAAAATATAGTTATTTTTCATTTATAAATATTTATTCAACTTATGTGTTTTATAGTCATTTTATGTTAGGTACTTGTTGGGCAAAGCAGATACTGTATCAAGTATTAATTTAACACGCACCCAATAACAAGTTGTTACATTCTGGAGTATTAATGTCGTCTCACAGATGCAATTTGTTTTCATTTTTCGATGTCAGTTATCCAAAGATTACATGCATTTATCTATTTTTTGACATCTGTGAAGCCAATGCGGCCATATGAAAAAAATAAATGAGGGTGTTCGTAAACAATTCGGTGAACTAGTTAGTCACGTTTATGTAAGATTTTTAAAACCGATCTTAACTATTTAATTAGTGATTATCTAGTTGCGTGTTCAGTAAGTTATTAACGAAATCTATTAAGTAAGACCAGCATTTATTGCAAATGTTTTTGAGGTGATTTTTTTTAATTAATTTTACTAGCAAAATACCAATTATTTTGCTATTTTAGATTTTTTTGGGCCGATAAATTGCTACTTCTTTATAAGAGAAGTTATCATTTTTTAATGGAATTGAGTCCTTTTCCAATAACAAAACACATCCAACTTGGAAAAATTAGACTTCTGTTCTGTGATATTCAATTTCATTTTAGACAAGTCGGCGTCGTATTTTCTGAATGAATTATTTTTTTAATACAACAGTTGTTAAAAAACAGAAAGACCATTTATTTTGTTCCCACGTAAATATCATCCGCTTTTTAATATTACAGCCATATGAATAATGAAAGCTACGATTGAAATTAAAACTTTTTTTTACATATCACACCCACAAGACGATAACGCTTCTTAAAAAATGTGGAATCAATGTGTGTCATGTCCTGGTGTAGGGTTAATATGAACACATATATAACTTTATACTTGGTTTATTCCGTAGCAGATCTCTTGACCGAACAAGTACCTACACCGTGCGCGGAATCGATGAGACGCCGCGAATCGCGTCTCTGCCGTATTTACATATATTACATATCTTTATCGGGGAAGGGGGCAATACCACGTATTTTTCTAATACACCACAATGTTTAAAATAATTTATTTATTCGTTTTATTTTTGAAAAGTACAGCTACATTTTTGTAATTACATTATTTGTTTAAGAGACAAAAGTCTTATAAAATATACACTATTATATTATATAAAAAAAAAACTTAGTCCCCAGATGATGATTTTATTTTATTTATTTTTTATATTACTTCTCGAGCAACTTACAGGTAATATTTCAAATATATTTTTATTACTTAACACACACCCAATAACAAGTTGCCACATATTGAAGACTTACGATATTAATCGTCTCACAGATTAATTAAAAACTGTGTCTCCACAACAGTATTTAATTGTGTCAGTAGAATCAGTCTGGATCAGTGAGACCATAAATATGGTAAGTCTCCAGAATGTGGCAACTTGTTATTGGGTGTATGTTTAATTAATATTTGATGTAGTACCACAAAAAAGCCCGAGAAGCTATACAAAATAAAAAAATAATTGAATACAAAACGAAGTGTAGTTTTCAATGAAATACACTCTAGGATTCAAATCCACGTCACCAAATTTTTTTGGTTAAATTGTTGAAAATAATACAAAATGAAAAAAAACGATGGGGAAGTGGCCATCGCTATAGTCCTCACTACCAAATCACTCCACAAAGTATTAAAATTTTGTATGGAAAATCTTCATAATGATAAATGAGTTTGTTGAATTATTTTTTATTATAACATTTAATTATTAAAATTTGATTATTCTTGATGAAATTCATATGTGAGATTATTTCTGAAGCACTCCCTTACTATTTAAAAAATAACGCATTAAAATCAGACAGTGAAAAAGTTCTTTAGAAAATAATTTCCCCAGTACCTACCATCAAAATATACGTCTTTGAAATAAAGAATAGTTTGTATTATTAACATCTTTCGAGTTTTTTGAAATTTGAATTTGTTAAGTAAAAACCTTTTTTTATTTTTTATTGTAAGTAACTAAAAAACTACAAGGCCTATGAAGTAGATTTTTAGACTTCAATCGAAAGAGAATATGAAAATCTACCGGCTAAGTTTTTTACTATAATAATATTTTAATTACCACAATACTTTTAACTGTTAATATAATTATACTTTTTGTAAATTCATATTGCAAACTGTTGGTTCTATAAAATCAATAAAATAAAATAAAATATAATTACTATTCTTGCTATTACAAAAAAATTAAAATAAATTTGACCTTTTTTTCACGAAAAAATGTTGTTTATCTCATATTAGATGATATACAATATTTTATCGTGTTTCATATATTCGAAGGCAATTAAGTGTGCCTTTTTGTAAACATCCATATAATTATTCTCATGGATCGATTTTCTCAGAGATCCAATGATCAGATCTTGACCAAATTGAAATGGGATCAATCCGAAGATACCCCCTTTCGAATGAAAAAGAATCATCAGTCAACGTGGCAAAAAGAAATCGCTGTACATATAATATACATAAAAAAATTACTTCAGATTGATAACCTTCTCCGTTTTTAGATGTCGGTTAAAATGTACATATTATCCGTAATTGTTCGTTCAACCGTACCCAAAGAAAATATTAAATTGGTCATATTTTTTTTTAATATTCGTTTTTTTTTCTTTCAGATTCTGGTCCAGTCAAAATTATAATTTACGGAAGTATTCTGGAAACAAAAGGTATGTAATACATTAAGAGAACTTTTTTCTTGGCTTAATCGTTTTGTATTCTTCCTTGATAGAATAACCAGCAGGACTTTTCATGAAGTTGATTTAAATGAGATTAAGATCAGCTACTGATTTTAGCAATCTTTGAGGTTAAATTAATTGAATAATGATCTTTATTTACGTACACAAATATTAATGAAAATTTAACATTTTTCCATCAATTTAACATAGATGATATTGTTATAAATTGACCTCTTTGTGAATGCATATTGTCATCATAAATGATGTCAACTGACATAATAGATACCTCAGAAAAAATAGAAGTCATCATTCCACACATAAAATAGAAGTCAACAGATACTATAACTGTTAGAGCGTTTTTCACCCGACAATTTTACCGAGCGTTTGGTGCGTACACTCAACGTTCAATCTGAATGCCACAGAGTATCCTTCGAGCGTCTGTTTTCGGTCATTATGAACGGCTTAGAGCGTTACTAAAGTAAGTGCACTCGGCGTTCATCATGAACGTAGCCCTGGTCAATGCTCAAATACTAAGTATCATGTAGATATAAAAATATATGGCTTATAACCGAACAATTCAGATGGGTCGATGGCAGGATTACATGAAAATTCTTCGAAACACAATTGTTCGAATGCGCAATTGTACGAATAACAATTTTTCGAAAATCAGTTATCAGAATGACAATTGTCCGAAAGCAAATTATTCGAACTAACATTTGTTGGAAAACCAATTAACCGAATTTAATATATTTTTGTGTCATTACGTTGCCTCCTTTGAAATATTTGTTGCCAGTAAAATATATTCGATGAAGACTATTATTACTTGTTGTATTATTGTTGGGTACGTAAGTTTGCACATTTTTAATAACTGATGTTTGACAGCGCGGGATAGCCTAGTTTGTACACTAGTTTATGTTTATCTAGTATTCACACCAATTTAGTTATTTTATTTTAATATTATAGTTACTTTTTTAAATATATAATGCAACTGGCTCACGCCAGTCGCAATTATAACTACAAACAAACCTAACCAACATATTTTTACCAAAGTTTTGTAGGTTTAGATTTAAAAAATAGGTGTACATCCTAGGATATCTGACAGCGCGGTGCGTCGCCATGTTGTTTATTCCATAGATTTTTATTAAACATAATATACTATGTAGATGTAGTACTCCGTGCAAAAAGTGTGTCATTTGTTTTCGATTCATACAAAATTTGCTAACTACGACATCTAGTATATTATAATGAAAATCTATGGTTTATTCCTCTCACAATACTACCAACATAACGTCATAAAAATTCGAATAATTGTAAATTCTGATAATTGTGTGTTCGGAAAATTGTTTTTCGAAAAAATGTGATTCGAATAATTGCCATTCGTAAAATTGATTTTCGTAAAATTGAGCATTCGAATAATTGTTTTTCGAATAATTTTCCTGTCACTTATGGCAGAGGGGTTAGCGCGCTGGGCTAGTAATCCAGTGGTCGCGAGTTCGAATCCTGCCTCGACCGATTTCGTTCACGTATAGCACAAGTATTTATGCTTATTTTAGGGAACGTAGGAAGATGTATATGTACTTGTTTAACAAGGACATTTTATTTATTTATTTAATATTGTTTCTCGGGCAACTAACAGGTACTATGTCAAATATTAATTTAACACGCATCCAATAACAAGTTGCCACATTCTGGAGACTTACGATATTAATCGTCTCACAGATCCAGACTGAAAACACAATTAAAAACTGTGTCTCCACCGAGAATCGAACCCGGGACCTTTGGCTCAGCAGTCAGATATCTAATCAACTGAGCCACGAAGGCCGAATTTTTTTTTTTTTGTAAAAAAAAATCATGATGATGATTTTTTTTTCAGTTTATAATTTTAAGGATTATAATTTCACATTCCTTATTCTATCATACGAATCTAAATTTAGGAAAATACTTTTTATGGATCGTCATCTTTTTCCATATTCCTTATCGCGCGTGATGAAAGTAAAATTGTATAGTATATTGTTACAAAAACTGTCAGACCAAACTATGAAATGAAAAGCCTCCTTAAAACATCATGAAGATTCTCTGTGTGTTTTATATCACACTATTGCTGAAAAAATTCTACTCCGAACGTAGTTGTATTACGTAACATACTTTGCCACGCCAGGCTAGACTAGCCACCATTTCATACATACATACCTACTGAATATTTTTGATCCTAATTTTTTATTGCATCGATTTTTTGTAAAAGATATCAGTGAATATTGGGGTATTTGTATAAAACAGAAACTGGTACCCGTATTCACAATGTTCCATTGCGTATTATAATTATATTGGTAGGTACGATAATAAATAAAATGGTATTTAATATGTAACGAAATTCAAAAACCACAAGGTTTTTGTGTAATAAACGATTCTTGTGGTGGAGCGGGTTAGGGATATTGATGTTTATGAGTTGCGATTTCGAGAATTACTTTTATAAGTTTTCGAGGACGCGGTTCTTTAAAGGATAATAAATTGTAGGTGCGGGATGAGCTTTAATTGTAACAATTATTAATTTTACGTTTTTGCTTATAAAAAATGTAACAATAATTACAACGTCAACATTGGCGTTAACGAATAAAATGCAATGAATTTTAAAATAGTGTACCTATGGTTTATTTCTAGTTGTTGAAGTCTAGTTGTTGTTGAAAACTTCAATACCTGGGTTCCACAATCAACAAAAATAATGAGGGCACAACAGAAATAAAAAACAGAATAATAACAGGTAACGGAGCATTCTTCTCTTCTGCCGGTGTTCAAATCAAGAAGGAAAACAAAAATCACATCGTACAAGACAATTATTAGACCAGTTGTGACATATGGGTGTGAAGCATGGACACTTACAGCCAAATCTGTTGAAATGCTGGACACGTTTGAGAGACGAGTGATTCGTAGAATCCTAGGACCTGTGCCTGATGGTGACGCCTGGAGGATTGGATATAATAATGAGCTGTATGCCATCTAAAAGACTCCCAGGCTCTCTGTGCATGTCAGATTGAGCAGACTGAGATGGGCCGGATATGTACATAGAATGCCACCACAGAGAATACCAAAGAAAGTCATGTGTGTACATCCAGGTGGAAGAAGAAAGGTTGGAAGACCGCGGCTGCGATGGGAGTACGAAGTTGGGAACTGAAAGTCACCCACCGCGTACCCGGGTATCTCAGGCGCGTTAGCACCTCTTTACCCGCACTTACTTGCAAATCTTTTTACGCAGGCGGGCTCGGAGTTTGCCGGATGGGCTCCCCCCAACAAACCCCGCCTGCTAAATTATAGACTCTCGGTGCCCTCATTCGAGGATGAAGCCTACCTAATGCATCTTACTAATTAAAACTAATCTTAATTTCTAGGTACTTATAACTACTTATAACTAGCATCATACTGTAACTATACATCTTACAAGCTAATTGTCTTAATAATACTGTCTTAGTCTTAAGCCTTAGATTAATAGGTGAAGGAGCCAGGACAGAGGCGTCCTGACATTTCAAAAGAGCCATCGCACCCGCATCACCAGGTGCGATAGCTAACCTCAACGCGAGGAAGGAGGACCCACCCAGATGGGGGCACTTGATTTAGACACCTCCACGAAGGGAGAAGGGACGGCACGAAACGTCAACGAGTCATCGACCACTCCACCACAGCATCACTCCAGGCCAGATTAGGCCCACCGCTGTACGAGACCTTCGACCGGGGGTAAACCCGGTCTCCGGAGCTCATCCCAGCGTGAGACCCACACATCAACAATCTCTTCGAAACGAGCAACATTGTGATGGTTCGCCAGCACTTCGCCAAACCAGACTGGCCGGGCGGTGCCTGCACACATACCTCCTATCATATTCTCCCTGGCATCCATCAACAAAGGGCACTCCCAAAGGATATGCTCTGCATTCTGGGCACCGGTACCACAAGCCTAACTCAAATAGACGGCCTTTAAGCTCCCCGTGTCCTGACACGAGCTGCACCGCATGGTGGCTCAAGTTGGAAAGGATGCTTCCCAGCTATTGCAAGTGCCGGGCAGTTGGAGAGTTGCTGCGGACGATAGAAGAAGCTGGAGGGGAAGACTGACGGAGGCCAAGGCTCTATATGGGCTGTAGCGCCATTGAAGAAGAAGATGGTTTAATAATATTGCACTGTACTTTTATTTTTCTGTTACAATGGCATGTATTGTAACAGAAAAAAATAAAACATTCATTGATTTGATGAATGGTAGCGGCAATAGGTCTTGTATGTTTTGAATAAAAAAAATTATCATTTAATTTGATGATTCAGTTAGTCATGTATATATCCTGACTCCAGAGCCAAAGATATCGGGATCGATTCCCGGTACACTGTTTTGCGCTGTGTTTTTTGTCTTGAGATATTTGTGAGAAGATTAATATCACAATTCTCCATAATGTGGCAACTATTTATAAAATCATTCATATTTAAGACATTTATGAGGCATTCATTCCATATAGGTAAACAACATGTCATATCAACTATCCAATTAAGAGTGGCCACTGCATGCTTTAATAATAATAAATAAAACGAGTAGTTGTAGACAACACTAAACTCTCCACACCATAGTAACTGTTCATTTTTTCTACTTGAAAGGTTGACAATCTCTAAATGCATTTTTATGAAGCACATTTCTATTAGATTCTTAAACAAATATAAGATTCCCAGAGGACAAATGTTTTCACGATACACCATCATACATATAAAAACGTTGTCACAAAAATTATAGTATGCACTTTCTACATGATACCTGTGGAGAAATTTTAAGTAAAATTGCATTACTAGTAAGATGAGCATGTATAAAATAGTGTATTATGTTGATGAGGCGATGTATATGTCAGGATAGAAGAATGCGATTCTCCCTGCCTACCCCTTGAGGAAAATACACTTGCTTATAGAGACACATACAATATCAATTTGATGTTGATTACTAAATTTTCCCATACAGAAGCTATTTTACTTATGTTATATACATTTTTCATACAAATATGATATTTATTTCACATTGATATGGCAAACAATAGATTTTTTTCTTAAAAATTATGACAATCCTTGAATGCATTTTTGATGAGTGTATTTTTATTGTATCAAAATTTCAACTAGTATAAAAATGCCTCGATTTTCCAGACCGTGAGAGCATTTTAAAAATTTGGACAGATGAAATCATAGAGAAGAAATTGATGGATATCTATCGGACTTATAGTTTGGGCTGCAGAGAGGACACAAAAAAAAAACAAAAAACAACGTAAATTATCAATTCACAGAGAAGAAATTAAAAGTTGTCTATGAAAAACTAATCAACTCTAAGTCTATGAACTTTACACATATGATGTTAATATGAAGTCGATCGGAATTATAGTTTGGGCTGTAGAGAGGACACAAAAATGAAAATCCGTACGGTGTACACCGTACGCCATACACACAAACACATCACGGCGAAACTCATAGTGTGCATTCTCTACATGATATCCGTCGAGAAATTGATGTAAAAAATACTCTTAAAAATTGTGAAATCATAGCTCTCCACTATTTTATAGTGTGCAGAGTAAAAAACAGTAAAAAGTGCATACAGAGAACAGTAAATAAAGAAAATAAATTTTAATGGCAAGTGGTTTGTACGATATTAAATACGTGCTGCAGAAAGAGCTTCGTTTCTCGGTCGCATTTTTTTTATAATAAAAACTAATACTGCGATATGTGAGCTGATGCCTCAGTCCGATTTGCGTCAAAATTATGACCCGAGTACCAGCATGAAAGCCTTAAAGCTCTGGGTCATTCCTTTCCTTATACTCTTCCACCCCTCTACTTGCCGTTTCCTTCCCCAGCCCCCTCACATGCCCTGCAGCAATCTCGCCATTGGAACTTAGAGCTTTCCCATCATACCGACATATCCGTCTCAGGAAACTGAATACTTACGTGGCGTTTTTCCGCCACTATTTTATAACTTAAATACACGGTGGATCATGAGGGGTGGATCATCCGAAGCAGGGCGGTAGGGGACCTTAATACATATCGATTCAACCCCTATGTCGTCGCTGTCCTGACTAAAGGTCGTAACTGGCAAAATGCAAATTGTTCAGGAGAGCGTTTTTAGTGTTTTGCGCGTGCATATTTTAATCTCTCCCAGCAGACGGTGCAGTGACACGGTGTAAATATATTTTAATATTTTATTTGTATTCTTCTATATATGAATCATTCTTATATTATATTATAATCGTATTTGCACATAGGTATATTAATGATATTTTATTTTCGGTAATTGGTAGACAAAAAATCACTAAGCTATTCCAAGTTAACGGGAGATGATACAGTCGAGACCTTTAGTGAGAACATGCGTACAACATATAAGTACACATTGGTGGTCCTAACTCGATTTTGCAAAAAATGTCAAATACGACTGTTAGTCAGGAGAGAGACGATGTGTGTTCAGCGATATTGGGTGGTTCAAAAGTAATTTAGACTTTTGTGAATTTGAATAAAAATCGGATTTCAGACTAAACTACATCAGTGTAGCTAAACTATTAGGACTAAAATCATGATTTTTTTATAGTAGTTCAATAGTGATATTTATATTAGTTATCCTCTTTTCTCTCTTATCTCTATTAATTCTCTTTTAGTTATCCTCTGACATTCCCGTCACTTTCCTATCCCACTATCCTTAACCATCTCCTAATAATTATTTCTTTAATTTTTTTTTTACTTCTGTGTGTTAAATATTATATCAGTGGATATACATAATTGGATGGCAGGCCTAGCTATAGATTGTACCACTAACTCAGCATATATATTTTAATGAATGTAACCTGTACATCTGTGTATACCCCCAATAAAATAAAATAAAATATAAAACCATACCGCTACTATCTTTCATAGAGAGCTAGCTTTGTCAATTTCATTTGGCGTGTATTCAAGGATTATGTTGAAAAGTTCACTTAAATTGTACCTACGAGTATTTTTTAACTCGATATTTTTTCATTAAGATAGAGACTTGACAAACTGGTGATAAAGATTGTTTTTAAATTATTTATTGTATTTAAGTGTATGTAATGTTATAATTATTTATAAAAAAAAATTCTTTAAAAAGAACTCATGTGAAATTATTTTCTAGAGCCCTTAAAAGATAGCGGAAAATTGAGATTTTCAAAAAAAAAAATTTTTTTTTTTAGTTATTGATTGCTGACTCACAGCGGTTTTGTTTGACATAAGGATCACTATTGAGAAATTCCCATAAAAAATCATGATCGTGGTTCTAATATTTTAGCTACAGTGATGTAGTTTAATCTAAAATCAGATTTTATTTAAATTTCACAAAAATCTACATAACTTTTTAACCACCCAATATCGTTGAACATACATTAAGTTGTCTTTATATATTTTGTACTTGTTTCTTGCCTTAGCACTTTGCTATATTTTCTTTCTTATCCAACTGTCGATTTGTTCAGGAGAACTTTGTTCTCTTAACATATCGACAATGTATCAAGCCAGAATACGCGAGAATTGTATGGAGAGGTCTACTTTTTTCACGGCTTTTCCAACTTTGAAGTCAAAAAACACCAACTTAGAGGCTTCGCAGCATATATGTTCCATACACGGATTTACTCAGAATTCGGAGTAGAACATTTCGTGTGTCTGTGTGTGTGTGTGTGTGTCCCCCCTTATAACTTTTGATCCGCTCAATTTATGGAGCCTAAAATTTCAGAATATATAAACAGTTACAGGCCTACAAAACTTTTGTACTCGGAATTTTGAATTTTTGTTTCAGTCAGGGGTTATCAACTTTTGAATTTTTACTTTATTTTTCCATATATCTCAGAAACCATAAACGCTAGAATGCTGAAAATTGGTACAAACATAGAAAAATACAAAATCTCAAATTAGTTTTTTCAAAAAAATTCCAGGGTTTCTCAAACATTTTTTATTAAGAAAAATATTTTTTTTATGATAAATTTATGAGTTTAACTGCCTATATTTCCAAAACTTTTACAATTATCGAAAAAAGCCGAAACACCCCAACTAGATAATTTAATTTTCTATAAAAAATATTAACATTGTAGTAGAAGATCTCAATTTTTTTTTAACAATTTTTTTAAAAATTGAATTTAGTGACGACATCGCTTCATACATTTTGTATGGCAGTCGCCTATACACAATATGTAAGAAGACTTAATAGTTTGATACTTCATCTCCAAACAAACATACATACCATCATGCTATTTTCATATTCTGGGTAGGAAAAAAGGATCTTCCTCCATACTATCCTATCTTGACATACATACCTACATATGTTGTATAGAAAACAAAATATCTGAAAATATTCAATAATTTGTATTTATGGGTTTATAGTTTGGTACATATTCTTCAACTATACATACTATCGCTATCGACAGTTGGATCTCATGTGTTACATGCAACTAGTAAATATCTAATGTTATTAACAAATATTTTTTTCTATTTTTAAATTGGTATACCCATAGACAGGCTGTGCCTTGTGTGATTTTTGTGTGCACGATTGATTTATTATGATTGATATTATGTTTATCGTGTGCCAAATTTTAAATTAATTAATAAATGTATAGATAATTCAAAATTTTTCACCACCTATAGATTTTAATATCCTAATTTTTCCGCGTAGAAAAGTAAGTTATCTGTATGATATAAAACTTAATTGGATGAAATGTGTCGAAAGAATAACAGCGGCGAACTATCCATAATGTACCCCCGTATATATCTTCGATCCATAGGATATACCTCTTTCTTTACCATCCAATCTTTCACAAAATGATCTCTCCTTCTGAGAAATGATTTGGAATCTCTCAGTTAAACGAAAAGGGCAGGAAACAAAGATAGAATATCTCTTCTCTCGGTGAACTCGTAATATAAACAGAAAACATTGCGTAATCATGAAAACGAATTCTCAGGAATATCTTATCGTGAATAATGAATATATTCAGACATAATGTATTCACAATTACTGGCATTTATTAGACAGCACACGTTGTTGTGGAATAAATCATTTCTAATTTTTAGTCTTCCTGTAGTTACGTAAAAACGTTAAGTATCTTTTCTCGAAAGAAAAAATTGAAATTTGGTTCGGATTGGCCGATGACATTTGCAAATGCAAGCGTAGGCGCTATTTTTATATTTTAACGTCGCAAGAATAAATTTTTCATAAAAAATAAATTAACGTTCGTTTTTATTTTATAAGAGCATAAAAAGGACTTACATAGATACAAATGATTCTAATATCTGCAATTTTCACCTATATAGAGGATGCGCACTGGTAAACGTAACAACTCCTAGGTGCGCCAGACAACCTTATTCATACCTATAAGAATGAAAATAACAAATAACCAGCCATTAAAAAATGATTCATTGAAAACTTTGCTATCTCTCGGACTATATGTTGAAAGAAATTCGCTACTCCCACCACCACCCGCTCTGAATATGGGGACTGTAAACGGCCCCTTCACAGAACGCTAAATGAACGACAAGAAAAAATGCAAAGCACGAAAAGTAGATTAGCAATCTCGGCACCATAGTTAAAAAGAACACTCGACGAATGTGAATGGAGGATTCACACTCGGGGACTTCAGATCTTTTAAATGAGAAATATTAGGGGTATGACCAAGATCTCTGTAAAAAAAATAACCTTCTGGGAATCTAACAATAGTAAGGCACCATAACTATGACAAAACTTTTTAAAGGCTTTAAAGTGACCAATGGGACCTTGAAGAGCCCTACGGACAGCAGCAAGGAGCTCCGATCAATAAGAGGACACCATTGGGTGCAACAATCTCACAGGATATGTTCCGAAGTTTGGTCTGGGCACTGACAGAACTGACATGAGATAGAGGAGGCAATATTAAATAGGTGAAGATAACTCTTAAAATTTGTGTCCTGTGAAAAATTGAGAAATCCAAAAGTCGGGGACAACCCAAGAAGATTTAAGTCGATTCCTCACGTCAGGAAAAAACAAAAACGATATTCTTCCCACTGAGCAAGTCGTCCAACGGGACTGCCAGATATTCCGCAAATTTTCGAAAACACTTCTTTCTAGAACACTGCGTGACACTCGGCCCTCAGGAGGGAAAAGAAGAACATTTCCAATTACAGAAGAACGACCCCGCATAAGATTGAAAATAGTACCTCTACGCTGCATTTCCAGATCTAGGGGTGTCATGCCTGTCAATATAGGCAATGTTTCGGTAGGACTCGTTCCATATGCTTTGGATAAAGCAATAATCTTTGACTTGAGAGTAAAATTCTTCATGTGTTGAAGCTCATAAGCGTGAGATCAACAGCCAGCCGCATAGTAAGCAATGCCGAGGTAAACTGCCTTAAAGAAAAGACAAGACTCGAAACTGTAAACCGCATATTGCCTTGGCGATGTGTGAGATCTTTAAAAAAGCAGACTTAGCTTTGTAGACACACAATCGTGCATGATTTTTAAAACTCACAATAGTTCCTAAGAACTAAATAGACGGCTGTCTTTGAAGTAAGCCTTTGAACACCAAGCCATATGTCTTGTTAGGATCAAAGCAAAGTTTATTTTTTATGCCCCAGTCAGAAACTAAAGACAGAGCTTGAGTAGCTGAGTTCTCAACAAATCTTCGAGAGTTGCCACGAACGAGAATGTACGCATCATCGGCATACGCTTGAATTGAACAAAAATTGGAGAGAGGATGTTCAAAGAAATAGTTACACAAAAAAATAAATGAAAGAAAAATCTAAAATCGAAAAGGCTATGTTGAATTTCATGAAATTAAGTAGAAACAGCGTTGGCCACAACTTATTCGTTATTATTTATTATTTTGCAGTGCCTACAAAACTTGGAGTAACTTATTTCATTTCACGATCATAATATTATTATTTCAACTTTATGAGTTGGTACATAATGCTCACGCGTATGTCTTCTTAGTTTATTATATTTTCTTTGTAAAAACTTGACTCTTGAAATTAACTTCATTATTTTTTGCTTACGTTTTTTTTTTCATTTCCCTTTGTACTGTATTGTATAATTAAATTTTATAGCTTCAACAACAATTGGAATGTTAACGAACCGATACAAGCCAGAATTAAAACAAAACGAGTGGATTGTGGCCAACACCCAACTCTCCACCACAGGATTTGCACTTATTTTTTGCTTCATGAAAGCTAGACGATCCCATAAATATTTTTTTGATTTTATTGAATGCTGAAATATGTATTTTGATTTTTTTGACAGATGAAATCATAGAAAAGAAATTTAATGGATGTATGTCAATGGAAAGCTTATAATCTAATATTTTATTAATTTAAGTCGGCCTTCGTGGCTCAGTTAGTTGGACATCTGATTATTGAGTGAAAGGTCCCGGGTTCTATTCCCGGTGGACACATAGTTTTTAATTGTGTTTTCAATCTTGATCTGTGAGACCTAAAATATCGTATGTCTCCAGAATGTGGCAACTTGTTATTGGGTGCAGGTAAAATTAATATTTGACATAGTACCGGTTAGTTGCCCGAGAAGCAAAAAAAAAATAACAAGTTGTCACATTATGAAGAATAACGGTAAGTACTTATTTATCGTATCACAGATGCTGACTGAAAACATATTCAAAACTGTGTCTCCGTCGGGAATCGAACCCGAGACCTTCGTCTCAGTAGTCGGATATCTAACCAAATGAGCCACGATGGCTGACTTATGTAGTTTGAACGGCACAGAAGACACTAAAAGTCATTCTGTCTTACTTATAAACGTAAACTATATCTATAGTACCTGGTAATAGAGTGTGATTAACGAAAAAGTTTACTTATAAACCGTGATCATCTTTATTTCATAGACGTCAAGTTAGGACAGGTCGAGAGGTTGTTTAACGCTTGACTAACGCGTCATACCAAATATTTCAAAATGGCGAATCTTTCACATATCTGTTAAAATTGACTCAACATAGCACAACGTGGTGTTTGTTTTCAATTTTAGATGTCAGTTATCCAAAAATTACATGCATTTATCTATTTTTTGACATCTGTGAAGCCAATGCGGCCATATGAAAAAAATAAATGAGGGTGTTCGTAAACAATTCGATGAACTAGTTAGTCACAGCTTAGTATACGTTTATAAGTAAGATTTTTAATACCGATATTAACTATTTTAGTCGTGATTATCTAGTTGTGCGTTTAGTAAATTTAAATCTAATAAGTAAGACCGATAATATTTACGTCATACCCATAGAAAATTACGACGTAACTCAAAGCACTTTCTATATTATGTTGCCCGTTTGGAAATGTAAATAAAAATGCTTGAAAATTGTGAAATCACAACTCTTCACTGTTTATACCATGGCAGTGCAGAGTAAAAAGGTAAGTACCTACATTACCAGGAAAAAAACCCTAAAAAGAAATAATTCCCAAAAATTACCAAAACGTAATAAACACAACTCACAACGACGCCGACGTCGTCACATTTTTCCACGAAATGTTTTCGAAGCAATTATTATTGTTTTTGATACGAAAAAGAATCGAATTAAAACAAAATAACGCATGGGATTATTGGGTATCGCGCACATTACTGCGTGATATCATTTCCAATTATAAACGACAGTAATATCATATTTCAAAAATTAATAAAATTCCACGAAATAAAGCCCCGTTGACATGCAACGATATCTTACACGCCGTGGATTTTTTCACTGCGTACACGTGTTTGCTTGATATCAAGAATAAGAACCTGGTTACTTCACATTGGGGGATATGCTACGATGGTATAAATGAATTAATATTTTTTAATAATATTATTAAATATTTGTAATATTTTTTAGTTGAAACTATACTTTGGAATCGATCGTTGTGATACTGGATGACCGACACTAGTAATTTTCGACAGAAGCCAAATCCAAAAATTACACATTTTTATGTGTAAATATCAAGAAATGTATATGTAATGTAAAACACTAATTACAGGATATAAATGTGTGTATAACTAATAGCAATATATTAAGTCAATGTTCATCTGCAACCTTACAGTATTCACAATGTATATAAGTGAAAGATTGCAAAGTAACACAATAAAAAAAATGATAAAACGAGTAAAAAAGAAATAAAAAAATAACATAAGGGAATGAAAAAGTAAAAAAATTGATTATACAAAAACATTAGGGGCAATAAAAAATAATAATTATACAAAAACTTAAGAATAGTTAAAAATGTAAATTAAAATTAAGAACCATAATTCAAAAGTACAAGTGGTGTATGTGTAGGTGTATTACGTCATCGCGTGTTGTGGTGATGATTTTTGAATGTGTCGTATTTCATGTTTGTTTGAATGCTGCGTATGATTTGGAGAAGATGTGTGTGTCTGGGAAGGTTTTGTTGTATTCATTGCACATTCTGTTTGTTGGTTTCCTAAATCCTGCATTTGTGTTTTAAATCTAGTGTAATCCTCATACTGAGTAGAATGATTCGCTCCTATAATTCTTTACACACAAAAATTGAGGACCTTGACATATCCAAAGGTCCCGAGTTCGATTCCCGGTGGAGACACAGTTTTTAATTGTGTTTTCAGTCTCTGGATCTGTGAGACGATTAATATCCTAAGTCTCCAGAATGTGGGAACCTGTTATTGGGTGCGTGTTAAACTAATATTTGACATAGTATCTGTTAGTTGCCCGAGAAGCAAAACAAAAGTACTTCATTTCGTCTTCCTTTCAACGGGGACAATATCATCGGCCCACCTTTTCTAAAACCGGCCTATTCCCCTTTTGACACCCCATTGATACCCTCCTACCAAGAGGCTTGAAGGATGAGCTCACTTTTTAATGTCAATATCAAATCGAAGCACAAGTTCATGTCACAATTTAGGTTATAAGAATATATTACTTAATGCAATTGTGGTCTGACTATACAAAAAAAGAATGTCAAATTGTTAATGGTCAGACAGCACGATTATGTCACAAAATAAAATATTAAAATCAATAAAATTGTCAATAAATTAGGACGTCACAAATTAAAATAAATAAGAGTCAATATTGGGCGTCACACGTTAAAACAATGTTAATAAAATAATTAAATAAAAATCACAACCGAAATATTGTCACACGGAAATAAAAATGTCACAAATATTGAGTTTCTAGGGCACACATAATCTTTTCTGCACGGCCATGAGCGGGCTGATACACCGCCAATGCCGGAATGGACCGTCGTCGATGGGCGAAGGGGCAAGGCTATCGGCGAAAGCAACCTCGGGTCCCAGACACCGGCAGATGCCGGTTGGGTGACTAGCGGGAGCGAACGGCGGCGGGGCGAGTCTCAAAGAGATGCAGGCATTTGCTCCAGGGTCCAGCGCGACCCAACAGCGTTTGGAACACTTTCCAAACTCAGCACCCGCTTCGGTCCAGGAACTCCAGGTGTCACGTCCATGGCTGCCGATGTGGAGCGAGCCTAATCGACACCCTTTGGTGCGGTTTGCAGCTGCTCTGGATGCAGACCTCCATCCCTCGGCCGTGTTAACACGACGCGTGTCTAATTTCGTCTGTCTAAAAATTGTCACTTGTAATGTCACATTTTCGAGATTATCTTTTTGTCAAAATATATTCTTTTTATGCACACTTAATTTTTCTTTAATATTAGTTTGAGGTCTGATTTGACGCCGAATTCAAATAAAAAATAACGCGAACAGGAGAGGTCGCGTCACCATGATCTCCATTACAGAAATCCGCATAGTGGATTGTTTCTTAATAATAGTGTTTCTAAAGCATGATTTTAATAATACTATAGTGATGATTTTAACAATACTATAGTGATGATTTTAACAATACTATAGTCACTCAACTGGAATCATATCCATTGCGCCCTCTAGGGTAGAGAATCCATACACGCCATCTTGTTTTTTTTATACTTGTTAGTTCAGTTGAAAATCCAATTAAACATTCCATTATCCCTTGGTTTCACAAAAAAAATGCCCAAAAGAGAGATCTCTAATATTTTGGGAATGAGATTGGGTCATTGTACAATTGCTTCTCACTTATACGAGTAATTATATAACACTCGTATAAAATAAATATTATATAAATGTGATTGCGTAGCAGATTTGGAAACACCTGATCACGTGTTCTTTGAATGTCCGATGCACTACGAATATGACATCTATCCCAACTTATAAGTCCCTCTACCGGTAAACATGTCGCGTCTCTTATAACTTAACTCTCTTCATATGTATTCCGCAATATCTAAATTTATCATAATCAATGGCATTAATCTGTAAATCGTAGTATTCACTAATATATTTGGTATTTTTTCTTCTATTTGGCACAAACCACTCTTCTCGGGGTCATTATTCACGTCGGGGTCACCAGTTTTAGCTGTATTAGAACCACCAGTTTAATTGTGTGGGTTAAGGTTACCACTTAGGTTGGAAGCGTTTGCACACCGGTTGGACACGGTGATGAAAGCCTGTCGGCGGGAGCCGCGGCAGGCAGATGGTGGTAATACCGGTCTGCTGGACGTGTAGGTATAAAACCTGTGTATCCGCCTTCGGTTACATACAACTAAACGATATCACAGATGCTGGAATCGAACCCGGATACCGTCTATCGGAGTCTCCCGATAGCCAGGCACACGTATTGATCGATCAAGCAAATGTAATACCGTATACAATAGATAATAAAATACAGAATAAAACTCAGGTAATTATTGATGGACAGAGATTAAAAGATGTAACAAGAATATAACTTACTCGTTTAATATACAGTTGTGTTTCAATATACAATGGTAATTGCTTTACTTATCGGATATATATAAAGTACTTATTTTTAGTTAAATAAATTTAGTTCGCGGATCTTGAACGATGAATAGGCGACTGGGCAGCGTAAGGACGTAGCTGGAGGTCTGGATGAATACCGAATCATCGTGAACCCGGTGTGCTCCCTTATATACCGGCTTTGTCGTAGCCGGGTGAGCGTTTGTAATAGCTGGCCGCTCGTGTGTAGCGCAGTACATAGTAACGTCAGCGTAGCGATGTGGCGCAGTGACCGTTGCGCCACAGGTGGATTGCCAAAAAAACTTAATTTACTAACTTGCGAGAAAAAAAGCATTTGCTGTTAATTTGGTCGTAAAAATAAGTAGATAATAAAATAAAACCTAGAATAAGTTCTTCGCCAACATTTGTATCATCTCAATAATGATACAAAATAGGGGCTCTGCCTCTGTCCACTATCGAGGCCCAACCCCCAGCGGCCGCCGCGCGGCTTATTTGTTTGCCGCTACGCGGCAGTTGCGAAATAACCTTATAAGACTAAATATCGTTAAATATACCATTTAGGACATTACACAACATTTATAAACTAAATATCTTTACGTGAAAGCGTTAAAATCAAGTAATACTAGTTGCATGTAACACATGAGATCCAACTGTCGATAGCAATAGTATGTATAGTTGAAGAATAAAAATCAAACTATAAACCCATAAATCCAAATTATTGAAAATTTTAACACATGGATCAAAAAATTTTAACTTCTTCTTCTTCTTCATCGGGTATGAGGTCATTTTACATATGAAGGTGGACTAACCTGAGAACCGTTCATCCGATTGCAATGAAACTTTGGTGAATTGTCGAGCGTATGACCGGGATAGTTTCTGGATTAAAAAATTTTTCTTCTTCTTCTTCTTCTTCATCGGGTATCAGGTCATTTTACCGATGAAGGTGGACTATCCTTGGAACCGTTCAATCAATTTCAATGAAACTTTGATGAATTGTCGAGCGTATGACCGGGACCTACTGAAGGGACGGGAGGTAATGAAGGGACGGGAGGTAATGAAGGGACGGGAGGTAATGAAGGGACGGGAGGTAATGAAGGGACGGGAGGTAATGAAGGGACGGGAATAACTGAAGGGACGGGAGTAACTGAAGGGACGGGAGTAACTGAAGGGACGGGAGTAACTGAAGGGACGGGAGTAACTGAAGGGACGGGAGTAACTGAAGGGACGGGAGTAACTGAAGGGACGGGAGTAACTGAAGGGACGGGAGTAACTGAAGGGACGGGAGTAACTGAAGGGACGGGAGTAACTGAAGGGACGGGAGTAACTGAAGGGACGGGAGTAACTGAAGGGACGGGAGTAACTGAAGGGACGGGAGGTACTGAAGGGACGGGAGTAACTGAAGGGACGGGAGTAACTGAAGGGACGGAAGTAACTGAAGGGACGGGAGTAACTGAAGGGACGGGAGTAACTGAAGGGACGGGAGTAACTGAAGGGACGGGAGTAACTGAAGGGACGGGAGTAACTGAAGGGACGGGAGTAACTGAAGGGACGGGAGTAACTGAAGGGACGGGAGTAACTGAAGGGACGGGAGTAACTGAAGGGACGGGGGTAACTGAAGGGACGGGAGTAACTGAAGGGACGGGGGTAACTGAAGGGACGGGAGTAACTGAAGGGACGGGAGTAACTGAAGGGACGGGAGTAACTGAAGGGACGGGAGTAACTGAAGGGACTGGAGTAACTGAAGGGACGGGAGTAACTGAAGGGACGGGAGTAACTGAAGGGACGGGAGTAACTGAAGGGACGGGAGTAACTGAAGGGACGGGAGTAACTGAAGGGACGGGAGTAACTGAAGGGACGGGAGTAACTGAAGGGACGGGAGTAACTGAAGGGACGGGAGTAACTGAAGGGACGGGAGTAACTGAAGGGACGGGAGTAACTGAAGGGACGGGAGTAACTGAAGGGACGGGAGTAACTGAAGGGACGGTAGTAACTGAAGGGACGGGAGTAACTGAAGGGACGGGAGTAACTGAAGGGACGGGAGGTACTGAAGGGACGGAAGGTACTGAAGGGACGGGAGTAACTGAAGGGACGGGAGTAACTGAAGGGACGGGAGTAACTGAAGGGACGGGAGTAACTGAAGGGACGGGAGTAACTGAAGGGACGGGAGTAACTGAAGGGACGGGAGTAACTGAAGGGACGGGAGTAACTGAAGGGACGGGAGTAACTGAAGGGACGGGAGTAACTGAAGGGACGGGAGTAACTGAAGGGACGGGAGTAACTGAAGGGACGGGAGTAACTGAAGGGACGGGAGTAACTGAAGGGACGGGAGTAACTGAAGGGACGGGAGTAACTGAAGGGACGGGAGTAACTGAAGGGACGGTAGTAACTGAAGGGACGGGAGTAACTGAAGGGACGGGAGTAACTGAAGGGACGGGAGGTACTGAAGGGACGGAAGGTACTGAAGGGACGGGAGTAACTGAAGGGACGGGAGTAACTGAAGGGACGGGAGTAACTGAAGGGACGGGAGTAACTGAAGGGTCTGAAGCGACGGGTGGTTATGGAGGACAATTTTTAATTATACAGGCAATACGAAGTTTGCCGGGTGTTCACTAGTACAATAATAATGATGAACTATACATATATATATATATATATATATATATATATATATATATATATATATATATATATATATATATATATATATATATATATATATATATATATATATATATATATATATATATATATATATATATATATATATATATATATATATATATATATATATATATATATATATATATATATATATATATATATATATATATATATATATATATATATATATATATATATATATATATATATATATATATATATATATATATATAATTAAATAATGCGATTAAACGTAAAAATTACCTGTCATCTTTTTGCGTATTATTATGACATATTGAAAGAAATGTTGTCAGTATTCAAAATGGATATTCCGCAGATCATTACGGTAAAAATTTATTCGCAATGTTTAAAATTCCTTTTTAAACAATACTACTGTCAATTTATGCAGAAAATACCATTTTAAATGATTAATTTGTACTTTTTCGCATCAATATATTTTTTATTTTAAATAAAAATTTCCAACGGGAAAATTGATTAGGGAAAAATTATTTCACTGGCAATCCGTTGAAGGACGAAAAAAGATGGCGTGCAGTAATTATATTATAAATGTTATGAATTTATACTATAACGCTTTTAACTATAACTGACGTGTTAAAATAGCAATTTTCAACATTTTATTTCCGAAAGTTACCACGACTCAGGGTTCATATTATCCAATCGTTTTTACGTGCTGTGGTTTCCTTTTACAGATAGCTACATCTTTTTACAGCGCCCGCCAGACTATACTAGTCTATACTAGGACTTGTAAAAAAAGATAAAACGAAACAGGATTTTTTTTATCGGAGATAAACCCAATAGGCTCAATAACAAAACTTTCAAACCGACGATTCACAGAAGATGTATCGCCCTCGTATTGGAAATATGTAATATTGCTAATGTAGGTTTGTTCAATTAATCACAGAAAAACATAATGTTGCTGCTGTCTTGTGTTATTAATGGGTAATACAGAGCCATCTCTGGGTGAAAAGTAAATTTATTTAAATAAATGAAATAAAACACAACTTTGTGCACACCACTACAATTTATTATAACTGTTATTCAATTGAATAAAAATTCCTCTACATGTTACGAGAACAAAGTTTCCTTCCTCATTGAATAAAAGTTATGTACGTAGTGGTGTACACAAAGTTGTGTTTTATTTCATTTAATTGATTGCAAAATGATACCACAAAGAAAAAAACAATCGTTTTTCGATGATGTAAATTTATTTATTTATTTAAAATTGCTTCTCGGGCAACTAATAGGTACTATGTCAAATATTTATTTAACACGCACCCAATAACAAGTTGCCACATTCAGACTTGCGATATTTATCGTTTCACAGATCCAGACTGAAAACACATGTCAAATTCTCTTTGATAAACCTTTTTTTATACATAAGAAACGTCTCACATTTAAATTTGTATTGTCTTGAAAAAATTGCCATTACAATCTTGAATTAATATTTTTTTTATTTCTCTATACCAAATAAATGTACAAAGCATTGGGTGGTATAATTCTTTCCTATTTAGTAACGAGTGGACTGTGGCCAACGTTATACTCCTCACTACCAAGTCACTCAACAAAGTATTGTATATAAAATTTTCAACATTTTCATGAAATGAGTTTGTTGAATATTTTTTTATTTAAATATTTAATTATGAACACTTGATATTTATTCAATCTTGGATAAATCAAGACAAAACAGTAAGAGAAAGAACAAAATGATTTAATATGAAATTGCATTAAAATTTTAGTGCGTTTTCAGAATTCAAATAATTCTACTTAAACAAATAATTCCTTGTTTTTTTTTTCTTATATGGAACCTCCATAAATTGAGTTCCCTTTGTCGTTGGTAAATTTCTTACTTATTGTCGAACCGGACCTGGAGAAGTTTTTGCTGAACCAGTGGCGAGTTCATTAGGTTCTTTTTCCTTAAAGTATCTCAAAATTTCTCGCGTCTAATAAGGGAAATAATAAATGGCCAACTTTCTGTTATACAATATTCCTTTCTTTTGCAACAATATCTTCTTACTCAATCAACAAAGTTTAGTTGTTTTATCTTTAAGTGTATATATTTTTTTCAGCCGAGTGGTTAACAAACTGACATTTAATCCAGTATCTACACTCAAATATATTTTTTTGGGGTTTACGTTAATCTGAACAAAGATGTTTTTGTAATCTTTTCTAGACTGGCAACAGACTTATATATTTGCTCATTTCTGGTAGCGATTACGCTGTTTCATTTTAAGGGGGGGACTACTGCCAACGTACCTATTTTTCAATTTGTTATACCATCATTATTTCTTATCAAATCGTTTTGAAAAAAATAATTTAGATAGTTTGGGTATTAATAAAGAAAATTATATCTTTACTTTTTGATAATGTTCTGTATAAATTCTTGTAGAAAAATAATGGCATACCCCGATTTTCAACGTTTATCTTATATTTTCAATAAAATATAAAACGTAGTTCAACATATTTATTTTTAAATTAAAGAAGACAAAAATATTTAGATAATATGATGTGACGTTGCATTAATGCTTCAGGTTTAGTAAATAAACCTAAAAAACATTTATTTTCCATTCAGCGCCATAGCGAAATAAAAGTTTTTTTTAGTTTATTTACTTAATCTGATGGATTAATGCAACGTTACATCGTATTTTTTCAGATATTTTGATCGTCTTTAATTTATAAAAAAAATATAATGTTCTATACCTTATAGTTTTTTAGAAACTTAAGATTAATGTCAAAAATCGGGGTATGCTTATTATTTTCCTACAAATATATATATATATATATATATATATATATATATATATATATATATATATATATATATATATATATATATATATATATATATATATATATATATATATATATATATATATATATATATATATATATATATATATATATATATATATATATATATATATATATATATATATATATATATATATATATATATATATATATATATATATATATATATATATATATATATATATATGTATATATATATATATATATATATAGAACATAATTGAAAAGTTAAGTTATATTTTTCTTTATTAATATCCAAACTAACTTAGTTATTTTTTTTCAAAATGATTCGATTTGTAGTAATGATGCAAATTTAAATTGAAAAAATAGGTATGTTGGCAGCAGTCACCCTCTTTAAATTAATAAACGTATCTGTTCACTTCATAATTAACTTCTAGTTGAGTTTCGGAGTTCGTATCGAGATTCACAATCATTGAATTTTTAAATTAATTTTTTTTTGTATGAAATTGCACTTAACTCACATAGTTGGTCTATAAATTTCCTTCGCATGAAAATATTCGCTCTACGCTAGGTACTGCCATCTGTTTGATATTTTCAGAACGAATAGCTGGTTTGTGTTTTGGAAAAAAATTAACTGTTTACTTGATATTTTATACGTCAATTACTTGAGACTGTGAATAACACACCTATTTATGTATCATTTCCGGTGAATGACTTGAGAATTTTCGTCGTAGAGTTGAGCGGTTTACGCATATACCAACCATGAAAAATAAAGCACTAAATATTTCGTACTCAAGAATTTTGTCGTTAGCTATATTTTAGATGAAAGTCAGAAACGTGTGTAAGTTTAAACACTCCTCAACTTTCGGAGCAATATGAAGAGATTCATCTCAAAATTATGCAAAATAATGTCAAAATTATATATGTATACTATGGATATCACACAAAAATTAAATCAATTCACACACTAATTCATTTTATTAAAAAAAACACTTTGTTTACATTTCTCATGTGTTGATATTTTGAAAATAGTCAATATACGCTGCTGCCATCTATATGCAGGAGACGATAAAAAAAAGCATTTGGTTCGCGTCTCGGGAACAATATACCATACATATATCCCACAAATTTTCTAAGGCAGGATAATTTAATAATATATTAATTTGTATGTATACGAGTTTTAAACTTCCTTCATTTGGACTTGTCGAGTCAAATGTGACATTGGTGACGACGCCAGCATCAACTTAATGAAATATTGTCAAAGTATTATTGTAAAGGGCTTACAATTTGTCATTTGCTGTCATTCCCAAGGGCGTTTCATTCTTTTGTGGAGTTATGAGCGTGTACTCGTCATATTTTTCCATTGTAGAATTTCGCTTTACCCTTCACAGAAGTCACACCAACGTCAAAACCAGAAACACTAATATTTTATCTTCTCATTTTATTTATATCGGTGACTCAACCGTAGTAGATGCAAAAAATATTAATTACATATAAAATAAAAACACATTTTTTTTGACATTTTTTAACATCTCAATAGAGACGAAGTTGATATAATACAGGAGATCCAGGAACTCAAGGCACCTACAGGGCTTACGACCTGTCATCGGCTGGTTTACGTGACCACTTTATGCGCTTGCGCAACGTTCACCAATTATGGTTTCTTATCAATGCAATTTTTAAAGTTCTATATATTTTAATAATGAAAAACTGATCGTTTGAAAAAAAGCTGTTTTAACCATCGCCATCTATGAAGGTTACGAATAAACCTTTTAATAACGCCATCTATGAGTCAGAAATTGTTTTTTTTTGTAAACAATCAAAGCAACAGTCATTAAATATTAGGTGACAGTGTTCCCGCACAGATGTTCATTTTTGGCTTGTTTACCTACTTGTACCAATGTGTATGTAAATCGAATATTTTTTAAAAGTTGCATATACGCAAACATTGGATTTTTTACCTTGTCAATAAAATTTTTTGACACATTTTTAAAATCTCAATAGAGTTATGTTCCTTGAGACTTCTGTTCCGTTTACTTGTACACAAGTAGGTTAAACAAAAATACATGTAATATTATGCAAAACACAAATACATGAAAATAAATAGAAAACATTATATGTGTAACAGGAACTAGAATATAAATATTTACTTCTTAGTCAAAGGTCCTGGGTTTTATTTCCAGTTGTGACATTGTTTTCAAAGTATTTTTAGACCGTTATTTTTTTCACCTACTTTTTCAAAAAATGTGATTTGTTATTGGAAGAAGCAATACACAGTACGTATAGGTACTGTGTATTGCTTCTTAATAGAATATCCATTAACTTTCGGAGGCACAACAAAATATTCTGAATACACTGAAAGAGCTTCTTTTTTGTTCGATTTTGTTCAAGGACAGTTATTTCCGTTCTAAATAATAATCGATTGCCTTTTTAAATAAATAAAGCTATAAATACTTCCTTGCACTTCATGCAAGCATCGTCTTTGTTACCAAAATGGCAATATCTTCGATCGAATCAGTATTTTCAGCTCGGAGATAGTAGAATTGCGTGTGAAATAAATAACATGGTACACGTCCTTACATACATATGTAGATAAGATAATTAATAAGCCTTAATTAGATGGAATCAGTTGGTAAGAACTTAAAAGTTCAAAATGATCATCCTATATAAGAAAATAAAGATCTTCTTTCTTTGTGCAGAAATTTGGGTATGTTTTAAGAGGTCTGCTCCTCTCGCGATGTGGACTCCCAGATATCCCTCCATATTTTAGGAGGCTGACTGTGCAGCTTGATACGAAAAAGTCTGGTGTTATTCATCATTTGAACGTGACCATTCTTGTCTCATTAATTGGGAACTCCATTGCGCCAGCCATGTATTTTTTGGTCTTTCCCTATCTGTTGGTCGCGGGATGTCTACGGCAATAGCCTAGTTCACAATGTAATCCTCTTCTTAATATGTGCTCATACCATCTTAATTGTCTTTCTTTTAATTTATCGTTCATGCCTGTCACTCCTAAGTTTCCGCGAATATATACAAGCATTTATGCTTATTTTAGGGAACGTACGAAGATGTATATGTACTTGTTTAACAAGGACATATTCATTTAAAAAAATATATATGAACTTTTTATTTTGCCTTCTAGAGACACTCCCGCTGACCATCTAAGCATACGCATCTCTGTGGTTTCCAATTTTCTATGGAAGGTATTAAGGTTTTGAATCGGAACCTTACAGTAGCGCAGGTCTGACAATTATTGTCTGATAGACATGATTATTAATTTTGAAAAACTATCTCACGATGTTTTCACGCATCCATTGTTTCCGAATATATATTTCCACGTCATAAAATAATGGTTTTGTAGCAAAAATTGTCATTTCAAAATCAAATTTGACATTTACGCAAAAAGTAATCTTATAACCAAGTAACTATATACGATAGTAAACAAAGAGTGTACCTACTTCCTTGTCCAGACGGGATATTTATTTTTATATTTCTATACTTCTTTTAATTAGATGGGTGGATATCAATACACCATCAAAAAAAAAATTATGTAGAAAAACACGAGATAGAGACATTTTCTTTACAAGGATAGGAAAATATATAGATAATGTCATGTTGGTGTTATTTAAAATGAACCGGTTCAGGTGTGAAATATTATTTCGATACATATTCAGAGGAATACATTGGCTGGCTATACAATATACACGTGTATGTTGGATAGACCTTTGCCAATTTTACCTGCCTGCTGCCTATAGTAGGTACTGCCTATATAATATGTACCTACATATGTGTTGAAATTTATACCGAGACTTGGTGAAATACATATAGAATCGAGTCCCCTGAGATGTGCCTACTCACTACTCACCTACCTACCTACGCCCTACATACATCGGATGTACATATAATATGACCTATACAATCTTATGTATCTTTTGAATCCACGCGTATTCAACAGGGGCGAATCTCGCCTCGCGTAAAGCCACGGTATTACGCGGAGTGAATTCAATACATTGAAAAAAGGCGAAATAAAAAAGAATTGAGACATCGTGGCTCGGTTTGTTTTATTAATCGTTCATAAACTCCCAACCAGAGCACTCGGCGTCACCACAGATCAAAAATAATAACAGACAACAAATATTATAAATATGCACCATGCTAATTGAAAGCTTTTTCATTTAGCATTTTGTCAGATGCATAAAATGATTTTTCGACAAGATACTTCTTCGTCTCTCTCTCAAAATTACATTATTAATACGTAATAGTATTTATATAAAAAAATATATATTATATTATATATTTTTCATTTGGAAATAAGCTGAAAAACACCATCACCATCTATGAAGTAACGAAGAAATCTTTTTTTGTAACGCCATCTATTAGGAAATCGACTTTTTTTTGTAAACAATAAATGCAACAGTCCTCTATGCAACAATGCTCTAGCACAGATGTCACTCCTGAACTGCGCCAGAAACACTACTTCATTTTTGACATGTTTACCAACTTGCACCAATGTGTGTGTAAATCGAATATTTTTTAAGTTGCGTATTCGCAAACATTGGATTTTTTCCCTGTCGGATGTCAATGATATTTTTTGGCAAATTTTTAACATCTCAAAAGAGTTATTTTCCTTGAGACTTCTGATCCGTTTATAAGTCCCTAGAGCAGAACGAGTATTGGTGGATCCTTGAGTCAAATAACCTAGACTTGAATCTCCGTAAGAGACTTACAAAAACATATGTGTGGAGCATACTGATGTATGGCTATGAGACATGGTGTCTTACCGAAAGAGACAGAAATAGACTGAGGCTTTTGAGATGTGGAGTTACAGAAGAATACTGGGAATTTCCTGGAGGGACCACATCACGAATGCCAAGGTTCTCAACAGAGTTTCACATCTTGCGCCACGAGGGTCTCCTACATGACCTAATGGAGGAAATGGTTGAGGGTTCAAACCACAGGGGGCGCCCCCGATGGGAGTATTTGGCCCAAGTGTGCGAGGATATGAACTGCGCCACATATGTTGAGCTGAAGAGGGCTGCAGAGGATAGAGAGAAGTGGAAAGCGAGATGTAGACTTCTTCTGCAAACCAATCCGCAGGATTGAGACTTTTGATGATGAGCTCTGATCTTGAGGTCCCATGTTAGGTTTTTGGTAGAGGCACAGTTGTTATTCCCTGCAATGATTTTTATTCTAGATTTGTTAGATGTCATAATAAGCCTCTAAAATGTGAAAACTTGTAGTATGTGCTAACATTGATTTAATATATTGCTATTAGTTATACACATTTATATATTGCTATTAGTTATACACACATTTATATTCTGTAACTTCTTGTATTCCTTAATGAATAAATAAATCATATGTCGGAGTACTAGTTACCTTAATATTTTACACTCTTGCGTAGCAACATCTAATCTAAATCCGATAAAAATATCATTAGCCAATATGATCACAGCACAGGATGCGAGAAGCGGTTAGAAATTTCTGGAAACGTCCCTGTTAATCAGTTGCTTACATAACTGAAGCTCTTCTCTAAGGTAGGTAAACCTTATGGAATATATTATTGTCACACTGTCAACCCTCGACATATGTGAGGAACACCTCATTTTATTATTATACAAACATTATAACATACTTATATACCTAGATACATTCGTTCTTCTGACGGAGATTTTTATTGGTATTATTTTTATTTATACCATCCCATCACAGCATATCCCACAATATAACCACAAAGTAACCAGTGACAGGTATGCGGGTGTGTATAATAAGTTTTTAATCTGGATCATTAAGACGATAAATATCGTAAGTCTTCAGAATTTGGCAAATTGTTATCAATTTATTTTACTTCATTTATTTATTTATTACAATTTACGGCTTAATAACCTTGTACACATACAAATAAAACAGTATTTAATTAAACATGATAATACATACAAAAGCAAATTATATGAAAAAATAGAAATATATAAAAAAATAAACAAATAATAACAATTATATGCATAAAAAGTAAAGTAAAAATGTGGATTGCAAATAGAAAAAAGGAAATACGAATGCCATATAAAAAAAATTAATTCCCATACAAATACCACGAAGTTAATTCAAAAGTTCATTCATGTACAATAATATCTACAAAAGTTCATTCATGTACAAATGTCTACAAAAGTTCATTCATGTACAATAATGTCTACAAAAGTTCATCCATGTACAATAATGTCTACAAAAGTTCATTCATGTACAATAATGTCTACAAAAGTTCACTCATGTACAATAATATCTACAAAAGTTCATACATGTACAATTTCTGCAAAACTTCATTCATGTACAATAATGTCTACAAAAGTTCATCCATGTACAATAATATCTACAAAAGTTCACTCATGTACAATAATGTCTACAAAAGTTCATTCATGTACAATGTCTACAATCGTTCATTTATGTACAATAATGTCTACAAAAGTTCATCCATGTACAATAATGTCTACAAAAGTTCATTCATGTACAATAATATCTACAAACTTCATTCATTTACAATGTCTACAAAAATTCATTCATGTACAATAATGTCTACAATAGCAGGTTAACAGCCATAAGGCAATTTCTTCCAAACAACCAATGTAACGTCAGACCATAACAAAAAAAAACAAACAGATTAATTAACACGTAACATTATTAATATGTAAATTCATAGCAACAGATGGGCCGATAGCAAAGCGGTTAGCGAGCTGGGATAGTAATCCAGTGGTCGCGAGTTCAAATCCTGCCTCGACCAATTTTGTTCACCTATAGCACAAGCATTTATGCTTAATATAGGGAATGTAGGAAGATGTATATGTACTTGCTTCACAAGGACATATTCATTTAAATAAAATAAAAAAGAAGAAGAAAGGAGGGAAACCCGAGGTTATTGGGTGAGTGTTAAATAAATATTTGACACAGTACCTGTTAGTTACCAGACAACAAATACAAAATAAAATAAAATAACTATAGACACAAAAAAAAACAATAAGAAAAAAAAGATTCAGAAGAAAGATATAAAATCAGGTATAAAAAAATATCAAATACCATAAAAAGAAAATAAAAAAAAGGAACAATACAATTATAGAAAAAAGAAAGAAATGTATTTTCAGAATTAAAACAAACAACTAGCGCACAGAATTGACTTTTGTTTTCAATTAGAAAAAAAATTATTACAATTATATTTTCCCGCCAAATTGGAAAGCAGTTTTTTCGTAGGGCAGATTCTCTCTTTAACATAATTACTTTACCAAAAATAAAAGAACTGAGATACAGAGAACATTATATAAGAATGAATGTTGACGAGGCGATGAATGTATGTCAAGATAGAAGTAAGTGGCGTTCGGTTCTCTCTGCCTACACCGTGAGGGACATGACGTGATGGTATGTATGTATGTATATACAGATAAGACGTAGGAAATAAACAGGACAACTGGAGATAAAAAAAGAAAATCAATACTCAAAAAATAAAAGAACAGAGACTTTAATAAAAAATTATAGAATTAAATAAACATTACAAATATAACCCGCATATAACCCGCAAAACCAAATAGCCTCAACCTCACCGAATTGTTTACGAACAACCTCATTTATTTTTTTTCATATGGCTGCATTTCTTTTGTAGATGTCAAAAAATAGATAAATGCATGTAATATTTGCATAACTGACATCGAAAAATGAAAATAAACACCGCGTTTTGCTGTGTTGAGTCAATTTAAACACGATTGCAATAAAGAATAACAAGGAAAAACGTTATGAAATAAAGAAAACAAATCATATAAAAGTAGCCATTGCAATTTTAAACTAGTACCTACTGCTTCCCAGTAAAATTTCTAAATGTGTGAAAAAAAATATTGTAAAATTGTAATTACGTATATAATAAATTGTATTTAGTTACTTTGTAATATTATACTCTTGGAAGTTTCATTTATTCCAGAATTAAAGTTTTCTGTCAATTTCAAATATTATGCGTTGGATCATAATATATGTGAAAGATCCACCATTTTGAAATTCTTGCTGTGACGCGTTAATCAAGCGCTAAACAATCTCTCGACCTGTCCTAACTTGACGTCTATGAAATAAAGATGTAATAAAGATAGTCACGGTTTATAAGTATACTTTTTCGTTAATCACGCTTTATCACCAGGTACGATGATAAAGCGTGATGTTTACGTTTATAAGGCTGTGTTTCTGGAACAAAGATTAAAGTAAAAGTATAGTTAAAATACTTTGATTTCATAAAATTGTTCAATACTTTTGGTTGTTTCATTGAAATCTAATGCCGTCAAACGACACAATTTTGAACAATTTTATAAAATCAAAGTATTTTAACTATACTTTTTTTTCTGATACTTTTGTTGAAACAACCCAGCCTAAATAAGACGGTAAGAGTCTAACGAACGCTTGACATTTCAGAGTATAATAATATTCATAGCTACAATTTTCATTCTATCCAAAATCCTACACACGTTTGGTGACCACGTATATGTATATACGAAACTAAGTTATGTTGGTCTGTGGTATTGTATTTTGGTTAAGCTAAGAAAGTGAAAACGGAATTGCGTCATTGTTAGTCTTAACCTTTCTTACTCTCTGTCTTATCTGTACTTTTGTATATTCATTTTTTTTCCTATCCCGTCACTGCCTGGCGTTATCTTCTCGTTCCGGATTTCAGACATGGCGGCAAAATGTTCACCGGGCGTTAACTGACAACTATTTGTCTGCTAGTCGGAGAAAGCTAAGAAGATCTTTCAGCGTCCATCAGAATACACAATGAGTTATGGACCGAACCTTGTTTCTGAATCGTCTCATAGTCAAACATTTAATCTTTAATATCATTTAATGATTCGGCGGATATTTTGTGGTAGTTAATATTAAACACATTTGAATCATAAATTCGCTATAAACCACTTGTTTATAGCGAATTTATGATTCAAATATGATTTAATCTTTATAATAATAACTTTGGATACCTTTTAAAGCAAACTGCGCGCACGGATTTATGTGGGAATTGGCTAAGTTAAAGTTTATACGGAGAAAGACTGCAGAATGCTAAAATTAACACATTATATTATGTGTTTCAAATACATTTAATTAAATGAAATAAACTACCAATAATGAGTACAATCCTAGAAAAAATAATTATCGATCAAATAAGCCCCAAATTAAACCCTCATATTATAAATAACCAACATGGTTTCCGGAGCAGAAAGTCAGTAGACTCGAACTTACTAGAATTCACTCACGCTGTAACTCAATCAATGCATAAAAAAGCTCAAGTTGATACAGTTTATACTGATTTTAGCAAAGCATTTGACAAAATAAACCACAACATTTTACTTAAAAAAATTGAAAACATCGGAATTGCTGGTGAATTGTTAGTTTGGTTCAAATCATATATAACAAATAGGATGCAGGCAGTGGTGTTACATGGATATGAGTCTGACTTTAAACTAATTTACTCTGGTGTACCTCAGGGATCACACCTGGGACCTATACTATTCTCAATATATATCAATGACATCGATAAATGCATAAAGTATTCAAAAATACTACTCTTCGCCGATGATGCAAAGATATATAAAGAAATAGATGTAGTGAGCGACTGCGAGGAGCTGCAACAGGATCTAAATGGTTTACAGATATATTGTGAGCGGAATCAATTATTTCTGAATCCTGATAAATGTAATAAAATATCGTACACACGTAACCGCAAGAAAATCACATATTATTACAAGATTAATGGCGTAGAGATTCAGAGTAAAACAGAAATACGAGACCTTGGTGTTATACTAGATGAAAGTCTTAGCTTCACTAAACACATTGAACACATTACTTCTCGAGCCTTCAGTTTGATTGGGTTTATTAACAGAAGTACGAAACATTTCAAAGATCCAGACTCTCAAAGGATTTTGTTCAATTCCTTGATCCGGAGCGGCCTGGAGTTCGGATCAATAATATGGAATGCTAATTACTTAATTCACACTAGTGCCATCGAACGCATTCAAAAGAAGTTTATAAAACAAATGAATTACCGGAATAGATTACATTTTGATCATTACAACCAGGCTCTCCAATATTACAAAATTAATACCCTGGAAAATCGAAGATTGATCATCGATCTGTGTTACCTGCACAAAATCTTGAATAACAACGTAGATAGTGCGGACATATTAAGCGCCCTACCATTCCATTGCCCGATCAGAGAACAACGTGGCCCTCGCTTATTTTATTCCGATCCATCCAGAACAAACTATCATCAAAATTCGTATATAAATAGAGTTTGTAGGATTTACAATAGAAACTGTAGAGATCTAGACCCGTTCACTACAAGTCTAAACATTTTTTAAAAAAAACTGATTATGGTCTCGAATTTGGGTGCTACAACCTTTTAAAACTCAAGTAACGGACAGCGATCTTCAATACACTGTTGCCAAGATTATTACACAAAGTCGGGTAGATTTAAAAAAAAAAAAAATTGCTTTTGTCGGTATCACTGTGTTGGTGTTATTATTGTGGCTAGACATGACGTACACACTTACAAATATAAGCATGCGGACTGACTGACTGACTAACTCACGATTACAAATATTAAAAAAAAAAATATATATAAAACAATAAATCTACGTAAATTTTTTATATCTTTTCCGAATCATTATCACACTTAAAACCTTTATTTGACGACTAAATTCTTCCCTTCCCCATACTTCCCGTATACTCCCTTTCCCTCTTTTTATCTTTTATTTTTGCGTTTTGTATTTTTTATAAAAAAAAAATTGAAATGTACTCTATGTATTTGTTAAAATGATGGATGCAGTTATTGGCGCCATAAATATTGAAATGTATCTACTTATAATTGTGTAACTGTTATAGCTGTTGTATCCAATAAATTATTAAAAAAAAAAAAAAAAATTATTAAAATAAGGTAGAATTTTGACATTTCCACGATCAACAAGTTTAAATAAAAAAGCTACTTTGATATTATAGAATTATAGATGAACGATGATTCTTGTTCTCGTGTCATGTCAGGTCTTCCCGAGGTTGACAACCACCATAGAGAAAGCCTCCCTGTCCTGTGCAATGTGAAACAGCTCCTCCACAGTTCTCATACCGGTCCATTCCCGGATGTTTCGCAACCAGGAAACCTGCCTCCTTCCAATCCATCTACAACCCTCAATCTTCCTCTTCATGACGAGCTGAAGGATGGTATTCTTTTCCCCTCTCAGAATATGGCTGAAGTACAACACTTTACGGAGCTAAACATTGGTGAATTTCCCTGTTGGTGTTGGCTCTACGTAGTACCTACTTCAGTGTTACTGACTATGTCAGTCCATGATATTCTTAGCATTCTCCTTCGTTTAGTAGACCTAGTTGGTCTGTTCTTCAGAAACTATGCCTCCTGGGATGTCGAGGTCCAACTATCCTTCCATCTCTTAGGTGGTCTTCCGGGTAGGCGGTGACCAGAGGGGATTTCATTCACCGCTATATACGCAAGTCTATCACTGTCCATTCTGGCTACGTGGTCCCTCCAATGTCTTCTTCTGGAACTACTCCACCGAACGATGTCCTCTATTCCACATGTTCATTTGCTGCTATATACGCAAGTCTATCACTGTCCATTCTGACTACGTGGTCCCTCCAATGTCTTCTTCTGGATCTACTCCACCGAACGATGTCCTCTATTCCACATGTTCATTTGCTGCTATATACGCAAGTCTATCACTGTCCATTCTGGCTACGTGGTCCCTCCAATGTCTTCTTCTGGATCTACTCCACCGAACGATGTCCTCTATTCCACATGTTCATTTGCTGCTATATACGCAAGTCTATCACTGTCCATTCTGACTACGTGGTCCCTCCAATGTCTTCTTCTGGATCTACTCCACCGAACGATGTCCTCTATTCCACATGTTCATTTGCTGCTATATACGCAAGTCTATCACTGTCCATTCTGACTACGTGGTCCCTCCAATGTCTTCTTCTGGATCTACTCCACCGAACGATGTCCTCTATTTCACATGTTCATTTGCTGCTATATACGCAAGTCTATCACTGTCCATTCTGACTACGTGGTCCCTCCAATGTCTTCTTCTGGATCTACTCCACCGAACGATGTCCTCTATTCCACATGTTCATTTGCTGCTATATACGCAAGTCTATCACTGTCCATTCTGACTACGTGGTCCCTCCAATGTCTTCTTCTGGATCTACTCCACCGAACGATGTCCTCTATTCCACATGTTCATTTGCTGCTATATACGCAAGTCTATCACTGTCCATTCTGACTACGTGGTCCCTCCAATGTCTTCTTCTGGATCTACTCCACCGAACGATGTCCTCTATTCCACATGTTCATTTGCTGCTATATACGCAAGTCTATCACTGTCCATTCTGACTACGTAGTCCCTCCAATGTCTTCTTCTGGATCTACTCCACCGAACGATGTCCTCTATTCCACATGTTCATTTGCTGCTATATACGCAAGTCTATCACTGTCCATTCTGGCTACGTGGTCCCTCCAATGTCTTCTTCTGGATCTACTCCACCGAACGATGTCCTCTATTCCACATGTTCATTTGCTGCTATATACGCAAGTCTATCACTGTCCATTCTGACTACGTGGTCCCTCCAATGTCTTCTTCTGGATCTACTCCACCGAACGATGTCCTCTATTCCACATGTTCATTTGCTGCTATATACGCAAGTCTATCACTGTCCATTCTGACTACGTGGTCCCTCCAATGTCTTCTTCTGGATCTACTCCACCGAACGATGTCCTCTATTTCACATGTTCATTTGCTGCTATATACGCAAGTCTATCACTGTCCATTCTGAGTACGTGGTCCCTCCAATGTCTTCTTCTGGATCTACTCCACCGAACGATGTCCTCTATTCCACATGTTCATTTGCTGCTATATACGCAAGTCTATCACTGTCCATTCTGACTACGTGGTCCCTCCAATGTCTTCTTCTGGATCTACTCCACCGAACGATGTCCTCTATTCCACATGTTCATTTGCTGCTATATACGCAAGTCTATCACTGTCCATTCTGACTACGTGGTCCCTCCAATGTCTTCTTCTGGATCTACTCCACCGAACGATGTCCTCTATTCCACATGTTCATTTGCTGCTATATACGCAAGTCTATCACTGTCCATTCTGACTACGTAGTCCCTCCAATGTCTTCTTCTGGATCTACTCCACCGAACGATGTCCTCTATTCCACATGTTCATTTGCTGCTATATACGCAAGTCTATCACTGTCCATTCTGACTACGTGGTCCCTCCAATGTCTTCTTCTGGATCTACTCCACCGAATGATGTCCTCTATTCCACATGTTCATTTGCTGCTATATACGCAAGTCTATCACTGTCCATTCTGACTACGTGGTCCCTCCAATGTCTTCTTCTGGATCTACTCCACCGAACGATGTCCTCTATTCCACATGTTCATTTGCTGCTATATACGCAAGTCTATCACTGTCCATTCTGGCTACGTGGTCCCTCCAATGTCTTCTTCTGGATCTACTCCACCGAACGATGTCCTCTATTCCACATGTTCATTTGCTGCTATATACGCAAGTCTATCACTGTCCATTCTGACTACGTGGTCCCTCCAATGTCTTCTTCTGGATCTACTCCACCGAACGATGTCCTCTATTCCACATGTTCATTTGCTGCTATATACGCAAGTCTATCACTGTCCATTCTGACTACGTGGTCCCTCCAATGTCTTCTTCTGGATCTACTCCACCGAACGATGTCCTCTATTCCACGTGTTTTCATTATGTTTATCTTAGCATTCTGCGGTGGTTAATTATAAAATATCGTTTAATCGTGCTATTGGAATGGAATTGGGATTAAGAGTAGATGATCGATGGATAAAACGTACATCTTGGTGTGGGGACCGAGAACTGGCCGTAAAAACTTGGACAGACCACAAGCAAGATGGTCTGAAGACATAAAGCGAGTGGCAGGATGTCAATGGCATAGTGTGGCAAAGGAAAGGGAAAGTCGATGGCCTATGCCATTGAACAAATAATGGCTGACGCTGATGATGATGATGATATTAAAAAACTTAATCGGTCATCTACTTTCGTTATATACACTCAAAATATACACTTCTCTACGACATAATAATAATGGAGTAATCGAATATTTTTATTATTGCATATGCGCAAACATTGGATTTTTTTCCCTGTCGGGAGTCAAAGGTATTTTTTAACAGATTTTTAATTATCTCAATAGAGACGAAGTTGGAATATTTACTGTAGGAGAACCGGGAAATCAAGGCACCTACAGAGCTTACGACCTGTCATCGGCTGGTTTACGTGATCACTTTACGTTATCACGTTGCGCTTGCGCAACGTTCACCAATTTTGCCTTTTTTTTAATGTGTGTGTGTGTGTGTCTGTGTGTCCGTCCCCCCCTTATAACTTTTGATCCGCTCAATTTACAGAGCCCAAATTTTCAAAATATATAGACAGTTATAGGCCTACAAAACTTTTATACTCAGAATTGTGAATTTTTGTTTCAGTCAGGGGTTATCAACTTTTGAAAATTTGATTTATTTTTCCATATATCTCAGAAACCGTAAAAGCTAGAACGCTGAAAATTGATATAAACATAGACAAATACAAAATCTCAAAATAGTTTTTTTTTTAATTCCAGGGTTTCTCAAACATTTTTTATTAAGAAAATATTACATTTGTGATAGCACAACTCAAATTTTTTTTAACAATTTTTATAAAAATTGAATTTAGTGATGACATTGCTTCATACAATTTAGCCTACAGACAATATCTAAGAAGACTAAACTTAGTAGTTTGATACTAATCTCCAAACATACATACATACCATCATGCTGTTTTCATATTCTGGGTAGGATCAAAGGACTGACCTCCATACTATCCTATATTGACATACATACCTAGGTACATGTGTTGTATAGAAAACCAAATATCTTAAAATATTAAATAATTTGTATCTATGGGTTTATAGTTTGGTACTTATTCTTCAACTATACATACTATCGCTATCGACAGTTGGATGTCATGTGTTACATGCAAATAGTAATAAAAACAAATAAACCTGAATGATGCGATGAAAAATGTATGAAAGTAGTTATATGAATAAATTTATTCATATTCAAATATGAATCCTATGAAACTTTTCCAATGTATTTTAAACTCCGTATCGTTCCGTTGTTTTCTATTTGTCTAGTCTTGGTAAGAAAATCTTCAGAGGAAATCTTTCAGCATTATCTAAGTACAAGATTTAGTGGGGAATCATTTATTCTCTTTTATGTAAATGTTTGTAATCTACTGTTGTGTATAATGTAATTAAATAAACACGTAATCCATTGGATTTAATTAGAACTCAAAGCTCTGAAGCTTTGTTTTAATACTAATTAACGATTTCTTTGTAGGTATCTACCTTATGTTTTACTTAAGATCAGATCATATAGTTTTTATTATTACAATTTTATCTGGAGTATTATTTTATCTGACTAGGTAATAAAATTTCACTACGAAGACACATTCATTCTGTTACTACAAGGACATATTCATTCTTAAATTTTCCAACATTATTTGTGTTGAAAATTTTCGCGTAAGGTCAACATCGACAGCTCATACAACATTTGTAAAATGACCGGTGCGTTTAACGAGCTCTGGTCGACTTCTGTAGTCTCTGCCTTCCGTCATTCCAATGACGATAGTAACAAGCAGACCCTGATGCTTGATGTTATGGCCATTTGGATCATTGTTGGGCAATCCTCTTTAGGAGTTGTCTCGTTTATTGACTCTGCTCAGTACCTAAATAGTAAATTAACCACTTTGTGAATGCATATCGTCATCATAAATAATGTCAACTAACATAATAGATACCACAGAAACAAATAAAAGGCATCATTCCACAGATAAAATAGAAGTCAACAGATACTTTAACTGTCAGAGTGTTTTTCACCCAAAAATTTTACCGAGCATTTGGTGCGTACACTCGACGTTCAATCTGAACGCCACAGAGTGTCTTTCGAACGTCTGTTTCCGGTCATTATGAACGGCTTAGAGCGACACTAAGTGCACTCGGCGTTTATTGTGAACGTAGCCCTTCACACATTACCGATCACCTGGCCCATATATGTAACTGTCTCTAGGGCCGCTTGTATAACTTTTGCCTTCCGTCATTACTTCGAAGATAATAACTACCAGGCCTGGAATAGCTTTTAGCACCGAAAAAAAAAAATATTTATTCAAAAACCAATTGTAATTGTTGATTCGTATAAGTCTAAATATCTGAATGGCACATTTGGGTGATCCTTTAATGTTTTATGTATGGTAGGCACTGTTACATTTGCTTTATATCCCACGCCAAGTTGAAAACCCTTGTAACATCTTGTAGGCAGTTTAAATGATATTATATCATTGTCTCCAGGAATCCTATCTATCTACCAGAATAGTAACAATCTGATAATATATAGAGCTGATAGATATATATGTAGGGTTTGTAGTAATTCTCCCATTGGGGGTGTACAAAATTGATTGCACCCACAGAACGTAAAGATCTTATTGAGTCACGTAGCTTTTCTCTTACTTTGACATATATATTTTATTGTTTTTCATCTTTTCTATATTCCACTCGTTATTTTCGTCATTTTTCTTTTGGCCCTTTTTTGATTCTCAATATAAATTTCACTTCTATAGACTACTATCTTGAATAAACGGCGTTTTGTAGATTAAATGCAATACTATTTATAAAAAATATAAAAAATCTATTTATAAAAAAGAAAAAAATCTATTTATAAAAAAAAAAATAATGGCCGCTAAAATTCTAGCTAAACTTTGGTAATAAATAACCAAATTTATCTTTTTTTTACAATTTTTTAACATCTCAATAGAGACGAAGTTGGAATATTATAGAAGAACCAAGAACTCAAGGCATCTACAGGGATTACGACCTGTCATAGGCTGGTTTACGTGATCACTTTATGCGCTCGCGCAGCGTTCACCAATTTTGCTTTCTTATTGAGTTCCCTTATCGATGCAAATTTGAAAGCTTTATATATTTTAATAATGAGAAACAGATCGTTTGAAAATATGACATTTTTACAATTGCCATCTATGAAGTAACGAAGAACCTTTTGGTAACGCCATCTATTGAAAAGTTGATTTATTTGTAAACAATGAAAGCAACAGTCCTTGTACATGAGGTGACAGTGTTCTCACACAGATGTCAACCCTGAACTGTACCAGAAATATCATTTCATTTGTAGCTTGTTTACCTGCTTGTACCAATGTGTATATTCAGGTTGAGTTTATGCCTGAGTTGTTGTAGAGCGCATCTTTGTACACGAAACTTTGTGCATATTCACAAAAATTGCGCGTGTGTTAAAATGTTCGGAACACGTAATGAAATTCTCAGTATTCCATTCGGTAATCATAATCATTCAGTTACGAGGATGTTTATTGTTTATATCATATAAAGTTATACATCATATTGTTTATATCATATAAAGTTATACGTCAACGACATGACTGATATAGTTAAAAATAATAATTGTAAAATATATCAATTTGCCGATGATACAGCAATAGTTAAATCCTCCAAAAATATTATCGATGCCGAACATGAAATGCAGTTATGTTACACTCGACTTTGCGCATGGGCTCATGATAAAGGGTTAGCAATAAGTGAAAACAAAACACAACTTCTGCATATCCATTCCTGTAACAACAAGACCACGCACAAATTACAAATTCTATCACATGATCATCAATGTTTGCATAGTAACTCTCAGAATAATTGTAACTGCCCATCATTGACAGAAGTCACATCATATAGGTATTTAGGACTTATCATTGACAAACACTTAAACTACAAAGAACACGTTGACTATGTTTGCAGTAAACTAAGAACTATGACAGCAATTTTCAACATAATAAGACCTAGATTAACCTTCTGCTCGGCCAGATTGCTGTATATGGCCCTCTGTGATTCAGTAATATCATATGGAATATCGTCATATGGATTGGCATATAAAACTACTCTAAATAAGATTGAAAAGATACAAAGAAGACTACTAAAAATTATTATTACTAAAAAAATAGCTAAAAAGTTAAAAAGGAAAAATAAATGCCTTTTCGACCAATCTAAAGTATTGTCTCTTCAGAGGAGAGTGGAGTATAGCATTCTGGTTGAGCATTTTTTGAGACCTAAAGACAGACTACTCATAACACACGACAGACAAACTAGATCAGTGACCAACAAACTTTTACGTACAAACAAATTCAGCAATGACTATGGACGTAGGACCGAAGATGTGCTGCTGCCCAAGGTCTGGAACCCCATGCCTGCCAGCTTGAAGCAGTGTGGATCCATCGAGGAATTCAAAAAGAAAGCCAAAGGATATATATTACACAAAAATCCTCGATGGTTGATCTAAGGGGTGAGCGCGGGTTGTTCCGGACTTTGTAGGAAAAATGTAGTATATAAATACATGTAGGTACAATATTAGTTTTTAATTGAAGTTTATATGTATATATGTGTATATTATAAAATTGTTACAATTAAGATCACAGCCAAAAATCCCCTTAAGGGATTAGGCAAAATAATATGTTTATTGTAATTATATTCTTTATTAATAAAAAAAATAAAAAAAAAAATATATAGAACACATTTGAATGTCATTGATTTATTTCAAAAATATAAATATTTATTTCAATTGAATATAAACATATATAACGCTTAAAAAACATTGAATATTGTAGTAGTAAAACATGTTTATGAATTTTGTTCTAGACTACATAGACAATCGAGATGTGTTTGAATTTTGATTTTACGAAATTTTCACAATATATTTATTACTTACAAAAGAGTCAATAGTGAAAAACGCTTCAAGCAGCAATATTTCATGGAAATCGAAAGGATTTCAATTTCCATAATTTCCTAGGTGACAATACAAATGCTTTATTTTATTGTTTTGTGAAAATATATTTCAAAGGGTTTGTTTTTACCGTGTTTCTTTTATTTATAAAGTCAACGGGAAAGTGCAAACAAAATTTAAATAGCTATTTATTTAAACCAAATTACTCCTTTTTTTTTTGTTTACTCTTTTTTTTATCAAGTTTTGAAAATATATTATAAGAAGCCTTCCAGGTTTTGTTACATTTAAATATTTTATATTTACAAGATTTTTCTTGAAAACAATTTGATAAAGTAAAACTTTTCCACACAATTGATATATTTTTTTAAAAAAAAACCGTCATTCACTTGTCTGATAATTATTTATTGCGTCTATTAAACTACGCATAAAATCGTGTATAATGAAACGTAATATGTGTTGTGAAAAAATTACAGTGTGTTACTACAAAAGATGTTATGCATCTCGAAAGAATACATGTTTTTACTTCTCATTATCCGAAGGGGATAAAGTGGGGAGTTATGATTTCGCAAATTAATTTTTAAGGTTTTTTTTTATTACAGATTATCAACTTTTTCACGCTGAGATTTGTATTTTGAGAGTTTCATCACAATGTACATATCTGTGTTTGTGTGTGTTCTGTGTACTATGTGCTATGTACGGCGTGCTTATTATACTTTATCGATTATATTCTAAAAGATTCTTTTTAAATTTTACAAATTTGTATATTTAATACTCGCTTAGACCTCGTAACATTTTGAAGGATATCTAATCAGTGCTTTTCAACTTGTTGACCTGTTAAACATTTCAAAGTGACAATAGGTTTATTATATTTAATTTACTGACAGATAATTGTTGGTGGAAATCCATTTAAATTATTAAAATGAAAACAATATATTGATATGCGGGGAAAGAGGGCAAGGCGTATTATGAGGCCATAGCCGTTCCCTACAACCAAAAGGGCAGAGCAGTGAAACACCAGTGAATGTTGAAGTGTCGCAATTTATTAAATTGAAAAAGAAGCAGACAAGGAACATAAAATAAACATATTGAGCACAGCAAATAAACACATGAGAAAGGTCAAAGTAATACACTAAAGCCACTTAACACTACTGCATGTCCATCATGCTGGCCAGGGACGTCGCGAACGGTGCGATGGGTCGGATGATGATGATGGCGTGTCCCACACGCCTGAGACAGCGGTGACGGCCCAGGCCAGACGGCGAAGCGGTGGTGGCGGCCAGGCTAGAGGCGGCGGCGGGCGGCGGCGGCGGCAGCAGGCGGCGGCGGCGGCGGCGGCAGGCGTCTAGCGGGCAGGCCACGGGTTCGCAGGTCTGGTGCCTCTGGGGTTCGTCCCACTCGTCTGCAGTGGACGGTCCGACGTTGATGATGAGGCTGGGACTAGACATCCGTCTCAGTCCCAGGCGACGGTCAACCTGGCGTGGATGATGACGGAGGAGGGAGGCCAAGGCCGGATGTTAGGCTCGGCCAGCAGCAGGGCCAGGGCTCCGGAGCGTGCACCGCCCTTGGTGCAACCGGTGAGTCCTGGAATCTTCCGTGTCAGCTGGTCGAGACATGGGCCATCCTGCACCAGGGTCCTCAGTAGTGGAGAGGGCGAACGTGAACGAGGTGGCCGAGATATAAAGCACACCGGGCCGCGGCCAGCAGGCCGCGGCCAGCGTTCGTATTCCTCTTGTGGGTGTAGACTGGTTCTTCTCTGGCGGCGAATGTGTTGATTCTTGCTGCGAATGACGATTCCCGACGACTGCTGACTGCTAACTGCTAACTGCTAACTGACTACGGAGCGGAAAACGGCCTCTTCTTAACCGGACCACCGGTCCGTCGCCGAGCCGGTACAAGACGATCGCCGGCGGGTTCTCATTGGCTGTCTGCCTCGCGTTCTCATTGGCTGTCTGGCTTGTCCGGCTCGGTCACGTGGTACGGCGACGGTCGGTACCGAATTGAGAAGCAACCGTAGCGTAAGCAGGCTCGACTTTTGGTCACTGCAAATCCGGACGCATCAATATAATTATTCCACTTATTTGTGGAATAGTTATATATTGTTTTTTGGAATAATTGTAAAATAAGTGGAATAATTATATATTGTTTATTGGAATAATTGTAAAATAAGTGGAATAATTATATATTGTTTTCATTTGAATAGTTTTATTTTCAAATTGCTAAAAAGCATCACCTCTTTCTTATGAACAATGACATAATTTTAACACAAATTTTAAAGTTTTCATTTCAAAATATTTTAATTAAAAATTATTTAACAAAATCATTTCCTGAAAATTTTCCTTTTTTTAAGACATCTCTTTAATTGGCTTTGATAATAATAATAATTATGATGAACACTTTCTTGCACCCTGCGCAAGTGGCGATTTTATTGCCGTATGGCAATTTCTTCCAACTAACCAGTGTTTCCAGCCCAGAGAAGCAATATTTGCGTGAATAATAAATTTAAATAAATTTCTCCTCTACTGGGAATCGAACCCAGGACGCCCGCACAGAAACCGAACGGCTTACCAACTGTGCCATGGTGGTCGGCACAGTTGGTAATGTTTTAAGCCAGTGGTTCTTAACCTGGGTTCGGTGAGTCAGTCTCGGGGGTTCGGTGGAGGTCAAGACCCCAAGAGAGCTAGATATAAAAACGAAGAAGAGGAATAGACTTTGTTGTGAAAATGACAAGAGAGTGGCACTTGCCAAGGTAAAGCCGCGAATTTCTGAATTGGTTTCTAAAAGGCAACAGCAAAAGTCACACTGATTTGAAGTAAATATTAATTAATATGTTTGATGTTTTGATTTAACCATTAAAATTTAATGTTTTGATCTTTGTTTTTTTTTTTTCATTTTGTACACCTGTATATAAATAAATAACATGTTTTGAATTTATAAAAATCTAATTTTATTTTTCAAATTAGGTAGGGTTTGATACCTCCAAAAAGGTTAAGAACCACTGTTTTAAGCAATTAATGAAATAGCTGTTGAGATGAAATAAAATAAAATAAATAAATACAAAATTTGAATACTTTGTGGTGAGGAGTTTATAGTTGGCCACAACCCACTCGTTTATTTAAAATGTTGCTAGCCAATATTAAGCAAATTAAATTTATTTATGAAAATACCTACTTATTTCTTTAAAATTGATGATACTATGATTATCCTTAAAGAGATCAGATGAGTGTTTAAAAATAATAACACAAGAATGAGTACGAGTTTTTAACTCTATCGCGATAGTATTGTTATTTTGTTTACCATTGTTTAAAGTATACATAAATATTATGTATCTTTATATACCTAAATAAATAATAAACGAGTGGGTTTTGGCCAACGATAAACTCCTCAGTAAAAAGTCACTCCATAAAGTATTCAAATTTTGTATGGAAAATTTTCAGCATTTTCATGAAATAAGTTTGTTCAATTATTTTTTTATTTAAATATTTTATTATGAAAATTGTATAATTCTTCAATGCCATTTTATGGAAGTGATAAAAATTTCAAATTTTAAGTTCCAAGCCCAGCAATTACACGTGAAGTTCTCATCTCCGCAGTACTCGATATAATTTTGGTCTTGACAGTGTCCGCTCGTCTTGTTTTAATATGCTGCGAGGATATTAATATAATATCCAATATCAAGAAGTATGGACTTGAATTATCCAATTAAATCTTTATTTCTATATTTTGACAAATTATTATAGAAAGTAATTATAAACATTTGACACATTTATAAGAAGTAATTAAATCAAAAACCTGTACTTAACCTTTTTGTATGTGAAACTCACTGATAGTCTTTAGGCTAGGGAGATCCCAATTATTACTATGTAAAACTTTTATGAAAATGAATAAAAAAAAAACACCAATCATTCGGTTTCCGAAGGCTGCTGAACTGTCTTCGGGATCTACAATAATATGATGTACATATGGTGTGAAGTTTCCATGTATCAAAGATAGAGGATAAAATAAGGTCGAGGCTCAAATGATTTCCTCCTAAGTGTAGGTACCTACTTATGTTTGTGGCTTCTCGAATTAAGATACTCTTTCAAAATTTTTTTTTTTTAAAGAACTGTGAAAAAATTTGTTGTGTGATGAAAATATTTACTGACCTTTGTATGAACAAAACAACAAACACGCGTTACAAAATCGTCCAATTTTATGTCATATCTCATCTCGTCGTTTCTTTCAACCCCTAAATATTATCCAATGGCGTAGCTAGGTAAATTGGAAACATGCGCAAAAAAATGGCAAGCCTCCCCTCAATTCATAATTATATATAAAGTATTTGACAATATTTTTTACATTTTGTAAAATATATCGATGTTGCGCCTTATAACAGTCAATCAGTATAGCTAATAGGCATTATACGAGTATGCACGAATCAAGAGTTCGGCATTCTTCGTAAGTTGGGAGATTTATATAAACGATATGTTATGTAAAATAACCATATATTAAACATTTTTTTTATCCATTACACAATTTCTTTTTAATCATGTTAATTAAAACTAATAAAAAGAATTCATTGCATAAAGCAAAGCTACTTACAATAAAAAGATACCTTATTAATATTTACTTATTCAAATAAGTAAATTCATAAAAATTCATCCATTTAAAACAAAATCTTGCTTTGAGATTTGCAAAATTACTAATTTCGATGTTTTTATTTTTATAGTCCGAGAGATGATTGTGGGTGACATGCTTTTTACAAATAGTCCGAGAGATGATTGTGGGTGACATGTAATTTACAAATAGTCCGAGAAACGATTGTGGGTTACATGCTGTTTACAAATAGTCCAAGAGATTATTGTGGGTTACATGCTTTTTACAAATAGTCCGAGAGATGATTGTGGGTGACATGTTGTTTACAAATAGTCCAAGAGATGATTGTGGGTTACATGCTTTTTTACAAATAGTCCGAGAGATGATTGTGGGTTACATGCTTTTTTACAAATAGTCCGAGAGATGATTGTGGGTGAAATGTTGTCTAAAAATAGTCCGAGAGATGATTGTGCTTTTTCACAAATAGTCCGAGAGATGATTGTGGGTGACATGTTGTTTACAAATAGTCCAAGAGATGATTGTGGGTGACATGTTGTCTACAAATAGTCCGAGAGATGATTGTGGGTTACATGCTTTTTACAAATAGTCCGAGAGATGATTGTGGGTGACATGTTGTTTACAAATACTCCAAGAGATGATTGTGGGTGACATGTTTTCTACAAATAGTCCGAGAGATGATTGTGGGTTACATGCTTTTTACAAATAGTCCGAGAGATGATTGTGGGTGACATGTTGTTTACAAATAGTCCGAGAGATAGCAACGTTTTAGATAAATCATTTTTAAACTGTTTTTTAAATGTTTTCTTTCTTATTGAATATAGGTTTGAAAAAGGATAGTCTGGCACCTCAGAGTGATTGCGTTTACCAGTGAGCATCCTCTTTATTGGTGAAAATTGCAGATTTTAACATTATTTCAATATAATTTGTACGTGTATGTTATTTAAAATCCATCCGTTTATGAATGCTATACATACTTTTAATAAAATATGTAAAAAAACGCATTCTCTCTATATGTTTCCATCATATTTAGAACATTTCATTGGAGTCTTTCGACCCATGAAATATGCATCAATCTTCCGTATAGCCACATATAACCCTTTACAGTTATATGGCAATAAACTCGCCAGTTGCGCATGCTGCAAGAAAGTGTTTATTATTATTATCATCTAAAGTGCCTCAAATTTGATACGTATCTACGCCACTGGTATTATCCACTGGGGCAAACATTTTTACAATTTCACAGTCAAAGTTTTACCACTTTTGAGTTAAGTAATGGAAAGTTATTTTTCTTTCCATTCCTCTCCTCTTTCATTCTCATTCAGTAGAGTGCCAAGGAGTAAATTTGTGTGATTGTTGTATCCACGTATGGCGTCTGAATCTCAATGACTTAATCTTTTGTGTTCTCTCTCTGTTTCTCACCTTGGTACGTCGCGTCTCCTTAACCTTATTTATTTGAGAACATGAAGATACATTGAAACGATGAAAATATTATTGTACTTTTGATGAGACAGCGTATATATTTTATCATACAAAACCATAATAAAAACTCGGATCCCTTTTTAAGCAAACTGCGCACACGGGGGATTATGAGATTTGACAAATATTAATTTAACACGCACACTAATAACAAGTCGCCACATTCTGGAGACTTTCGATATTAGTCGTTGAAGAAATTATATGTAGATATTTTAATATCATGTTTTGGCAATCTACTGACTCTCTCACATGGATAAAAAAAACTTATTAATAAGTTAAATTGACTTGTCCCCATTTTATATCTGACAGTAACATATTAATTCTATATTTAAAATTCAAAAAACAATAGAAGAGACAAAACAATTTATGTAAAGATGCGATTTTAAAACTAAAATGATCCAAAGCGAAATAATGTAGGTGTAGTGATGTAAGTTTTGGAACCAGTTCAAGATATTAACATTCCTTGAGTGATACAATAAAAATCATGAGCTGGAAAAATCTAGTTTGAGAGATTTTTTTTTTTTAATTGAAACCAAACCAAACATTGAAACAGTTTTTTATGCTTGAAGGAGATGACTGCTGCCAACGTACCTATTTTTTCAATTTGATATTGCATCATTACTGCAAAACGAATCATTTTGAAAAAAATAGCTTAGTTTAGATATTAATAGAGAAAAATAAACCTTAACTTTTTAATTATGTTCTGTATGTATTCTTGTAGAAAAATAATAAGCATACCCCGATTTTTGACATTTATCTTATATTTCTAAAAAACTATAAGGTATAGAGCGATATCTTTTTTTTTTTTAATTAAAGAAGAACAAAATAACTGTAAAAATATGTTGCGACGTTGCATTAATGCATCAGGTTAAGTTAATAAACCAAAAAAACTTTTATTTCGCAATGGCGCTGAATTAAAAAAATATATAACTCTACGCTATACAGTTTATTAGAAAAATAAGATGAACGTCAAAAATCGGGGTATGCTTATTATTTTTCTTAAGAATATATACCTACAGAACATAATAATTTTTTTTTAACAGATTTTTAATTATCTCAATAGAGACGAAGTTGGAATATTTATTGTAGGAGAACCGGGAAATCAAGGCACCTACAGGGCTTACGACCTGTCACCTGTTATTAAAAATCTGTTAAAAATATCTTTGACTCCCGACAGGGAAAAAAATCCAATGTTTGCGCATATGCAATCATAAAAATATTCGATAATAAAAAAGTTAAGGTACATTTTTTTTTATTAATAAATAAAATATCTAAATTATTTTTACTCTCCACACTAAGGAATAGTGGAGAGGCATGATTTCACAAATTTTAAGCTTATTTTTTTACATCAATTTCTCAACGGGTATCATGTAGAAAGTGCACAGTGTGAGTTTCGTCGTTATACATCGCCTCATCAACATTGTTTCATTGTCTCATACATGCTCATCTTGCTACTAATGCAATTTTACTTAAAATATCTCAACTGGTATCATATAGAATATACATACTATGAGTTTCGTGACAGTGTTTTTGTGTATGGTGTATTGTGAAAACTTTTGTCTTTTGGAAATCTTATATTTGTTTTGACTTATATTATTTCAACTTAATATTTCGATCAATTATTTTTCGAATCACGTTGAGAGGACATAAATATAATCATAAACATCGCATTTTAAAAAAAATTTCTCAAATAATATGTTACACAGTGTATTTCTAAAAAAATTGGTTCCATAATGTTCAGCATTTCTTTAGTGAATAAGCGTTACACAATTTTAAAATTTAACGTAAATTCTCCTAAAAAAATCATGACTCTCCACTATTTCATTGTCTAGAAAGAAATAACACGTATAAAACCTTTTTATCGCACGCGATTGTTTCCCTTACTAACACTGAACTTCATAGTGTATGTGGCGGTTTTAATATAATATCATGTTTTCAGTCATTTAGATCATTCGATTTAGATATAGCATTAGATCTAAAATAAGATCATACTGAAAATCAGCTGCTGGGGGCTTGTCTTCCTTCTCAATAAATATTTTATTATTTATTATTATTTTAATTTTATTTGTTTTATTTTATTTATTGCCAACAGCTTTGTATTATACATAGTACAGTAGAGATTACATTTAAATAAGCCAATTATAGAAAAACATATTTCAAAATATAAAACACGCCGATAGGGTACATAAATTAATTGATTGAAACCAAAGACCTTATATACTAAAGTATCTTTGATTGAAACCAACTCGCCAATGCAGATCCCGTGCAATATGTGAATCAACCTACGCAAACATACGCAAATAATTTCAGTATTTCAGTAAGTACCTGAACCCACGAAATAATCACGCGGATACCCCTAGGTAGGTATATAAGTATTAAATCCACAGTCAATTTCATATAAACTAAGCAGTGCAATTGTTCTATCTCCATTGGCAAGCGGCTTCAATACGTCCTCTTAAAAAATAATTTCCATTCTATTGTCTTCATTTCAAGTTGAATTGTGAATTGAGAAGACTTGTCCCAAAAAAATATGAAATCCTGTAACCAATCCTATGAAAAGTCATAAGGTTGAAATAACAATTTTTTGTCGTAACACAATTCGCTCATAGATCCCTATAGGTAGGTGATACAAGAGGCAATGCATATCACATATATCAGCAATGCAGTTTTTCATCCATTCGGAATGTAGTGCATTTTAGGTGAGACGAGCATTACTGCACACTCGGACACCTATCGCTGATTACCCTACATTGTGGTATATACCGTACTGATATGAATGTATATATTTTTATTTAAAAGAGAAAAAACGAAACGAAAGGATATTAATTTTTCCATTTGAGCTGTGTGTGTGTGTGTGTGTTGTAATGAATGTGTTTAGTATGCTCAAATCTCCAAAATTTGCATGCAAAACTCGTGCTTAATATATTACATATATTATACTCGTTTAGATGTATATTGTGTATACAAGTTACAAGGAAAACATTTGTGTCTCATTCAATTTGATGATCAGATACATAATATATAACAGGGAGAGCAAAAACACAGTTTCGTAGTTTTAATTTAACGATTTATACCGGCTTTATTAAGTTGTTTTTTTTTTCAGATTATTAAATACGACATGGGGAAAGAAACAAAAAAAAATCTTGACAAACATGCATCGCCTTATCTATATCTATACATCGTCTTTTCTACAAGCCCCTTAAATTTCCATCTTTCAGAACAACGTCCACATGGCCCCTACCTCTTGTTCCGTTCGTTTTAGCTTTGTACATATAATCTCTTCGTCAGGCGTTCTTCTCTCATCTCAATGTGTCATCTCAATTTTTAATTAGATATTTCTTCATCATTTATTCTTTCCTTGTGTTCTCGCTTCTTGCCCTGTCACACAACGTAGTATAAAAATAATATAATATCTCTCAAATGGAGATGTAGAAGCATATTTCAGTGTATCCCCTTCCTTGCCATTTCCCCTCACCAATGTGTTCGGAAATCGTCAGTTTGAAAAATAAGTTGCAATAATTTTGGGTGATAATAAGTGATATATCTCCAAGACCAAAATGACGAGTAACGCAGAAGGTTCCTTCCCCATCATAATAGATGGAGTGAAAATTAAAATAATAGACAAATACCGTGATGCTTGCCAAAGAAAATCAAGAGGCAGAAATAGAGAGAAGACGTGGCCTTGCCGGGGCAGCTTTTGGAAAATTATCATACATTCTGAAATCCCGTAAATACTCCCGTTATTTGAAAGTTATTTGATGTATGTATTCTTCCAGTGCTTACTTATGCAATGGAAACATCGGTCCTAACGAAACGAATAGTGCGCAAGCTGTTAGTGACGCAGAGAGCTATGTAGAGAAAGTTGCTGGGTATTTCAATAAGGGACAGAATTAAGCATGCCATGATAAGAGAAAGAACCAAAGAAGCCGATGTAGCGGAAAGGGTCGCTGGTCTTAAGTGGAGCTGGGATGAGCATATTGCCAGATGCCAGGATTCACGATGGACCAAAAAGATCGTGAAATGAAGAACAAGTCGAAGAGGTGTCGGCAGACCCCAGGCAATGTGGTCTGATGACATCAAGAAATGTGCCGGAGGGAGATGGATGCAGTGTGCCCAAGACAGGGAGTTGTGGAAGATCAAGGGGGAGGCCTACGTCCAAGAATGGAAAAAAATAGGCTGAAGAAGAAGTATAAGTGATAAGTGAAAAAAGTTTAGTACAAGATGTTTCGCCCATTGCACAGTAAAAATAATTATTGTGAACCAGCAAAATAGGAAGCATCGGTGAGATTGTTTTTTATACAGTCCACTTATCCTTAACATTAATACCCATCACCCGATGTTTTCTACAGGTGACATAAATCTGATTCATTAAATCATTCTGTATATCAAACTTGACAAGATAAATTCCAGACGTTCTTAAGTCCTTATTATTTCATACAAAAAAAATCTTTGCTCTCGCCGAAGGTTTATATTATAATATGCTCTGTCGTCGCATCCTTTCATTGATTGCTATTCGTTCTTGTTATTCTTTGAAATACAATACAAGCAAAACATATTTACTTAATTTATAGGTGAGGTCCGCTGTTAAACATTCCTTTATGATTTCTTCGCGCTATTTCGTGGACCCTGCATCTGAACAAAAAAAAAGTGAAAATTATTTTGAATGTTAATATTTATACATCGATGATTAAATGCTTCTTCTTCGTCGTGTATTAGGTCGTTTGACCTGTGTGTGAGGGTGGACTATCCTGAGAGGAGGAGGTCCAACTATCTATCCATCTCTTCTCAGGTCTTCTGTTGTTGGGTATTTCTGTCTTAACGGTTTTGACAATTCTACTGTCGTCCATGCGTTTAACGTGATCTCTCCAGAAACGATCGACGTGGTCTCTCGTCTCTCCAGTTTATTTCATAGTGTGTTTTTTTTGTGTAAATATTTTATGAGACCAAGTTTGTCCCTTAAATAAATAAACATGAATAACATATCGTATCTACCTTATGTTTATTTTTTTCATATTTTCATAGAAAAACTAGCTATTTATGTATATCCTGGTCCTCCCAAGTGAGAAAGTTTTGTTTTTTGGGTTTTCGAATCAATATGAGAAAATGTTCCCCGCGAACAAATTTCACAGTTTGTGGAAAATTGAAAATTGAATAACAGAGGAGATAAAACTCCACCTTGTGGTGCTCCAGATAGCACGGTTTTTACACACATATTTTTTAATTGTGTTTTTAGTCGATAAATATCACAAATTTCCAGAAGGTGATAACTTGTTATTAGGTGCATGTTAAATTAATATTTGACATAGTAGGTATATGTTACCAGAAACTTTTGAGTCCCGGGAATTAAATAAATAAAAAAAAAGTACAAAGGCGCATTATACTTTGTGTAAATATGAGTGAACATGGCAAAACTTTATATACATTACATTATTATTATTAAGTTTCTTCTTTGAAGAAGGAATGGCATTATTTATTCTTTTCTGAGTTGAAAAAAGTCTTCTTATACTTACTTACTTTCCGTGTCCGGAACACCATCATATTGGTTGGTGCTCCGGTGGTGGAAGGATTGGCCGGCATTCTGCCGTTTCCAGGGACGCCCGATTGCTTTTCCGAAGTTAACCGAAACTCAATCTACGTGGAGGCTCCTTCCGTGTCCCCAGTCTTCTGATAGCAACGAACGTTTAGTTCACCATTGCCCGGTATTGTATGTATGCTCTTGTCTTGCCGTTTCTTTTTTACTTGTCTATAATAAAATTCCGCTGCATGTTTTTTGTACCTACAAGGGCTTTCAGGTGCAATAAATTGTTCGTTATATTATATCTATCTTCATATAAAGCAGTTAAACAATGTCTTCATATACATGTCATATTTACTATTGGCGCTGTAGCTTTCAGGTGCAATAAATTGTTCGTTATATTATATCTATCTTCATATAAAGCAGTTAAACAATGTCTTCATATACATGTCATATTTACTATTGGCGCTGTAGCTTTCAGGTGCAATAAATTGTTCGTTATATTATATCTATCTTCATATAAAGCAGTTAAACAATGTCTTCATATACATGTCATATTTACTATTGGCGCTGTAGCTTTCAGGTGCAATAAATTGTTCGTTATATTATATCTATCTTCATATAAAGCAGTTAAACAATGTCTTCATATACATGTCATATTTACTATTGGCGCTGTAGCTTTCAGGTGCAATAAATTGTTCGTTATATTATATCTATCTTCATATAAAGCAGTTAAACAATGTCTTCATATACATGTCATATTTACTATTGGCGCTGTAGCTTTCAGGTGCAATAAATTGTTCGTTATATTATATCTATCTTCATATAAAGCAGTTAAATAATGTCTTCATATACATGTCATATTTACTATTGGCGCTGTAGCTTTTTTCGTTTCTTATGTATAACAAAAGGTTTATCAAAGAGAATTCGACATGTTTTTGTTGAAAAGTAAAATAAAATGATCATTGAAAACCATAGCATCTTTTGCATGAGCGGTATTCTGAAGGTTAAAATAAAATTTAAAAAAAAAATTGTCGGCCTCCGTGGCTCAGTTGGTTGGTGATCAGCAGTCAGTTGATCTGACTGCTGATCCTTAGGTCCCGGGTTCGATTCCCGGTGGAGACACAGTTTTTAATTGTGATTTCAGTCTGGATCTGTGAGAAGATTGATATCGTAAGTCTCCAGAATGTGGCAACTTGTTATTGGGTGCGTGTTAAATTAATATTTGACATAGTACCTGTTAGTTGCCCGAGAAGTAATATTAAATAAATAAATAAATAAAGAGCATTTGGCTGGCTCCGTCCCTCAATTAGAGAATAATAAATTGAATGGTTTTATTTATTTATTTATTTATTTATTTTAATTTTTATAGTTACATATACGCAAACATTGGATTTTATTCCTATCGGGAGTCAATGATATTCGTTTACGAACCAATTTCTCAATAGAGAGCGTTCTTCGTCATTTCATAGATGGCAATAGTAACAGCTTATTTTCAAGACCTACAATATCTATGAATAAAAATATACAGAACTTTCAAATAATTGGATAGACGCATCGTTGGTCCCTCCTCCACCCACTCGCAACAGAGTCACTAGCTTTACTCAATCACAGCACCCATTCACAGTAAGTAAACCTTCAACATATACGAACAAGCCGCTTCTCGAACTCCTTTATTAATACAGCAGCCCGACTGTGGAACGATCTTCCGAATTCTGTGTTTCCACATTCGTACAACCTGGGTCTTTTTAAAATCCGAATTAATAAACTATTTTCTAAATTGCAAACCCCTCCCAACGCTACGTAGTGCGCTTCTTCGGAAGAGTACAATGGACCCAAATCCTAATAGCTGGCGTCCCCTACGTAGACATGTTAAAAAAAATAGGGAATCCATTAAAATGCATAATTGGTGAACGTTGCGTAAGAGCATAAAGTTATTAGGTAAACCAGCCGATGTCATGTCGTAAGCCCTGTATGTGACTTCATTTCCCGGTTCTCCCTTAATATTCCAACATCGTCTCTATTGAGATGTTAAAAAAATTGTCACAAGAATAATAACTTGTAGGTATGTGTATTGAGTTCCATTTTGAATCGGAGGTATCAGTACCTACTTACACATGATGTATTGATTTTAATAAATCTTTTATATTTATTACAATCACAGAGTAAGGAATATACAGAGCTGACGTAAGCTATGACTATAGGCCAGGCGATCGGTACACAAAGTGAGGTGGAACGGGAGAGTCCTAAATAGTCAAAGTTATTGGGTGCCAGCTCACAGCGGTATTTTGTTACATAATGATCTGATGATATTCTCAGAAAAAAATATGATCGTAGACCTAAAAGGCTACAGTGATGAAGTTTAATCTGAAATTCGATTTTCATTCAAATTTCATACGAGTCTTCATATTTTTTGAACAACCCAAAGAAGATTTACAACCCAATGTCAAAAATCGATAGTAACAGGTATCGAGGTCCCCTATTACCCAGCTTCAGGTGATCCACCCCTCATGATACACCGTGTACATATTGGATTTTCAATGATTTTTGTCTAAATTCGAGAGATTTTGACATAAGTTAATATTTATCTTGATGTAAGCTCAAATATCTTGTAAACAAACTATGGTTTGCAGTAAAGTGCAGCTTTTTTGCATTTCTACCGACATGTCTACTAAAAGACATTCAAACAATGAAAAATAAGCACTGTCATCTTCCTTATACGGATATATGAATTGGACATGTTTTTTGCTATAATCAATATAAATATTGACAAAATATAATATATATTGAGTAATACAACTCATAAATATGGACATCGTTTTGTATTCCGCGTTCACAGTAAGTTATCAACGGCATGCTGTAATAAATTATTATCTGTTATGTTGTAAAAACACGGATTATTTTTTATCTTGTACATTGTACATAGCTATTATATTGCGTATTTTGTGAATTCTTTTCTTTTGGAAATGATCTCTCAAAATATCCATCACGTTTATACATGGTACATTTCACCAATATGTTAGGCATAACATAACTAGTAAACATGAATTTTGATTTAACCAGCATTTGTGCAATAATAATTTGTACAATTAACAATTTAACGCTTCACGTTTGCTTGGCAGTGACTTAAAGCAACAAGCACAAATTTATACATAAATTATGTGAAGGCTTCACTATGCTTGGCATACATTGCTTCATGGCAATTAAGACACTTTCGGTAGTACGAAAAATGTATAAATAAATCAATTTGAAATTTGACATTTTTAAACACAAAACATATCGTCGCCTAGGTGCTGAATATATAAAAGAAAAGTTACTTACATACAAACATACATACATACATACATAGTACATACTTCTATGACTATTTAACATACATCGATTGTGGACAAAAGTTTATTTTATATGACCGTATTTTTCCCTTTATTAAATAAATAAATAAATAAATAAATAAATAAATAAATAAATAAATAAATAAATAAATAAATAAATAAATAAATTAATAAATAAATAAATAAATAAATCAATAAATAAATAAATAAATAAATAAATAAATAAATAAATAAATAATAAATAAATAAATAAATAAACAAATAAATAAATACATACATCCATCACGGCATTTCCCACAATGTGGGGTTACCAGCGACAGGTGTGCATTTACTTAAAAAAGGAAGCTCACACACCAGTCTCTTCACACCTAAAAAGGCAACATATAGAATGGGTGGTGAACATAATATAAGTATTATAAGAAAGGTTCTTCCACTTTCCTTGGAGGATATTTTTCTTATTTTTTATATAACGAGTCATAAAATGTAAACTTGGTTTTATTTTTGTTTATACTAGATGCATAAAATAGTACTTTTTAAAATGTAAATACATTTTTTCATGCAAATAAATAAATTTGTTATATTAGTGGGTCAATTAGTAATAATTCGGCCTATGGCCCGTTCTGCTTGTTAATTTAAACCAGTTTTTACATTTCCGCTATCAAATAATCCACGTGTTTCTTATAAAATCACAACATCGGATCATTGACCAACACTCCAATATTTGCATATTAAAGGATATTTGAAAAAAGAACTATGCGAGCTTTTACGATACTTAATACTCATACATAACCCCCCCTCGGTTCACAGCGCTACTCCATATCCATACCCCCCTCTTTCCGACGAGACGCTTTACGCTTGTTTATTTTGAGTCAGACACTCAGACAGTCTCATGCCTCAGTTGAGTCGGTGATTTTGCTTGGAGAGGTTGTTTATCGTTTCGTAGCGCGAATTCCGTATAATACATTTTCGTAAATATTGTTTGGATCTGTGTATTTTTTTGTTGTTGTTTATTAAAACGGCGGGCGCCCATTCCCTTTGGTTGCATCGTGCGAAAAAGGTTTGCCGCCAAAAAAAGTGATTCATTGTCGATGTTATTTGAATTTTTGTTCTGTATTCGAATCGGTTTCGGAGCGAAAATTACACTGTCGCCAACGAAAGGGTAAAAAGTGCATAAACAAACCCGTTATCAAAATAAATAAACAATAATAAATTGTGATTTTTTGTGTGCAGGAAACACTGATTAAATATTGTTATTTATCTTTTAGCTTTTGTGTATTTATGTGAGTAAATATTTTTATTTTTCAAATATTTTATATCCATCAAAATTATATGGATCATTCACGTTTTTGTGTATAAAAAAAGCTTATTTTTATTAATACATTAGATATATATATTTTCGTACACACATTTCCAATAGAATAAAAATAATACATATACCTATTCAATGTTTTATTTTATTTTGTAAACAAGTCTTAATTACAAGTAATACTCATCCGACCTCCGTGGCACAGGTTGTAAGCCGTTTGGCTAATTTGCGGGCGTCTTGGGTTCGTTCCCCATATTCATCAGCAATGGCGCTACAGACCGGTGTGGGCCTTGGCCTCCTCAAGAAACTGCCTCCATCCCGCCCTGTCGACAGCAAGTCTTCTCTAATTTGTCTGACCGATCGCTCTTATATGTTTCTCCCTCGATGTAGTTCAGCCATTTCATCCTAGGTCTCCCTCTCCTTCTTCTTCCTTCAGGACAGGTTTCCAATACTTTCTTTGGGACCCGGCTATCCTCCATTCTACAAACATGTCCGGGCCAACGTCGACGTTGTATTTTGATGTATTGGACAGCGTTTGGTTCGCCAAACATTATTTTTAGCTCATGGTTAAACCGGATCCTCCAAGATCCTCCTTCACAGGTAGGGCGAAATATTTTGCGAAGTATTTTCCTTTCGAACACCAACAATGCATTTTCGTCCTTTTTGGTTAATGACCAGCATTCTGATGCATATGTCCAAGAAGGGTTTTTCGATCCCCAGCAGAGGAGAAATTTATTTCAATTCATTTCTCATGAAATTCTCGCATCTATGAGCATTGGTTAGTTGAAATTGCCATATAACAATAAACTCGCCAGTGTTTATTATTGTACAAAAATATTAAGTTCTCCATTCGAGGATCAATTAAGTTACATAACAGAAATAATCACACCTAATGTTAATGTTAATTACTTGAAACAATAATTAAATCGAGATATTTACGTTGCTTGGGTTGGATGTATGAGATTGCCTTATGTCAATAAACTGCCTATATTGACTAAACTTATGAAATGAATTTTAATTTACATCTCAAAAGATTATTAAAAATTACTTTAAATTATAGGTATTTCAAATTAAAGTTAAATTGTATTTAAAGTAAATTGAGTCATGTTTGCATATTTTGTAGGTACAAGCCATAATATATGGACATTTTATACACTTCTTGTTTCCTTCCAGATTTTTTACTCCTCACTAGACCAAGGGGATAATACTGGGGAGTTATGAATTTTCAATTTTTAAGGTTATTTTTTATTGCAGATTATTTACAAGTATCATGCTGAGATTGTAGATATAAAGGTTCATCACAACGTATGTATGTGTGTGTGATGTGTACTATGTGCTATGTACGGCGTGTTTATTTTACTTTATCGATTGTAGACTAAAGTACTCATTCGATTCTTTTCAAAAATTTTATATTTACACCAAAGACCTTATAATAATGTAATATAAGGTCATTGATTTACACTCTCTTGGATATAATTGGAATTTGAACTATAGGTATCTGATCAAGCTCAGGAAACTTAATATTTGATATTTTTCTTTTTAAAATGCTAAACGAGCATATCTCTTCCATAAAATGGCATTGAAGATTTTTCAAGTTTTTTTTCTTCTTCTTCATTTAGTAGACCTAGTTGGTCTGTTCGTCAGAAACTATGTCTATAGTAAATGTATGAAATTGGTGGCTGTGACGTCACGTGACAGCCACCAATTCCATTAATTTACTATCGCTTAGAGAGATAATGCTTGGCTTAAATGGCATGTTGTCTAGGGGGGCTGGGACGACTAAGTCCAACTATCCTTCTATCTCTTGGGTGGTCTTCCGGGTAGGCGGCAAGTCTTCAATAATAAAATATTTAAATCAAAAATAATTTAAGAAACTCGTTGATCATCGGTCAGATACAAAATATGTAAATTATTATTTTATTTGATTTATTTTGGATTTCCAACAGTAGGTACAGTAGAATATAATAACATAGTATGAGATTAAGAACAACGGAAATAACAACAAATGACAGACTACGGTAGGTACATGATAACAGGACATCATATCAAGTGATTGTTGAAGTTTTACGTACAATTTTTAATAAATGAGAAAAACAAAATTTAGGATCATACCTAGAACACATAAGTAACAATATAAAGAAGATTACAAAACAGGATAATAGCATGGGATTCTAACGAACTTAAAGCTTAACTAAAAAGGTGTACTGGCGACCTTTAGGGTGATACATTATTATGTAATCGAATATTTTTATTATTGCATATGCGCAAACATTGGATTTTTTTCCCTGTCGGGAGTCAAAGATATTTTTTAACAGATTTTTAATTATCTCAATAGAGACGAAGTTGGAATATTTATTGTAGGAGAACCGGAAAAAGGGATCTCATTAAAAAGGCATAATTGGTGAACGTTGCGCAAGCGCATAAAGTGATCACGTAAACCAGCCGATGACAGGTCGTAAGCCCTGTAGGTGCCTTGATTTCCCGGTTCTCCTACAATAAATATTCCAACTTCGTCTCTATTGAGATAATTAAAAATACATTATTATGTATATACTAATAGATTGTTGAATTTTGAGTTATGTTTGTAAGTGAAAATTTGGCGCTTTATCGCCATAATTTATTATTTTATCATTTTATTTAATATTATAAAATAACTACTATCTTTCGCTTTGTATACATCCTAATTTAATTAAAAGAATTTAGTGAACGACGCATAAAATGTAAATTATTCAAAAGCACAAAATATCTTCAAAAAAATCAAAATAGTGCAATGGAACCAAGATTCCAAGTCGATCCCTCACAGCGATTGCATTCAATTCTACAATGTTTACGTTTTTTTATTTATTTGTTGAAATAATAGTTGGTTTAGTTGAATTATTATATAGCTTATTTTAATGGTCACCTTCATCAATCCAATTCTATTAACGTCTATGCAAAAATACGATTCTGCATAATTCTTCATAATTATGTATCTCTTATTTATAATACCAGCAAAAAAGAAATCACATGAATATTAAAATATACTTATTATAATTTATATGCATATTAGAAACATATTGAAAAGATTTTTTTTATCATGTTGTTGAAGTAAACGTCTTTTTAATTATCTACCTTGAATTTTTGTGACCAAGGTACCTCATTTGAATATTCGTTATATAAAAATGTTGTTTGTATATAAGTCGAGATTTTATAAGGTGTGGGTATACCGATAATGTATTTCGAAAACAATTTTAATATTTAATTCATGTTGATGCCTAGACAATATTTTTATGTGTTTAATATTCTCTGTTGCAAATATTTATCTTGAATATTACTAAGTGTCCACATGTTTTTTTTTTACTTTGAATTTCAATGCGTTTCGCTTTTTACGAGCATCGAATGCAAGGTGAATATTTGAATATTACTAGTTTATACCAGTTCCGTGTAACACATGAAATCGATCTATCGATTGCATGTATAGATGAATAATCCGTATGTACCAAACGATAAAACTCAAATGCAAATTAGTGTATATTTTAAAATATTATGTTTTCTATACAAAATATGTATGTCAGGATCAGAAGCGGAATTGATTTTAGAAGCCGAAAATCTTGGCTTGCCTATGAATAGGTTATGGTTAAATTCAAGAACTAATATTTTTTATTTGTTTTATTGCAACCATACTACAAGATTAAAAATTGAACCGTATGTAGATACGGTGCTTTACTGGGCCACAAAAGTAGACATCATTTTGGCATGGGATTTTAAAAATATTTTTCCTGGCCACTGGAATGAACAATGATGCTAAAAAACATTTAATTTTCGACATTTATTAATCTTCGTTCAGGGTTTGCCTAGTCCGGCGGTTCTAGGCACGCCCCTGTTCAGGATAAGAAAGTGTTGAGGTCAGTTCTTTCCTTCTATCCCGAATAAGTAAACAGTTCTATGGTAGGTATGCATGTATGGAGATTATTATCTAACTATTGAGAGATGTGTATTTTGCCATACAAATTGTAGGAAACAATGTCGTCACTAATTTTCTTACTTCTTTGACCTGAATTACACTAGTAAAGTGGAAAAATATGTCATTTTCATTCTATACGTAAATATGCCTTGTTCATTTTTTGTTGTTAAGAAGAAATTTAATCACTTATTCAAAATGTGCTTCTAATTCAATGGCCGAGGTGAATTCAAACCTAGTCCAGAGAGTTATAAAAAAATAAAATCTTGAACAAAAATTTTTTTTTGAAAATTTTGAACATTTAGTGTGTCTTTATGTGTGTGTCTGTCCCCCCCTTTACAACTTTTGATCCGCTCAATGTACAGAGCTTAAAAATTTCAAAATATATAGAAAGTTATAGGCCTACAAACGTTTTTTATTAATAAAAACATTTTTTTAGATAAATTTATTTGTTTAACTGCCTATATATAATATCAAAATAAGCCGTAACACTCCAACTAGATAATTTAATTTTCTATAAAAAAATATGATTGTAGTAGTACATCTCAAACTTTTTTTAACAATTTTTATAAAAATTGAATTTTGTCACGACATCGTTTCATACGATTTTGTAAGGCAGTAGTCTCACTCAATAGTTTGATACCTACTTAATTAATCTCCAAACATACATACATACCATCATGCTGTTTATATATTCTGGGTATGAAAAAAATACTGACTTTCATACTATCCCATCCTGACATACATGTTTTATATAGAAAACAAAATATCTTAAAATGTTTAAAAATTTGTTTTCAAGTGTTTATAATTTGGTACGTATTCTTCAATTATACATAATTTCGACATCAACAGTTGGATCCCATGTGTTACATGCTACTAGTATAACAAATAAATAATAAATTTGATTAATAAGTTTTTTGTAGTAAGTACCTATATAAAAAATAATAATTGCGATTTATTACTTTTTTATAGTATATAAAAAAGTAATAAATCGCAGTGTCTGCAAGGTTTAAGAGTTCTCCGGACTCTTCTTACGTTCTTATGTGTTCTTTCAGAGTTTTGCAAGGGGCCGTTTTTAGTCCCCATAAGCAGAACGGGTGGTGGTGGGGGAAGAACAGTATATAAAAAAAATAATAAATGTGATTTATTATTTTTTATAGTAGGTATATATAAAAAATAATAAATGCGATATATTATTTTTTGTAGTATTTAAAAAAAATAAATGTGATTTTCTGGATGACTCGCAAATGTTTTTTATCTGGTTTCTATCACGAGAATGATAGTATATTGTGAATAAATTATTGTTTTTTTATCGTTCTCTCAATATTTAAAAATTATTAAGAAAAAAAAACATTACTTCCTTCGTTTTCCTCATTCATTTCCTTATTGCGATGATCAATCTTTCTTTTTCTACAAGACACCCTATATGATTGTATTAAATTTACTCGAGAGAAAATATATTATAGAATAGAAGAGATTTACCTAATGGCATGTAGTCGCCCAGAAAAGGTGGGCCGATGATATTGTCCCGTCGCTGGAAGCAGATGGGTTCAACAATCCCAAAAAAAAGACGTGTGGAAGCTTTTAGAAGAGGCCTACATCCAGCAGTGGAGAGATGGCTGAGAAAGAAGAAGAAGATGTAGTCGCCATTGTGGAAATTGTTTTCATAAATTGAATAAAAATTTCCTTCCATTCCGTTGTAAAATAACTGTAGCTCAATCACTTCTTATTTCATTGCTTGATTATGCCGATATATGCTATTTGGATGCAAATGAATTGCATCTCAATAAACTTGAACGTCTTCAGAATATATGTATCAGATTCATCTTTGGGTTGAAAAAATATGATCGCATATCATCTTACCGTAATCTTCTTTGTTGGCCCAGGATACGCCAGCGGCGCAATATACACATTCTGTCACTATTGTACAATATTCTCTCGAACCCAAACCTGCCACAGTACCTCAAAAGCAAATTCACTTATTTATCCAACTATGGACTTCCACTCCGATCTGCTGAACGTACAACACTATCCATCCCTATCCATAATACAGAAATTCTCAGCTATTCGTTCGAAGTACAATCAGCAAGATTATGGAATAGCCTTAGTCCGGATATTGCGTCGTCTAACTCACTTTGTATTTTCAAGAAAAAACTAAAGAAGGAATATTTATCCTTGAACACCTGATCCCGATTTCCTCTCCTGTCCTTACCATATCCTTTTTCTTGCTATCAATTATATTTTTTTTTGTTTTAATAGTATTTAAGTGTTATGCGTATTTTCTTTGATTTCTTTTACTCTTTTTTATTTGCTGTTGTACATACACAATGTTGTCATACTTTGTAATCTGGATGGTTGGAAGAAATTGCCTTATGGCAATAAGCCCGCCAGTGTACAATTGTATTTGTATATATTATGTACAAGAATATGTATAAATAAATAAATAATAAATAAATGAATAAATCACTTTTAATTTTTAGAGTTCAATTGTACAATTATTTGTTATTTAAAATATTTGTCTGCGTTGCGGAATGCCTGCATAAATAAATAAACACCTAATTACATTATATTGTATTTTACGTTTTATCTGCAAAACTTTTTTTGTGTATCTCCGAAAATCCGGACAGCGAAAATGAAAATAGTTAGTATGTCCGAATTGCGAATGTCGAATTGCTTCAGCAAGATCGGTAATACTGTTTAATATTATCTCGAAACATCAATGTTGCCTGTGTGCAGATAAAAATTTTCCTCTGGCCATCATAAATTTAATAAGACTTTTCTTTTTTTGTTTCAGAATAGTGAAGCTGGTCTAACCTCGATCTAAGATTAGCCAGGTCGTTCACCCCGTGTCGCACATCCGAGGAAATTGCAGATTAGTTCAACAAGGACCACGGGTATGACAGGGCGTCAAATTCCAGTCGAAATATATGCCGAGTAAAGTTCATTTATTCGAAGGCGAAAAGTGTGACCAAAATTTGTTTGTGTTGTGTCGTAAATCATGTGTATAACATGTTATGTGATCTTTCGAATCAACGAGTGAGTGGTTGATTATTGTTAAAAATATACCATTTTTATTAAAAAAAAAACTTTAAATCTGTAATTGTTTTAAAAAAATAATTACTGACTTAAAAAAATAATTACTAATACATTACCATTACTTTCATTGTTAACAATAAAAACAACTTCTCAATAGATGGCGTTACAAAAAGGTTTCTTCGTTACTTCAAAAATGACTATTGTAAAAATTTACTATTTTAAGCGACCTATTTCTCATTACTTAAATATATAGAACTTTCAAAATTGCATTTATAAGGGAACTCAATAACAAGGCATAATTGGTGAACAGTGCGCAAGCGCATTAAGTAATCACGTAAACCAGAAAATACAAGTCGTAAGCCCTGTAAGTGCCTTGAGTTATATCTGACTGCTAATCCAATGGTCCTGGGTTCGATTCTCGGTGGAGACACAATTTTCAATTGTGACGATTAATATTGTAAGTCTCTAGAATGTGGAAACTTGTTATTGGGTGCGTGTTAAATTAATATTTGACATAGTCAAAATATCATAGTTTTGATACGCTTGAATGTAGGAGAGTCTTCTACGACCAATCGCTGCTGCATAAAATTTTGAATAATGCCATAGACTCGCCTGAACTTGTCAACCTAGTAGGTATCCATGTTCCAGGTAGAATGGTTTGCAGACCTCAATTACTTCATGTTCCAACAAGTAGAACAAATATCAGGAAAAATTCCACAATCACACGCATATGTAGCCAATAAAATACATTCTCAGTTGAGATAGACATATTCAACGCGAAATATTATATAGATTTAGACATGATGTTCTGAGGTTCTTAATTGGTCCACTAATGTAGTGTTATATTATTAATGGATAATTTTTTATAAGACTTTATGTTTACAAAATAAAATAAAAAAATAAAATAACTATAAAAACTGCATGGCCTTCAATCGAAAGAAAATATGAAAATCTACCGGCTTAGTTTTTTACCTTTTTTAATATTTTTATTACTGTTCTTGCTATTTCATAATAAACTTATTTTTTACCATTTCTTCGCGAAAAAATACTGTTTGTCACAGATAAGTGATATACAATATGTTATTGTGTTTCATATAATATATGTAAGAAGCTAATTTAGTTGGCATATTTACGTGCATCCGTGTGCCCATGACATACAAGGCCCTTAATGCAAATCACATTATTTAGATACTTTTAAGGGGCAGTTAAATTTGACCAGTGTTTAATAAAAAAATGATGAAACATGACAACTTTTCTTACGTATTTGTTCAAAATGAAAATGCTCTTAATGTGGGAGTTATTTTATATTGCTTTGTCGGCGAAAAGTGGTTTTACTCTTCTAAAGAATTATTATTCGCCAAAAACCAGCCTCCAAAGTTTGACAGGTGGTTTAAAAGATATTGTTACAAATGAGTTATGACTCTGTCGGGGTGGAACCTAATATAAATATTGCCAACGTTAAAATTTCCGATTCAATATTATTATTATTATTATAATTCTTTGAGGCTTAAATTGAACTTTTCCGGTTCGTCGCTTTCTTGAAGCTGTTAGGACGGTCCCGGCTAGGTAGGCACTTGAATTATATTATTGTGGTAAAAAGGAAAGAGATTCATAGAAATCTTTTTTATTATTGGCAAATTTGTTCTCAATTTGTAAATATTTGACGTTTCGTAAAAAAAATATAGAGAATTTTTTTCTGAAACCTTTTATTTTGATTTATTCTGGATTTCTCTGAATCACAATGAAAATAAATCCTTATTAAAACTTTTCTTGGAAATAATTATCGACAAATTTTAACACAGGGAATGTCAATATAACAAAAATATACGATTTCAATAACACTACGAATATTTAAATGAAATCAAACACCCTTTTTTTGCAAATTGGACAAACACAGCGGCTTGTCATGTTCAGGCATTTTTAATGTCAGACCATAGAATAATAATACTATAGAATACTCTTTAGCCTGCAGTAAACGCGACTGCTTTATGTTGACTAATTTGGTCAACATTTTGCTACGAGCATTCAGTAATCATTTGGCCGTCTGCGTGATACGTTCTCTAAATAGGGAAATTTTTAACTGCTTGCAAAATTATTTATGCAGTTATAACGAGTAGTGCTATACGAACAATATCTACCAGCAGAGTCATTTTCGTACTTTTTAAAACAATTCATTTAGATGGGTCGATGGCAGAGCGGTTAGCGCTTAATAATCCAGTGGTCGCGAGTTCGAATCCTGCCTCGACTGATTTCGTTCACCTATAGCACAAGCATTTATGCATATTTTAGGGAACGTAGGAAAATGTATATGTACCTACTTGCTTAACAAGGACATATTCATGTTTTCAAAAGCTAAAAGAGTAAAAAATAAATTGACTAGGTACATAAGTATGAATAAGTTATTTGGATTATGAATAATTTATAATAGCGGGTGATTGGCGCATTGTGCTTTTATATTATTTAAGATAACCAATTAGTTCATTAATAACCTAATTGTATAGTTTTAAATTAAATTAAAATAAAAATTATTCTTGTTTAGACTGTTTGTCGTTATTTTTGTGATGTGAAATCACACCACTGGGTAATTTACACAACGATGTCAATTATTATACTATTAAGAAACCTATTTTCTAATTCTCGTATTTCTGTTATCTAAACGAATGTTTCAAAATCAAATTGATTCGTATGTAGGTAATATGTACATGCTGTGTTCGAATTTAATCAGAGAACAAACTTTTGAAATCGGAATACCGTCACCATAGACAAAGCACAAACAGGCAGATGGATAATTAGCACTACCCAAAATACTAAGATTATTGCCGCGCGATAAGTATTATTAATTATTATATGTTGTTCAAACCGGGGGGCGGATAAAATAATAAAATTCACAATAGTAAAATGTTTCCCTCGAGTGTTGAACCGAATAATTTAAACAAAAGCTCCGTTGCTGTTGTATTTCTGTCGGTGAATTATTGTAATAATATATTGTTGTTAAGCATTCGGTTTTACAAAGTTCACACGTGGTGCCAAGTAATTCCTTTATCTATGTATTACGGAAGATGGGTAGGTACTGGGTACCTACACTCAGCCGTTGGCAACTTTGAAAATTAATTGTTAAACTCTAACAACACCGTGTTGACATGTAGCAGTGTTCCAAATTCAACCTAAATTCATAAATACACAATATGTATCATTTGTTTACAAATTTCGAACCGTTTAACACTTGAACAATACAAAGAGAGCGTAGATTATGTAATTTTCCCGCAAAAAGAGATACTAGACTATTGTTCTACATTCTGTAGATACTGTTCATCCCACTTAAATACAGTTGTGTTTTTCTCTCTAGTACATACACACATATCCCATACCGTCATGTCCTTAAAGTTGTTGGTAAAAAGAACCGCTCGCTAAACACTCGTCATTTTATTTATCATCTCATATAATATTGTATGCTCGCTGAATGTTCATACTCCTTATACTGTCGACCTTCTCCTTTCAGTCTCCATTCACTCCTTTTAGTCTGCCTTCGTGGCTCAGTTAAATAGATACCTGACACCTAATCCAAAGGTCCTGGGTTTGATTCCCGGTGGAGACACAGTTTTTAGTGATGTTTTCAGTCTGGATCTGTGAGACGAAAGTTATCATAAGTCTCCAGAATGTGGCATCTCCATCCCGTCAGAGTACAATATGTATCTATGTATAAGCACAAAAATATCGTAAAAAGATATTATCTAATAATTGATAAGCATAACAAATTACTTAGTTGTTGATTTGCAAAAATTACAATCAATGCGGTTGAGTCTTTGTTTCTAATTTTAATATAATGAACCACAAAGTTAATAATTCAAAGATAATATTTGATAGCGTTAAGCACCTACTTATAAAAAAATCTTCACCAGTTTTTAATTTTTTTTAAAGTTTAAAATGGCGTCGTATAACCATAGATATTCATATAATATACTAGATGGAGTACTCCGTGCAATGAGGGAGTCATGGTAAACGCGCGTTTGACGTCTTGGTTGGCAACATATTGCAGTTTTCCATGCATTTCAACACATCCTAGATAACTGTTCTCTAAATCTTAATGAACAAAGCGTTTTTTTCAACAAATAAATCCGAATACAATTCACATTTGTCGTTATTATCTATAGAAAAACGATGTGGTATGCCCAACTCGCTGTCAAAAGTCCCGCGGAAAAAATCCTCACTTCGATTCATACAAAATTTTTTAACAGATTTTTAATTATCTCAATAGAGACGAAGTTGGAATATTTATTGTAGGAGAACCGGGAAATCAAGGCACCTACAGGGCTTACGACCTGTCATCGGCTGGATTACGTGATCACTTTATGCGCTTGCGCAACGTTCACCAATTATGCCTTTTTTAATGAGATCCCTATCATTTCAATTTTGAAAGTTCTATATATTGTAATACTGAAATTCTTTTCGCTTGAATTTAAGGAATTTTTACTACAGCCATCTATGGGTGAAATTATGAACAACAATCTTATTATTTTTTATTTATTTTGTTGTAACGCCATCTATTGAGAGAATTGGTTTTTTTTGTAAATAATGAAAGCTACAATTCTTATATCTGAGGTGACAATGCATTTTTCGCATATGCAATAATAAAAATATTCGATTACATACAAAATTTGCTATCTGTGACATCTAGTATATTACATAAAAATTTATACGTATAACTGAACCATAAACACACCTGTTCATTATTATTTCTTTTTTAGTGTTTTATTTTTTAATCAAGGCGATAATTTATATTGTTTAAATGGCGGCAAATTTAAGTCTCTGGTAAATAAAACTCATTCAGTTCACCGTTCTCGTATAATTTATATATTATTATAAACAATTATAAACCACTTTACTGTCAGAAAATGGTCGGCCAACGAACCCAGTTTAAAACTGTCGTAATTGTTTTAAAAAATGAGTTCATTTTCGAAATCATGGCTCTGAACATATTTTCTCGTTGAATATATATAAAGATCTTTTAAATATTCCTTGTCATACTGAATGTTTTGAGGATCTTTGATTGCACGCTTCCATTGTTCTCTCAGAAGGTACACACCTGTTGGTATATCAGATTCCGTGAGTAACCCTTCGTGACTAGTTTTTCTATTCTAAATACTTTTTAAAATATACGGAAGCAGAAAGGCTAGCGCACTGGATAAGTGAATATTCCAGTAGACCCTGGTTGGATCCTGCGTCTGCCGATTTCGTTTGATTATTTTAAGGGGGCATATAAACCTAAACAACCCAATTTCAAATCATATTCCTCAAATATGTTAGACAGTGTGTTTATTTAAAAAAATCCCATAAGTGTTTTCAACGTTTCTCTAATGAATTTTCTTCACGCAATTTTAAAATTCAGCATAAATTTCCATAATTTTTTTTTAAAATATCCTCTTTTACATTTTTTTTAATTACTCCATAACTGTGGGTCGTGGAGAAATAAATCTTTTATACGCTTAAAGAGTGTTATACGCTCATTTCAAGTCAGGTTTGTTTTTAAAATGCAAAATATCAACAAATTTTGGGTTTCCACTAATTTAAATCAAGTAAAACACCCTTTTTAACACACACACGCGATTGTTACCCTTCTTCTTCTTCTTCTTCTTCAATGGCTCTACAGCCCATATCGAGCCTTGGGCTCCAGCAACTTCCTCCTCCAACCTCTCCTGTCACCTGCTGCGACCCTCCAGTTTGGCACATTCAGAAGCTGGGATGCGTCCTTCCCAATATCATCTTTCCATCGCAGCCTCGGTCTCCCGACCTTTCCTTTGCCACCTGGGTGCCCCTCTAAGACTCTTTTTGGTACCCGTGATAATGGCATTCTCTGAACATGCCCGACCCATCTTAGCCTGCTTAGTCTTATATATGATTAGACAGTTTGGGTGCTTTCTAGATGCTGTACAACTCATCGTTGTATCTGATTCTCCATGTTTGTCCATCATCCACGGGTCCCAGGATTTTACGCAGCACTCTTCTCTCAAAGATGTCCAGCATCTCCGCAGACCTTATTGTCCAAGCCTCACACCCATATGACACAACAGTCCTGATGATTGTTTTATATAGGGTTACTTTTGTCTTTCTATGGACACTTCTAGACCTGAACACCGGTAACAGAGAGAAGAATGCTTTGTTACCTGTCACTATTCGTCTTTTTATTTCTAGGGTATCTTCATTATCTTTATTGATAGTAGAACCCAGGTATGCAAACTCCTCTACAGTTTGAAAAGTGTATTTTTCTTTGAACGTTATGTTGCCTTGTTGAGCGTTTCTAGCATTTCTAGTTTCATTATTTTGGTTTTATTTACATTAATTTTCAAACCTATTTCTGCTGCTGCTGTTTCAAGTGGTTCAAAGACTTCCAGTAGGGCTGCAAGGGATCTTCCGACAATATTGAGGTCATCTGCAAAACCAACTATTTGAGAACTTTTAAAATATATAGTGGAGCTGGTGTTAACAGATGTTTTTCTGATAACATATTCAAGAGCCAGATTGAACAGTGTAGGTGCCAAACCATCACCCTGCTTGAGACCCTGGGATACAACAAATTCTTCATTCATCTCGCTGCCAATTTTCACCATGCATTTTGTATTGCTCATTGTGAATTTAACCAGCCTTATGAGTTTTGTTGGGATATTAAATTCTACTAGGATGCCATAGAGCTTTTCTCTGCTTATGGTGTCGTAGGCCTGCTTAAAATCAATAAACAGCTGGCATATATCTACGATAGTTACCCTTACTGTCACGTAAATTCTAGGTGCATTAATCGGTTTAAATATATGATATTTTCAGTCACTAGATTTAGCGTTATATTTTCTCTTAAGACAGGCACAAGTATTTTCTTATTTTATGTGACGCGTGGAGAGTAAAAAATACACTTGTCTATAGAGACCAATACAATATCAATATTTCATATTGCTTGTCGTGCAACTAACAGGTACAAATATTAATTTAACACGCACCCAATAACAAGTTGCCACATTCTGGAGACTAATTAATCGTCTTAAATTAATCGTCTCATCACAGATCCAGACTGAAAACACAATTAAAAACTGTGTCTCCACCGGGAATCGAACCCGGGACCTTTCGATCAGCAGTCAGATACCCGACCAACTGAGCCACGAAGGCCGACAATGAAGTCGATCACTCAATTTTCCCATACAGAAGCTATTTTACTTCTGTTATATACATTTTTCATACAAATATGAAATTTATTTCACATTGATATGGCAGACCATAGATTTTTTTCTTTAAATTTTGACAATCCTTGAATGCCTTTTTGATGAGTGTATTTTTATTGTATCAAAAGTTTAAACAATATAAAAATACCTCGATTTTCTGGACCGTGAGAGCATTTTGAAAATTTGAACACATGATATCATAAAAAATAAATTCGCAAGGGGCCGTTATTAGTCCCCATAAGCAGAACGGGGTGTGGTGGGGGAAGAATAAATAGTTAATATTTTATAATTTTCGAGACCTTTTTCTTTATTTGATTTTATGATACAGGGGTATCATTTGATTAGTCTATGTATATTGTGAGTTTTGTGTTGGTGGTGTATGTGTATACTGCCTTTCGTCTTTGGTTTAACCAATTTTTTTTACTCAGACTCTAATTCTGAGTAATCGATAATTTCCAAGACATTATGATACAATTTAATTTATTATAAAATTACTTAAAAAAATTAGTAACAACACAAATTTTTAACTTTTTTCCACTTATTTAAAATGTTAACCACTGACGCGTTTCGCTCAAAGAGCATCTACTGAGTGGAGAACATATACTGAATGGATTCAGGCTCTTTGAGCGAAACGCATCAGTGGTCAACATATTAAATGAGTGGAAAAAGTTAAAAGTTTGTGTTGTTACTTATTTTGTTTAAGTAATTTTTAATATTGATAATGGAATTCCATCATGAATTAGCAGTCGAAAAATTAGAAATAATGTTATAATTTTCTGCTTCTCCTTTTTCATTAACTCTGTTTACGTTTTATTCTTGGAATTCCGTATTTTGATAGGCAGCTCTTCATTATTTGTTAAAATTTTATCAAACCACAAGATGATGTTATTTAATTACCTCGAATCTAGACTTCCTGGTTGGGTTATTAATTTTCCATTAACTTTACAAAATGAACCATTATTTTGACAGAATCCTTAGGCAGATGAATTTATCTTATAACCAAGAGATCATTAATATTTCAAACGGCCCAAAATGGAATCAATTTTTCAATGTAAATGAATCATTTGGAAAAAAAATCTCCAGAATATGTTCCATTATATAAACCCTATATATTTTATTGAAAGCTCAATTAAAAGGACATAAATCTATATATAATGAATGAAAACATGAATTATATATTTCCAAAAGTATAAATATTACAAAGGAACGCAATACAATTTAATTTATACCTAATTACAATTTCACAATTATTACTCCTCACTAAGCCAAGGGGATATAGTGGACTTATAATTTCGCAATTTTTAAGGGTATTTTTTATTATTGCATATTATCAACTAGTATCTTGCTGAGATTGTATTCTGAAAATTTCATCACAATGTATCTCTGTGTGTGTGTGTGCTATGTGCTGTGTGCTATGTGCTATATGCTGTGTTCTATGTACGGCGTGATTATTTTACTTTATCGATTATAGACTAAAGTACTCATTCGATTCTTTTAAAATTTTGCAAATATGTATATCTAACACTCGCTTAGACTCCATAAGATTTTAAAGGATATCTAAATAGTGTTTCTCAATTTTTTCAACTGTCAAATATTTCAAAGTGACCCCAAGCTCAGGAAACTAAAAATTTGAAATTTTCATTTTCATATTGATAAAAAGACACATCACTTTCATAAAATGGCATTGAAGACTTATCAAGTTTTCGTAATGAAATATTTAAATAAAATAATAATTGAACAAATCATTTCATGAAAATGCTGACAATTTTCCAAACAAAACAAACTTTATGGAGTGACTTGTTAGTGAGGAGTTAAGCATTGGCCACAATCTACTCGTTTTTTTTACACATTTGGAAATTTTACTGCCTCGCTAGACATAGTCTGTTCTGAGGCAGTACTAGTTTAGAATTGCTATGGCTAATCTGCTATGGATCATATGATTTGTTTTCTTTTTTTTCTTCACATATTCCATTCACTTAGAACATCGACAACCAGGATGAAAAACTCTAAAAATTCTATCTCAAAAAATTCAAGAGTACCGAGGCAGATCCTTCTCTTCCAATGTGCTTCAGCCAACGAGTAACGAGGTCTTTGAAATTTTTCCCATCATGCAGTATGTTTCGTTCAATATCTTTCTTTATTTTGTTATAAAGCCTTGTTGCCAAAAAACTATATTTATGGTGCGCATGTGTCGTTCTTGGTTGTGGCGGTCTTACATAGCTGATGTTTGTTTCTAGTGCCATGTGTCAGTATATAATCCGGTTGGAACTCAGCGGTGTTCTTATGCAAATGGGACAGTATCAGTTTCATATAGAGCTGTCTAACATCCAAAAATCCACTGTCTATATATATTTGTCCTGTGGGGTATATTTTAGAGATTCTGTGCATTACCTTTATTTTTGATTTTTGTGTTCTTTCAATTTGAGCAAGCAACGTTTTTGCCATCCCTCCCCAGCATATTATTCCATACCCTAGACTACTTTGTACTATTGCATAGTAAATAATTCCAAGAGTTTTAAAATAAAAAAAATGTCTCGTGATATTTTGAACATATATCATTTTCTGCATTTCTTGGTGAGATTTTCTATGTGTACCTGTCATCGCAAATGTCTGTCTATATATATCCCCAGGTATTTATACTCAGATACTCTCTCCAGTGGAATGCATGAGCAGATACGTTCAGGTGCTGCATCGTAAGATTATAGTCTTGTTGTGGCTGATGTCTGGTGTCAATGTGGTGTATTTATATTAAAACCGCCTAATGCACTTTGAAGTAACTTGTTAGTAACGGTATCTATGGCGAACGTTGGAAGGGGTTTATACGAGATTTAAATTATCGAAAGCTCAACATTTGTTGATTTTTTTGAACCTGACTTGAAATGATAAAAACTTAAATATTCACTTTGATTTTATACACTCTTCAAGCACATAAAATATTCATTTCTCTACGACGCACACTGTAATATTTTCACAATCTAGCGGAACTTTATTCAATGTATACTACTTTAATTTGTATCTCGGGATATACTGAATAGTTTTTTTTTAAACTTTCCCTTGATGTTCATAAATATATTATTTATGTGTGTACATAACTAAAATCTATCCAAATTAACAGAGTTTCATGTAAAAAATAAATGAAAATGACGATTCATTCTAGCTATATTTGCATAACTTGGGCGTATTTTTTTTAAATAGCACAATTAGTTGGACATCTGACATCTGAGCTACAGGTCTCGGGTTCGATTCTTGGTGGGTCGCGGTTTTTTCACTGTGATTTGTGAGACGGTTTTTTCACTGTGATTTTTTGGCTTGATTTGTGAGACGATAAACATCACAAGTCTTCAAAATATGGCAACTTGTTATATGATGTGTGTTAAATAAAATAAAATAAAATTAATACCTACATATATATATTTGACAGTTACCTAAGAGTCAATATAAATAAAATAAACTATGTTTTTCCGAGTTATTAATTATGAATTATGTTGGAACCAGTTCTGCGATTTTTTCCTTCATCAAATTTGGTATATTTCATATTTTATAATATTTTTAGTTTCTTTTACTTTAATAAGACGTTAAAGTCTAGAGAATCTGGTGGAATTAGGACGAGGATTTTCCCATATGACTGTGTTAATTCAATCGTCAACTAAGCGAAGTGATAGATAACAAATTTTCATCACTGTATTCTGTGTAATCAGCGCCGAATTTCTGTTTTCAACGCCTCTGAGCTGAGCTACCGTCACATCTCCATTTCGAAATTAGTCGTAATGACCCGGCAGCTAATCCAGGCACTTCACTAAAGACTTTTTATTGTAATGAGCAAAATTGTTTGATTATGAGGTCGAGCAGTGCTTGTAGCTGAATGTCGGCCGAGACGTCAGATACTATGATTGAACCTTGCGGAGGATAGCACTCTGTTTTCTCTTTCTTGACAAGACTGTAAGCTGGATATATATTTATATTTATACACTTCAACTGCTGTCTCAGTATGTTAGATTGGTGTGTGTTCAATTTGACATTGACCATTAGCGCCAAAGCTTCATTTGGAGAGAGTTTTGGATCTAATACATAAAAAATCTCTTCTCGCTTTCTTTTATTCGAGAAGCTATGGAAGGAGATGCTGAAGCTACTTCTTTCACTAGATTGACAGCATCTTTTTTCCCGGACAATCTCAGACTAACTACGGTGGCAAGCATTAGTTCTTCTTGAGTTTTCGTAGATACTTACTCTCAGATTTATCTCTTTTAAACTTTCGAAGTACATATTTCGAATGACTTCTTAGGCCTAGATGATCTTATACAACAAAGCGAATCTGACAAGCTTGAAGTTGGTAGCATCTTAAGAAACTTAGGAGACAATTCCAACCATGTCTCATATTCAGCCAAAAATTTCAGTGAAATTCTTGGATTTTTTACCTACTTCACAGTTATTTTGGCAATATGACTACTGACAAAGATTTTCAGTTCTCTAAGTGTGTTTTCCAGATAGACCAGTCTGTTTTCCTGCATTATGAAATTTGAAATGCACCTATTTCGATCTTTTTTGCTACTTGAAAGCCATACTTCAAATATTTCGTTTTTCTTAATTTTAGGTATCCTTAAAGAAAATTAAAAAGAATTGTATGAGTGGGGCAAATATGGGCAGATAAATTTTATTAAATCTTAAAGAATAAATATCAAAGCAATTAAAAAAAATAATATCTCGTTGGATACCCTCGGATACTTTTTCTAAAATCAAAGCAAAGTCATACTTCTTCAAAAATATTAAAATTTTGACATATGCAAGTGAATGGCTTTGTAACTGGCCAAAAACATGAATATTTTTTTCAGAATTTACCTTGTAAAGTAGCAATAGGTGTGCACTTTAATTATATGTGTGTATTTGTAAACTTTTGTTAAAATAAACTCACTTTATACTGGATCAAAATGTCTCAAATTTACGAACAAAATTACAGTCAGAATAACGGACTACGCAAGCGTCACTTGCCGGGGTTGCCATATGATAGCCAATGTTGTTCAATAGAAAACAAGTATCAAAACATATAGTCTAATTAATTAGCTACTGTGTCCATATTATATATTTTGATTTGTTTACTTTTGAATTTTTGAATAAAGTTCCGCTAGATTGTGAAAATATTACAGTGTGCGACGTACAGTACTTTAATTAAAAAAATGTGTAATTAAAGATATTTTAAATACTCTTTTCAAAGGAATTTACGCTGAATTATATATTTAGTGGCGAACATTCACTTAAGAAATGTTGACAATACTTGTTGATTTTTAGAAGCACTGTTTTACATATTTGAGAAATTTGATTTTGAATTGGGGTGCTTAGGTTTATTATGTCCCCTCAATGAACAAAGCTTGTTTATAATAAAAATTAAATGGGTTACAACAGTGGCAGTTGCTGTGGTAGTTGCAAAAAAAAAAACTTGCGACACATGTCTTCAAAGAGTTGTAAACAAACAGCAATTATAAAAGAATTGTGAGCAGGTCTTGCAAAAACAGACTAGAAACTAGAAGATCTGTTCTTCCCCCACCACCACCCGTTCTGCTTATGGGGACTAATAACGGCCCCTTGCAAAAAGAGTCTTCCAAGAGTCCGGAGAACTCTAAAACCTTGCAGACACTGCACTTAATGTGCCAAAGAGAGCTAATCATGTTGAAACAACTGGCTCACTGCTCAGTGATAGTGAAGATAATAGTGCACCGAATTTAAGACAGAAAGTCTTGAAAACCCTATAATTGCTCTTCGTGGAAGATCTATAAAAAAAACAATTAGTTAAATATTTGTCATTTAGTGACATAATGGAAGAATGTGTCTAAAAGGGAAGATTGGATTTTTCTCTTAAAGGATTTCTTGTCTGGAATTTCCCGAATTCGATATATATTACATACGTTCGGTAACGAACGTATGTAATATAAACGTTCATTACCTCAATTTCCTTATAAATCCTATTGTTCTCAAGTATTTGATGTTCTTATATTGAATGTTTACGGTATGACAGTAATTTTTAATCCAGTCAAAGATTATAAGCAAAATCAAAATTCATTTATTGAGTCAGTACTAAGTTGGTGAGTTTTGCAAATAATTTGTGTTGGACATCATATAGGAATGTTATACTTTGGTGTGTATTCGAATTCGTTGGTAATTATTTTTTTATAGGATAACTATGTAATTGAATATTAAATTTTATTGTTTCTAGTGAAAATTATGATCTCAAAAGTGCTTTATATAAATGAAGAAACAGTCAAATAATCAAAATATATTTTGAAAAATGTTAAAAATTAAACACTCAGTGTTGCAGTTAAATCAAAAATGTCCACAGTGTAGAAAATAGACGATCAAAGATGTATAGCTCAGTGTAGAAAGTGACATTTCCAAGATGAGTTGGCTGTACGTCGTCAGCTTGGTGTTCCTGGCGCCTTTCACGTCCGGTCTGTCCTCTCAGTGCGGCGGAGTACTGACCAGCAGAACAGGCACAATCAGCACTCCCAACTTTCCGTCCGCGTTTCAAACTCCCATCCACTGCCAATGGCTGATATCAAAGAGCGACTCGGACACGAACGGCTCTATAGTCGTCTACCTGACCCAAGTGTTCGTGACGAGCGGTTTGAAGTTCACGGAGTACCTCTACTACGACTCCGCCTACAAGGCTGGCGCCAGGGTCGTCCACACGGTCAGCGAGTCGAGCGCTACCCATGTGAAGTGGCTCCAGGTTGCCGGGCCATATCTCCTGGTCGAGCTCAACCTGAACAGGTTGGAGGGGCACCATCTGCGAGCGCTTCCGGCCCTCTTGGACGTGTTTGGTTTCAACATAACCTACGAGATCAGCTCGGCCGCTCATCCGGTGAAGGATTATCAATGCAACACCATCGAATGCCGGTTCTTGGGACACTGCTACGCCAACTACAACTATTCGTAAGTACTTTTTCTACTCATATTTCTTTATTCAATATTTTTACCTACTTACTTAATTAGTTACTCCTGTCCAATGCTGAATTTATTGAATGCAGTCCCCACCAATTCCAAATTTAATTTCATCGCTTTCCTTTCCTTGAATACAATTTTATGCATATATTTTCGATTAGTTGGCATTGCTATTTTTGAAATTTTACTGCAAAAATCGTTTTTGGTTACGAGTTTATCTCTGAGGTATATCAAGTGTTTTCTAAATTATTCTATCGATTCTAGCACTTCTGTTATACCTAACATCCAATACTGTATTTTCTTTTACCAAAAATAATTTCCTCATTTTTATTAGATAAAATATAATCAGGAACCATAACTCACACAGAAGATTACTTGTATTTTAATAAAGTCTTGCATGATAGTTTCTTATACCTTCTTCTTCTTCTTTCCCTTTCACTCCATTGCTGGATATAGGCCTCTTCCTGGGTGTTCCATTTCTCCCTATCCCGGGCACTCTGCTTCCACCCATGTTCCACCAGTTCGATAATATCGTCAGTCCATCTTCTCTGTGGTCTTTCATTTTTATTGACAATATTTTTACTGACAATAACATCTCCTGTGGTCTCCCTATACTTCTTCTATTATGAAAGAGTCTCTAAGGGCCGATCTTATAAACGAAAGACCAAATATTCGTAAGTATGTTTACGATTTACTAACGGATGGATGTTCCTAAGTAGATATTACTATCGGCGGTATTATAAAACTATTTTAACTGTCCGTTTATTTGACAGTTACAGTCTAATTAGACTACAATGGATTTGTAATGGACAATAATGGATTGTAATGGATAAAGCGGTGCTGTCATTGCAATATATAAACAGAGAGTGTTTAATTTTTTTGCGTACTTCAAACAACATAAAAAATTACAAAAATGGTGATAATCCTTTATTATTTAGCTAGCGCGCTGGATTGCATTAAAATGAAATTAAAAAAAACTTAATGCATATGTTGGTACTAGTTACAATTATTTATTCATTAATTTTTTTTTAAATAAAATAAAACGAAATTCAGTGTCATCAATGTCATTTTGAAATAATAAAATATTTGGTCGAACACAAACTTGTAATCAAATTCGTTTTGGTTATTCAAAATCACTGTCGAACGACGTTTTTTACTGAAAAAAAGCAATTCATTATAAAAATCCAAAAAATATAAAACAGTATGTTTCAAAATATTCGTAATATTAAAAATGTACCGCAATATAAAAAAAACAAGTGTGATAAAACTCAATCCTTCCATAACTTATCGTTAACGAACGCTTAATCGGTGGTCCGACGGTCAGTAAAGGGTATCGGTAAAATTTTACTAAAATCTAACTAACGGATTGTTATAAGACGAAATATAGAGCATTTGTATCAAATTTCGGTTTGTTTGGTCTGAAATCTAACTAACGGACGTTTATAAGATCGGCCCTAATTCAGAACTCTGGGGGAAGTTGGTACGAAATCAATTCAAACTGTAATTTGATCATAATGCAATAGATTTCACCTACCTACCTACCTACCTACCAACTGGTAATGTTCTCTGTCCCCAATTTTAATGAGTAATTGATTTCCCATAAAATTATACTTTTATGATTGAATTAATTGTCCGTATGAAAAATATTTATCTTCAGACTAAATATGTTTATTTATTTATTTATATAATTTATGTACATGTGTACAAAGGCAGGTTTATTGCCATAAGGCAATTTCTTCCAACCAACCCGAGCAACGTGAAGACTCTAAGTAAAATTGGTACAATACTAATTTAGTAAGAAATAAATTGATAAAAAATAACATAAAAGAGTAAAAAAAATACAATGAGAAAAAAAAAATTAAAAAAAAGGAGGAATAGGAGGTTACGGAAGGATATAGAAGAAATTGAATAATAATAATACCAATTGAATAAATAATCTAGAATGATTCATGAGTGTTTATCGATTTGCAAATTTGTCAATTCTGGTGGTGATGCTATAAGACGAATAGTATATGACTATTTATTTTCGAAATACTTCATATTGCTCGAGTAAGCCCAAATTTAATATTAATATATACATATAGCAGTCTTATAAAATATGCAAAAAAAACAAAGACCAATTCCATTTGTCCACAGATTGTGTTACAATATGTTAACTAGATAGTTATAAAATTAATAATGGCAACACTGATGTAATTTAAAGCTAGTTAAGTTTGGCAACACCAAAAAGTAAGAAGAATAGTAAAAAAGTATAATAAAAATGGCTAACTAATAAGACTCTGTTTTATTATTAATATTCCAACTGTCAATTTGTTCAAGAGGATTTTATTCATTCAGTGTATCTGTGTAGAGTAGAACATTTAGTATGTCTGTGTGTCTGTGTGTCCGTCTCCCCCTTATAACTTTTGATCCGTTCAATTTTCAGAGCCCGAAATTTCAGATTATATAGATAGTTATAGGTTTACAAAACTTTTATACTCAGAGTTGTGAATTTTTGTTTCAGTCAGGGGTTATCTACTTTTGAATTTTTGGTTCATTTTTCCATCTATCTCAGAAACCATAAAAACTAGAACGCTAAAAATTGGTATAAATATAGACAAATACAAAATCTCAAATTTGTTTTTTTTCGGAAAAAATTCTCGCCATTATCAAGATCTAAAAATAATTACGTAAATTGGATTAATTATTTTTTTTTATTTTGAAAAAATGAATGAATAAATAATTGTAACTATAGTACCTACATATGCATTAAGATTTTTAAATTTCATTTTAATGCCATAAATTAGGCATAAATGCTTCTGATATAAGTGAACAAAATCAGTTGAGGTGAGATTTGAACCCGCGTCCACTGAATTACTAATCCAGCGCGCTAGCTAAATAATTAAGGATTATCACCATTTTTGTAATTTTTGATATTGTTTGAAGTACGCAAAAAAATTAAACACTCTGTTTATATATTTCAATGACAGCACCGCTTTATCCATTACAATCCATTATAGTCCATTACAAATCTATTGAAAATCCATTGTAGTCTAATTAGACTGTAACTGTCAAATAAACGGACAGTTAAAATAGTTTTATAATACCGCCGATAGTAATATCTACTTAGGAACATCCATCCGTTAGTAAATCGTAAACATACATACTTACGAATAATTTTTGGTCTTTCGTTTATAAGACCGGCCCTCAGTCATTCAAATTTAACTCATTTTAATGGTTGATACAGCTGACAATTTTCGGCAAAACGTTCAGACGCAATAAATGGAATATGTGTCAAAAAATAAATATAAATGGAATCTTTACATCGACTGTCTCTCAAAATGGTAATCTATGTTGTGAAGACAAGATATATGCAACGAAGTAATTGTATAAAAAAACGATCTCACTGACTGTTTATATTAAACTAGTTTGAAAGGAAATTGTTAGCGATCAAGAGAATAATATTAATTAACTTCTTAAACTATTTATCACACACGTATATATGTACATACACTCACACACATAATAATTATCATAACAAAACATTACACGGAATACACCTAAATCATCTACAACAACAACATATTGACAAAATCCCAAGTAATAATTTTCTCAAACACTTGGGCTTCTACGCAGGAACAGAAGAATTTATAATAGCTATTCAAAACAAAATCATAACAACAAAAAACTACGCAATACATACATATATCTAAAAGTCAATGACACATCAAACGACACAAGTAGAAAATGGAAATCACAAAAAGAAACGATACAACACATATGTAGCAGGTGGCTATCCAAATCTTACACCGACGGAATCTGCATATAAATAAAGTAGACCTCGTAATATTGACGTTCTGGATTTGCACATGTTTGTGTGCGGCTATATTCATGACATTTTGCCTGTCCTTGCATTCGTTTGAAATCCTCCTGTGTCAAAATCGCCAATTTTACAGTAGAGCAAAAAACTTTCAATATTACATTTGAAACAGTATAAAAACACAAAGACTCGCGAGCTGACATGTTTTTTTGTTGTTTTCAAAAGAAAGTATGTTTAAATATAATATAATAATAATTGCAGAATGTTATTTTGCTTTGCTCACCGAGTCGCCAAAATTGGTTAATGCGAATTTACGATGCATTCTTACGATGGTGATAATGCCAACATGACGATGTCTCTGTTCCCGCTGTAGCTAGACCTCAAACGGCACGAAATAAAGAAATCCGACTTAGGGAGAGTGAGCAATTCACATTGAAACGAGTGGGTTGTGGCCAACACTAAACTCTCCACACCATAGCAAGCGATCATTTTTTCTTCTTGAAATGTTGACAATCTCAATATGGTAAAATATGATTATGTTGTATGAAATATTTTATGCATTCTAAATTTTCTAACGATAGTTATTTTTATGTTAAGATAGACAAACTATTAATGCAGTATGGTGAAGAATGCTTATGTTGTATGAAATATTTTAATAAAAGCAGATAAATTTTGTTTTAAAGAGCGTTAGAGCATTTTGACACGTGATATTATATGAAGAGATTTTATGATATCTATGAAAAGCTAATCAGTTCTAAGTTCAAGCTATTAATACTCATATATCAATATGAACTCAAAGAACTGAACGTTGCCAAACATAAAAAATTCTCCATTTACATATTATAAGTTTCATATAAAAATCCATTAAATAAAATATAATTTTTCAAACAATTGAATATTTTTCTTTTAACATTGACCAACTTTGAATACAATTTTATGAAGATTCTTGGTGATGTATAAATAGTCGAAACCAAATTAAAATATCTTTAATTTTCAGGTCGTGAGAGCATTTTTTCAGTTTTAATAGATGAAATCATAAAGAAACATTGGGAAAAATGAACCGTTGTCTATGGAAAACTAATCAGCTCTAAGTTTATGGACTTAACACATATGATATCAATATGAAGTCTGCAGAGAGGACACAAAAAAAAACAACGTGAATGATGAATTCATAGAGAAGAAATCAAAAGTTGTCTATGGAAAACTAATCAGCTCTAGGTCTATGCACTTTACACATATGATGTTAATATGAAGTCGATCGGACTTATAGTTTGGGCTGTAGAGAGGACACAAAAAGGATTTTCCGTACGCCGTACGCCATACATACAAACACATCATGACGAAACTCACAGTGTGCACTCTCTACATGATACCCGTTGAGAAATCGATGTAAAAAAAATACGCTTCAAAATTGTGAAATCATGACTCTCCCCTATTCCATAGTGTGGAGAGTAAAAATGGTCTCTTTTGCATCGGGGGTCAGATTTGCTTAACTTGTAGTGTTTCACCGATTTAGCTGTCAAATACGTAATTGTTTGCAAGTGGCCTATATCGCCAATATTATTGATTGTATGTTTAAAAATTGACATATCACGTTAAAAATTGGATTTTTTTTTCGGAAACACTTATTTTCCATTAGGTCAATATAGTTTGAAAAAATCAAGCATGTACTCGTACAGACCAATTATTTTTAGAAATTCTTATACAAAAATATCATTCCCGACAGATTTATTTACAAACTTTATTTTTCTATTATTAACAACAAACAACAAACCGTATATGTGAGATAACTTGTTGATAACTCACTCGACTATCTTGGTAAACATCCACAATATTATACATCTTCTTATACATTATTATGATTTTTACTAGACACGAGTAACTATAGCGTGTTATTCCATTTCAGTAAACACATGTATCATTATTGTTGACATAGGTGGATTGAAATAATTATGTCTTATTTTGCGTAAACAGGAACTTCAGTGGAAATGAACGGGTTGTGGCCAACACATAAATCTAGTAGTACACTCCGCTGTATAACACACTTGACTCTAATATAATATTACAATAATATTCATTTATGTTGAAATAATAATATGACAATTTTCACAATATGATACTCAAAGGTGAGTCGAGATAGGTACTCCTTTTGGATATCTCATTATTAAATGATTGTTTTTTTTATGTAATGTAGTATGTGTACTCATTTTTTTTTAGTAAGGCAGCCAGTCCCTATACAGGACTATTTGTGCCAAAGACGTTGTGTACTCATCTTTTACAAAAATAAATAAATAAATTCAGAAAATCCTCAATCCCGAGAATTGTTTTTAGAAAATACGTTATTTTAATATTTTGTCACATTAAAATTATTAGGTACATATATAAAATAAAATATACACAATCCACGTATGGGTATTATGGGTCCGAGCTTTTTCGGCGGTTAAACCATCGTCCTTGGAGGCGACAATTAAAACAGAGATTACTATTATGCCGATGTTTGGAGATAACTAAAGCTAGAGTTGTTTTGATTAACAATTTTTTCTCCAAACTCAAGGTTATACATACCAAAACTCAACGGTGAAACTCATAGTATGAACTTTCTATGTGATAATCAATGATATAGGTAGTCTAAAGTGCATTTTACACGAACACTATTTTCAACGGGTTTCAAGTTTTCGACGGGATTTTCAACGCGATGAGCAAAAAAATAGAACGTGTTCTATTTTCAACGCGATTTTCGTCCTTTTTGGTAAAACAGAAATCTGTAAAATTATTCGCTGTCGTCGTTACCGACGAGTCAAAATGGCTGCCGTTTGCGTTGACTTTTACGTGTGAGATTCGATCGCGATGTATTTTGTTTATTTGGAAAGTGTCGAAACTTTCGATATACTATATTAAAATTATTATATAATTTTGCGATTTACATTTATTTATATTATATTAAAAATTTGCACATATCATTGTGTAAACTGTGTAAAGTACTGTAAAGCGATGCTCGGAGTAACCTATATTTTGGATGGTGTTTTAAGCGTTGCGTGTAAAGCGATGTTTGGAGTAACCTGTATTTTGGATACTATTTTAAGCGTTGGAAACCGGGTCTCGTTGAAAATAGTGTCCGTGTAAAGTGCACTTAAAAGATAGCAACGTCAAAAACAATTCATTCTTAAATGGCTGGTTATTTGATATTTCCTTCATTGATGAATAAGGTAAAAAAAATTGTTCAGCGCACCCCGGGAAGATTATTGAAAAAAAATTCTTTATTCTTCTTCTTCTATATATAATATATAAATATATATATATATATATATATATATATATATATATATATATATATATATATATATATATATATATATATATATATATATATATATATATATATATATATATATATATATATATATATATATATATATATATATATATATATATATATATATATATATATATATATATATATATATATATATATATATATATATATATATATATATATATATATATATATATATATATATATATATATATATATATATATATATATATATATATATATATGTTATATTTGATGTTTTCACGGGTGAAATATGTTATAATATTTTTATCTCGGTTTTCCCGTGTCAGTAGGTCTTGACTAAGGCCATTTGTCTTCCGACGTTTCGCCCGAATATCACCAGGCATTTTCAAGGACTTAACGAAAAGCACGCGCGCGACACACGTCTACTCACACTGAAAGCTCACCGTCAAGCTCACTTGAAAATATTATAACATATATATATATATATATATATATATATATATATATATATATATATATATATATATATATATATATATATATATATATATATATATATATATATATATATATATATATATATATATATATATATATATATATATATATATATATATATATATATATATATATATATATATATATATATATATATATATATATATATATATATATATATATATATATATATATATATATATATATATATATATATATATATATATATATATATATATATATATATATATATATATATATATATATATATATATATATATATATATATATATATATATATATATATATATATATATATATGTTATATTTGATGTTTTCACGGGTGAAATATGTTATAATATTTTTATCTCGGTTTTCCCGTGTCAGTAGGTCTTGACTAAGGCCATTTGTCTTCCGACGTTTCGCCCGAATATCACCAGGCATTTTCAAGGACTTAACGAAAAGCACGCGCGCGACACACGTCTACTCACACTGAAAGCTCACCGTCAAGCTCACTTGAAAATATTATAACATATATATATATATATATATATATATATATATATATATATATATATATATATATATATATATATATATATATATATATATATATATATATATATATATATATATATATATATATATATATATATATATATATATATATATATATATATATATATATATATATATATATATATATATATATATATATATATATATATATATATATATATATATATATATATATATATATATATATATATATATATATATATATATATATGTTATATTTGATGTTTTCACGGGTGAAATATGTTATAATATTTTTATCTCGGTTTTCCCGTGTCAGTAGGTCTTGACTAAGACCATTTGTCTTCCGACGTTTCGCCTGAATATCACCAGGCATTTTCAAGGACTTAACGAAAAGCACGCGCGCGACACACGTCTACTCACACTGAAAGATCTTGACGGTGAGCTTTCAGTGTGAGTAGACGTGTGTCGCGCGCGTGCTTTTCGTCAAGTCCTTGAAAATGCCTGGTGATATTCAGGCGAAACGTCGGAAGACAAATGGTCTTAGTCAAGACCTACTGACACGGGAAAACCGAGATAAAAATATTATAATATATATATATATATATATATATATATATATATATATATATATATATATATATATATATATATATATATATATATATATATATATATATATATATATATATATATATATATATATATATATATATATATATATATATATATATATATATATATATATATATATATATATATATATATATATATATATATATATATATATATATATATATATATATATATATATATATATATATATATATATATATATATATATATATATATATATATATATATATATATATATATATATATATATATATATATATATATATATATATTTACATATTTCACAAATGGAGGGATTTTATAGGCACAAATAACATACAAGTACAAATTATATTGAAATAGTATTAAAATCTGCAATTTTCAGCAATAAAGAGGGTGCGCACTGATAAACGCAATCGCTCCCAGGTGCCGGACTTACCTTTTCCATACCTGTCTTCAACAAAAAAGAAAGCATTAAAAAACAGACTTTAAATAATGATTCATCGGAAACGTTGTTATCTCTATATAGGACTAATAATTTGATGTAAAAAATGCTTAAAAATCACAACATCACAACTCTTTACTATAAACACATGAGGGGAGAGTTAAACTATTGCGCGGCACATATTTAAATCAAGAAGGTAGAGTCGATTGATTATTGTTTTCGTATTTATTGAGTACTCATATAAACATAGAGTAGGTACTCAATATAAACATATGAGGGGTGAGTAAAACTATTACGCGGCATTTTAATAATATATACAATAAGGCAAGAAAAGAAACAATTGTATCTGAAAAGAAAATAAAAACCTTATGGATTACAAACTCTTTGAAACAAATGATTATAAAATGAGACTATCTGTTTAGACATTGGAAAAACTCTACTGCTGATACTATTATAAGACTTGAATACACTAAATGGAGAAAGAAAACAAACAAATGTATAAATAACGCTAAAAATAATTACAGAAAACAAATAATTAATGAAAACATCGGAAATTACAGAAAGTTATGGCAAAATATAAATGTATGGCTAGGAAGAGAAAAACTGTTATTCGATAGTGTTATAGAAAAACATATGAATAAACAAGGAAACATGGAAATTATATGCAATGAATTCGTAGATACATTTTCAAACGAAATAAAAGACATAAAACATAAATGTAATGTAAATTTTTTAAAAAGATCAGAATATTCAGTGCCTATCGATCACTCAATGAGGATGAAAAAATTTTCTACAGAACAGGTAATTAAATGTATCGATAAAATGTCTTCGAAAAAAGCACCGGGAGTAGATAAAATAAGAATGTCTGACATAAAGTCAGTAAAACATTATATAGGACCGGTGATTTCTAGATTAATTAATTTATCTATCGAATAAGGAATGTTTCCAGAAATGTTAAAGTTATCTATAATTAGACCAATTTACAAACAGGGTGATCACAAAAAGACTACAAATTATAGACCAATAGCCTTATTGTCTAGCATAGATAAAATAATAGAACGAATCATAGTGGACCAAATAAATAACTTTTTGGACAAATTTAAAATAATAAACCCAATTGAATATGGATTTCAAAAAAACGAAAGTACAAATTCATTACTAAGTAAGTTTACAGATGAAATAAATGAACATCTGGATAAGAAAAAACATGTAGTTGCACTGTTTATAGACTTCAAAAAAGCATTCGATACTCTTTACCACGAAACGCTTATGGTAGCTATGGAAGAATGTGGTATCAGAGGACCAATGACGAATGGTTCGAGAGTTATCTCAGTGAGAGGCAATTTGTAGTCAAAATTAAGGACAAAATAAGCGAGAAAAGGACAGCCAAATATGGAGTGGCAACTGGATCAATCACTGGGACCATTATGCTACATTATGCATGTCAATACACTACACTCGGGAATGTCATTAAATACTGTAGCAAATACATGTTTGCGGATGATTTAGGAATTTTATATGCAGATTATTTTATTTATTTTATTTTTCATTTGTTTGGAAACTTAACAGCTATACATTTATAATACTTAATTTCAAATGAGAATACAAAATAAATAGCCAATTATAAAGTTTCACATATTTAAATTATTATACATTATTAATGTTGGGTAGTCATTGTAAGATGGTGAGTGTATGTTGGGGAAAGGGAATTATGATACGATTATCATCGAAAAAACATCCAACATGACCTAAATAACATATTTAAATGGGCCCATGATAACAGAATTATTGTAAATGTGAAGAAAACTAAATATGTACACATACGGTCAGCTCATTCAAAACAAAAAAAATGTAGCATTCAAAATTGTTGGACATACCTATGAATGCATGCATAAAAATTATATTGATTGTGCATGTACAGAAATTGAAAAAGTTGACCAATATACATACCTAGAATTACAGATTGATAATACATTTAATTGGAGTAAACACGTAGAACTCATTTATACAAAATTAAATTCAATATTGTGTAATTTTTATATGTTAAAGGGTAGTGTTTCTCGGGCCATACTGTATTCTATGTACTATGCTATGGTCAACTCGATCGTCAGCTACGCGTTAACTTGTTACGGCTTAACGTACCCAACACACACCAATAAAACTCAACAAATTCAAATCAATTTCTTGAAAATGTTTTTGGACAATAATACGAAAAAATCATGTAATAGCTAATATGAAAAATTATTTAAAATATGTAAAATACTCCCAATACCAAATAAAGTAAAATAGTGCATCATTTTGGAAGAATATAAAAATGAATATTTTAAAACAGAAATAAGTCACATATATGGGAGGTGGCTGGCTGGCGATGGAGCGTGCCCTGCAGGTACCTAAGACAAACAACGTGTATGGAGATGAGATCGTACCAGGAAACATCTTGTACCTACCGCATATTTATTATTAACGCGTTGCCGATTAAAATAAGAAATATTTTATATTCTGACGAAACAAAAATACTAACTATAAAAATACACTGAAACATCTGTATCTGAAATCAAGCGTTCGTTAGACTTTGAATTATTATTGTTGATAAATTATAGGTATAATGTATATTATATGTCAGGTTTATTTCAATTTTTTTTCTTTCAAATTTTTGTTTAGTTTCTGTTTCTTTAATATTTGAGATATGTTTATTGAAAAAAAATTATGTGAAATTTATAATATTATGTTAAAGTGTGAGAGAATCGGCTCTGCCAAAAAACTGCATTGCAGTTTGGCGGGAAAATAAATATGTATTACTTTTTATTAAAAAAAAATATCTTTAAAAAAACGAGTGGGTTGTGGCCAACACTAAACTCTCCACACCATAGTAAGCGTTTATTTTTTCTTCTTCAAATATTGACAATTTCAATATGGTAAAATATGCTTTTGTTATAGGTATGAAATATTTTATTCATTCTAAATTTTACTACCAGGAATATAAATTTTCTAACGATAGTATATTTTTATATTAAGATAGACAAACTATTAATGCAGTATGGTGAAGAATGCTTATGTTGTAAGAAATATTTTAATAAAAGCAGATAAATTTTGTTTTAAAGAACGTTAGAGCATTTTGACAATTTTGACACGTGATACCATATGAAGAATTTTTTTGTTATTTATGGAAAGCTAATCAGTTCATTGTTCATGCTCTTTATATTATAACATGAAATCAAATTACTGAACTTTTCCATACATAAGAAATTTATCTAATTGTATACATTTTCATTCATTCTAAATGTTACTAACACGATTATAAATTTTCTAACGATAGTTTATTTTTATGTTAAGATAGATAAACTATTAATGCAGTATGGTGAAGAATGCTTATGTTGTATGAAATATTTTAATAAAAGCTTAACACATATGATATCAATATGAAGTTAATCGGACTTATAGTTTGGGCTGCAGAGAGGACACAAAAAAAAACAACGTAAATGATGAATTCATAGAGAATAAATCAAAAGTTGTCTATGGAAAACTAATCAGCTCTAGGTCTTTTCACTTTACACATATGATGTTAATATGAAGTCCATCGGACTTATAGTTTGGGCTGTAGAGAGGACACAAAAAAGTAAATGCTACGGCGTACGGCGTATACGCCATACACACAAACACATCACGACGAAACTCATAGTGTGCATTCTCTTCATGATACCCATTGAGAAATTGATGTAAAAAAAATACTCTTAAATTTTGCGAAATCATGACTATTCCATAGTGTGGAGAAATAAAAACATATTTAAATTAAGAAGGTAGAGTCGATTGATTATATTGTTTTTGTAATTAGTAATAGAAATAATAAATTTTATTTAGACGTAAGAACATATTTTAAAATTAATACATTTAGTATAAACAAAAATATAGAGTAGGTACTCATTGAAGTGATATTTTGAGTAAAATGAAAACATATAGGTACCTTATAATGCATTGGTTATTTATAAAGAACGAAGATGACCATTAATTGACCAAGCAAATATTCAAGGTTTGTAGAAGTGGAACAACATGCAGATTTTTTTCTTCTTCTTCGTGCCATATTAGATCCCCCCGATCACTGCTGAGAAGGCATCTCTATCCGCGCCGTACGGAACAATTCAACATCAACCAGCTCGCGCTCGACATTAACTACCTCCACACATACATTCTTAAGTACCTCCACATTTCATACTTTATTGAAATTTTCAGCATTCGGCGATGCAGCCACATTTCAAAGGCCTCCAGACGGTTAAGCTTATTGACCTTTATGGTCCAGTATGATCCAACTGCATATAGAAGTATATACCATAATATTTAGCACTACCCAGGCGCTGCCTTATTTTAAGGTTTAAGCTATCGACGCAAAACAGTGTCTTCATTCTGAAAAACATCGCGCGAACTGTCTCTATGCGGCACCTTAGTTCTCTGTTGACTGAATATCATAAACTTGGTCTTTGATATTTATTTATTTTATTTCATTAACGGCGTTTGTCATTTATTTATTTATTTATTAAAATCCTTTTTACAAGTATAATAATAACAATACGTACAATATAACTTTATACAGTAGTTAATAAAAATTATAAGTTATACTATAAGTAAGAAAAAGTTAAGTTTGTCATAAGTGTATACGTTTATATATTTTAATTTGTGGATTAGGCTACTCTACTAGGCTATGCCTGTACCAGAGTAGCGTTATATAAATCAGTTCTATTATTTTAATTCGTCATAGTGTTAGTTATTTTTGTAAGGTTTTGTGGTAGGTTGAAGTAATGATGTGCAAGTATGTATATATTTTAGTGTTGTATGAAAAAAAAATGCTTGATGTATAAAGGGCTAATGCTAATATAATTTTGATTTTTTTTATAAGTCGTCTAAGCAGTAATATTAAATAATTCTTCTGTTTCTTTTCGTCCTTACATAAAGTTTTTACAAAAGATACAAAATATAGTACATAGTAATGTGAAAATACATATAGGTATAAAAAAAACATACCCAATCTATTAAAAATGAAAATTAAAATAAGAGCAATCAGAAATATAAAGAAAAACGAGATAAGTCTATAGCTTATACAAAATAAAAAAATACATGTAAAATAGATTTAAAGAAAATTTAAATTAAGATCTGCATACTAACAATACATACGTGTTCTAATATATCAGCAGAGCTACTCATGAAGTAGATTAGAGTATAATTAAGATCAGCTTCAGAATTTAGCAATCTTTGATGCTAAATTAATTGAATAATAATATTAATTTATACAACAATTAATGAAATTCAACAGTTATCATTTAGAAACAAATAAAAAGAAGTACTGAAATTAAATAAAATAATAAGCAGAATAATTAATGTAGGTATGAACTAACAATGAAACATTATAAGTAAGTATTAATGCTCAGACCTAACTCTTTCCCAGTAATATTAATTATCTCCTTTTACAGAGGAAATTAATTTGGCGATATGGCATCATTCATTATTCAGTTCTTTTGACAGATAGACAGTTGTCCCACCTACAGAACATTTAAGTGAAACACAGTAGGTATGAACTAACAATGAAACATTATAAGTAAGTATTAATGCTCAGACCTAACTCTTTCCCAGTAATATTAATTATCTCCTTTTACAGAGGAAATTAATTTGGCGATATGGCATCATTCATTATTCAGTTCTTTTGACAGATAGACAGTTGTCCCACCTACAGAACATTTAAGTGAAACACAGTAGGTATGAACTAACAATGAAACATTATAAGTAAGTATTAATGCTCAGACCTAACTCTTTCCCAGTAATATTAATTATCTCCTTTTACAGAGGAAATTAATTTGGCGATATGGCATCATTATTCAGTTCTTTTGACAGATAGACAGTTGTCCCACCTACAGAACATTTAAGTGAAACACAGTAGGTATGAACTAACAATGAAACATTATAAGTAAGTATTAATGCTCAGACCTAACTCTTTCCCAGTAATATTAATTATCTCCTTTTACAGAGGAAATTAATTTGGCGATATGGCATCATTATTCAGTTCTTTTGACAGATAGACAGTTGTCCCACCTACAGAACATTTAAGTGAAACACAGTAGGTATGAACTAACAATGAAACATTATTAGTAAGTATTAATGCTCAGACCTAACTCTTTCCCAGTAATATTAATTATCTCCTTTTACAGAGGAAATTAATTTGGCGATATGGCATCATTATTCAGTTCTTTTGACAGATAGACAGTTGTCCCACCTACAGAACATTTAAGTGAAACACAGTAGGTATGAACTAACAATGAAACATTATAAGTAAGTATTAATGCTCAGACCTTACTCTTTCCCAGTAATATTAATTATCTCCTTTTACAGAGGAAATTAATTTGGCGATATGGCATCATTCATTATTCAGTTCTTTTGACAGATAGACAGTTGTCCCACCTACAGAACATTTAAGTGAAACACAGTAGGTATGAACTAACAATGAAACATTATAAGTAAGTATTAATGCTCAGACCTAACTCTTTCCCAGTAATATTAATTATCTCCTTTTACAGAGGAAATTAATTTGGCGATATGGCATCATTATTCAGTTCTTTTGACAGATAGACAGTTGTCCCACCTACAGAACATTTAAGTGAAACACAGTAGGTATGAACTAAC